>JARGCV010000206.1:407500-835000 GCA_034064705.1 Bothrops alternatus | reverse complement strand
GTATGTTTGCTATGTTAATTGCTTTATAAAAGTAATAAAGGCAGGATAAAAAAATTGACCCAAATGACAGGCATTGTGAAAAGATGCCTAAAGTCATTTTGCACTAACTATCACATTAGGATGGAGTCCACAACTACCACTACAACTGCAATAGTCTAGAGGCTGAACTATACTGGAACTGGGTATATCTAGTCCAGGGGTAGGCAACCTTGGCTCTTTTATGACTCGTGGACTTCAACTCCCAGAATTCCTGAGCCAGCATGGCTCAGCATGGAAACCTCTCCCTTTCCCCTCAGCACGGCTGGCTCAGGAATTCTGGGAGTTGAAGTCCATGAGTCATAAAAGAGCCAAGGTTGCCTAGCCCTGGCCTAGTCTAACAAACAGAAGGACTAGTGGTAACATGATAGGCTAACTTCCAGTATTTTAAAGGCAATCACAGAGAAGAGGGGCTCAATCTATTCTCCAAGGCACCTGGGGACAAGAAAAGAATTAATGGATGGAAGAGCATTAAGGAATGATCCAGCCAAGAACTAAGGAGGAATTTCCTGACAGTGAGAACAATTAGCCGGTGGAACGGCTTTGCCTCCAGAAGTTGTGGGTGCTCCATCACTGGAGGCTTTCAAGAAGAGACTGGACAGCTATTTGTCCATAATGGTACAGGCAGCCTTTGACTTACAACCACAGCTGAGCCCAACATTTCTATTGTTAAGTGAGACTTTTGTTAAATGAATTTTGCCCCATTTTATGACCTTTCTTGCCACAGTTGTTAAGAGAATCACTGCAGTTGTTCAGTTAGCAACACGGTTGTAAAGTGAATCTGGCTTCCCCATTGACTTTGCTTGTGAGAAGGCCGCAAAAGGTGATCATGTAACCCTGAGACACTGCAGTTGTCATAAATATGAGCCCGTTGCCAAGCAGCCACATTTGACCAGGGCGATGTTCCAATGGCCATCAGTGTGAAAAATGGTCATAAGTCACTTTTCTTCAGTGCCTTTGAACAGTCACTAAACAAGGATTAGTGGACTGTTCTCTATAGGGTCTCCAGTTTGGCAGGATGTTGGACTAGAGACTCCAACTCTATTATTCTGTGTTCTGTATGCCACTAAACCATCACTGTTCCAATATAGCCATTTTCTCTTAGGCCAGAGAGATGCCTAAGTAGGCTTAGAATGACCAGGTCCTTGGTAGGACTTGACTTTTGGTCCCCTCGCCATCTTGGTACTAACGTTCTTCCAATTTGTTGATGTCCTATTTAACATTCAATGCCTAGAACTGTTAGTGAGGCCTGACCACAGTGGAATATGCACTCTGTGAAAACTTCCCCAGACAGTTAGCTTGTTCTCAACGCTGTGACTTACCAGAAGATGGAGGTCTTTTCCACAGCCAGCCAGGCTCCAATATTCTATGTTTCTGCCTTTCATTTTTTGCTCCCTGGATACATGAGTCTAGGACTAAATTTCATCCTGTTTGTTTCAGTCAATTCTTCAAGACATCTGAATCCTTCAGAATCTGTTATTTCTCTTGTAAAGTATTAGTCCCTCCTCCAAGATTTCAGTCATTTGCAAATGTGATAATTGGTGCCTCCACCCCTTTATATGGGTCATGAATAAAGATTTGAACAGCAAGCAGCCATGAGGCCCAATGTTTCTCTTTTAATTAGCAGGAGAAACCTTATGGAAAGTTTTGCTGAAACCACAGACTATGCCATGGTATTTCCCCAATCTATTAAACTATGAATGATGTTAAAAAGGAGATAAGATGAGTTTGCCTTGACTTATTTATGATAATCTCTTAATAGTTCTTAGTAGATGCACACATATGTTCACAAGTACACTATTTAAAAACTCACCCATTTTTTTACAGATAATTTTTATTTAGAATTTTAGAAAGCTCTATCTGTATCCACTCTGATGTCTTTGAGGATTTCTCATTTAAAGTCTAGCCCAGAATTCTTTCATCTCTTTCTGCCTGCGGAAAGGGACAATTCGCATGGCCAGCTCACTGCAGAACAATTCACTGTGGGACAATTCAACAATTCAATTTAATTATTTAAAGTGATTTAAAAATTATTTTACTTTTTTTGTCATTCACATTTCATTTTGTCCCTCCTTTCTATTCCACCATTTCTTCAATACTTAGTGTAACTTTTATCCCAACGAGTTGGCTGCAGTGCGTTGTCCTAGACCCTTCTGCCTGTTTCCTCCTTTCTCTGGTTTCCTCCTTTCTCTGGTGGCACAAAGATGTTTTCTTAGAAACAAACAGAAGCACAAAACAAAAGTTGGCACTCTAAGTTCTTGCCAGCACCTGTAACAATTCATTCTTTTCTCTGTGCAACTGTCAGTTCCTGCAGCTTCTTTGCCTTTCCTTTCCTTTATGACATACCCCAAAAGCATGTGGGTTCTCTGAGGAAATCCTTGCAAGTCTCAGCTCATTCTGTGCATTAGCCTTGCTATCACGATCCTTACAAGGCTGATATCCTCCTAATGGAGGAGAATTGGAACAAAATGGGAGCCGTTCTCCCTCTTCTGGGAAGATTTGCAGAAAGGGAGCTAAAAGAGAGTGGGGTGAGGGAAGCCCCTCTTTCCTAATCCTCTGGATCAGAGTAGGAGCAGAACTGGATCGAGGCAAATCAAGGAGCCATGAGCAACGGAGGGCACCAGTGAGGGTTGAGCTCGGCCCTGCCTGGTCTGCACTGTGGCAAGACAGAGAGAGCAGACTTCATATTCTACTTGACCTATACAGGAATGCTGTGAAGAGTGTGGAATGCCTTCACTTGTGCTGGATCCAGCTATCACTCCTTGATTGTCCAAATATTTAGACTCCAGAAAGGGTTGAGATAGAAACATCCATAAAAAAATAAATATTTTAGCGAAGCAGTAACCAAAAACCTAAATAGGAACCTGGTGTTCTCTTGGCTTCTCCATCTTTCTTCCTCTCTGCCCTGCCCTCATGACTGAAGTGGAGACTGATGGCTGCATACTTCACAACCGGGCTCCTGACATTTCACTTCCTTACAAAGAAATGTTATGCGCCTACACAAAAACACCAGGAAACTTTTATTAGGCTTGGAGAACAAGGATAAACTTTTTAAAGGCCTCCAAGTCCCTTCTAAAGCCATGATACTGTGGGGTTGCAACAGTGCAGAAAAGGTAGATTCATATCATGCAAGTAGAAAAGGTTATCCAGATTTTTCCTTGGGTCTGTGGGTAGATTTGCTTTATTACCGTGGTTGATTTGTTTTAAACATCTGTAAAGCAACAGGTTTCAAGGAGGAAGATACTTGGTCCTAAATGAACTGACCTCCCTGGTAACCCCTCTACTCTACCTTTAACTTTGGGATGCAATGCAGACACAACTCTGGTGAGAAGTCAAGTCTCTGTTTTGATGTCAAGGGACACCTAGATTTTCCTTTCCTATTACCAAGTGGACATGATGCTTGCTGGTATGTTCTCAGCAAAGACCATTCTTAAGCTCTGACAGTCTCATATCAGATGGAGACAGGCATGGCCGTGCCTGCAGCTGGATTGGGGGGGGGCTGGGAAATAAATCCCTAGGGTGGGGTGGAAAAGGGGGCTACTTGGTCTTTGTGGTCCTGCAGGTTGGTGCTCATCAAACTTGGAGAAGAAGACTAATATTTTTATAAATGATTTGGATAAGGGAATTGAAGGGAAACTGATCAAATTTGCGGATGATACAAAGTTGGGAGGGATTGCAAACACCAGAGTAGAGAGAGAAATGATTCAAAAAGATTTAGAGAAACTCGAACAATGGGCTGCAACTAATAAAATGGTATTTAACAAGGAAAAATGCAAGGTACTACATCTGGGTAAGAAAAATGAAAAAAGCACATATAGTATGGGAGGAATCCAGCTGAGCAGCAGTACATGTGAAAAGGACCTTGGTGTCCTAATAGATCATCGATTGAACATGAGGCAACAGTGTGAAGCAGCTGCAAAAAAGGCAAATACGATCTTGGGGTGTATCAAGAGAAGCATAGAGTCCAGATCACGTGAAGTTATTATTCCCCTCTACTCTACCTTGGTCCGACCTCACCTGGAGTACTGTGTCCAGTTCTGGTCACCCCAGTTCAAGGAAGACACTGACAAACTGGAGCAGGTTCAAAGGAGAGCTACCAAGATGGTGAATGGTCTACAAACCATGTCCTATGAGGAACGGTTAAAGGAATTAGGAATGTTTAGTCTACAGAAAAGAAGATTGAGAGGAGACATGATAGCTGTTTATAAATACCTGAAGGGCTGTCATAGTGCAGAGGGATCAGCCCTGTTCTCACTTGCTCAAGGAAGGACTAGAAACAATGGGATGAAACTGCAGGGGAAAAGATTCAGATTGGAGGTTAGAAAAAAATTTCTAACAGTAAGGGTGATCAACCAGTGGAACAGGTTGCCACGGGAGGTGGTGAGCTCCCCTTCGATGGAGGTCTTCAAGCAGAGACTGGACGGCCATCTATCTGGGATGGTTTAGGGAATCCTGCCTCGAGCAGGGGGTTGGACTCGATGACCCGGGAGGTCCCCTCCAACTCTACGATTCTATGATTCTATGATCTGAGAGAGTTTTGAAGGCATCTGGATAATCAAAATCAGGTGGAAGAAAAAGTCTGCCCTGCAAAAAGAGATCTCTCACTCCTTTTGCAGGGCAGGGCTTATTCTCAACATCATTTTGATTATTCATATGCCTTCAAAAATCTCCCTCAGATCTTCTTCTCCAACTTTGAGGAGGACCAACCTGAAGGATCACAAAGACCAACTGATATGAGAACAGAAATGCCTTCCAGGCATATTGGGTAGGTCAAATCCAGTATGGATTCATTCTGATTCTTCAAGTTGGTCCTCCTCAAAGTTGGAGAAGAAGATCTGAGGGAGATTTTTGAAGGCATCTGGATAATCAAAAAAATTTCAGAAAGCTCAATGAGTCCTCCTGCCTTCAAATGCCCAGATCTAACTTCCTTCATTAGTTCTGAAGGAGCTGGCAGATGTGATCTTGGAACCACTGAATCATATCTTTCAAAGCTCCTTGAGCACCAATACCACAGGACTGGAAAAAGAGCTGATATGGTTCCAATCTTCAAAAAAGGGGAAAAAAACAGATCCAGGAAACTACAGACCAATCAGCCTGACATCAGTACCTAGGAAGACCCTAGGAAAGATAATCAAGCAATAGATCTGTGAACAACTAGAAACCAAGTTATTAGAAGCCAATATGGATTTGTCAAAAACAGATTATGCCAAACAAATCTTATTTCATTCTTGGAGAAAGTGACTAAATTACTGGATCAGCAAAATGTTGTGGACATAGTAGACTTAGAGTTCAGTGAGGCATTTGACAAAGTAGACCACAACCTACTTCTTTGTAAACTAGACAAATGTGGGATTGACAGCATCACCACCAGATGAATTCATAACTGGCTGATCAACCGCATTCAATGTGTACTCCTCAATGGAACTTCACCTACATAGAAGGAAGCATGCAGTGGGGTGCATTTAGTTTTGATTGCCACAATATAAAAAAGATGTTGACACTCTAGAAAAAATGCAGAGAAGAGCAACAAAGATGATTAGCGATCTGGAGCCTAAAATATATGAAGAATGGTTGTGGGAATTGGGTATGTCTAGTTTAGTGAAAGGAAGGACTAGGGATGACATGATAGCGGTGTTCCAATATTTGAGGAATTACCACAAAGAAGAGGGGGTCAACCTATTTTCCAAATCACCTGAAGGCAAGACAAGAAGCAATGAATGGAAACCAATGAAGGGGAGAAGCAACCTAGAAGAACTAAGGATAAATTTTCTGACAGTGAGAACAATTAACCAGTGGAATGGCTTGCCTTCAGAAGTTGTGGGTGCTCCATCACTGGCAGCTTTGAAGAAGGTACGACACTATTTGTCTGAAATGCTATAGGGTCCCCTGCTTGAGTGGGGGATTGGGCTAGAGGTCCTCCAAGCCCCCTTCCAGCTGTGTTATTCTGTTCTGTTGTTCTTTCTATGATCCCATCAAGCCCAAAGAAAGTTCAGAATGATATAGGATCTCCTGCCATGGGCAGGAGGTTGGACTAGAAGACCTTCTGACCTATTATTTTATTCTTCTATGAGGTAAATACCCAGCCCCTTGTATACCCCTAGACAGACCCTGTCATGACTCCATTTTCCTCTGTCTACTACTACATTAGGAAATTCTGACCCCAAACGGCTTTTAAAAAGATTCCTGACAACAAACCATTTGAAATCATTTCATCAGCAAAGCCTTTTAGCATACTTGAGCTGCTGCTCTTTTTTCTCTAAGCAGCTGTTCCAGGAAGGTGGCTTCTTTAGAGCTATGCAGAAGCTGCTTTATTTCTGCTTATGCCATCAGCCCCCCCCCCCCAGTTCAGTAGGGCAGGTCTGGCTTCCTGAAATTTCCATTTAGAGATGCTGCTGGAGAAGGGTGGACTTCAAAGAAGTCCAGACTCTCTTCTTTCTTGGGTCACCCAAGGAGTAGGAGATGCATTTCTCCCAGAGGGAATTCTCTGCTTTTCATCTTAAGTTTCACCATTCCTTTGATCCAGTCATATGGCAAATGGTTTTTAGTTTTCAATAAGGTTTCAAGATAGAAAACAGTTCAGGTGTATTTATATATGCATCCCCTTCCTTCCTTCCTTCCTTCCTTCCTTCCTTCCTTCCTTCCTTCCTTCCTTCCCTCTCTCTCTCTCTCTCTCTCTCTCTCTCTCTCTCTCTCTCTCTCTCTCTTTGTGTGTGTGTGTGTGTGTGTGTGTGTGTGTGTGTGTGTGTGTGAGAGAGAGAGAGAGAGAGAGAGAGAGAGAGAGAGAGAGAGAGAGAGAGAGAGAGAGAGAGAGAGAGAGAGCCCTGAGTGGAATGGGAAAACCCCCTTCATACATGTGCATGTCACTGGGCGGTACAGTTTCTATGAACTGGAGTGTATTTTGCTTTGCCAGGGTGCCAACTGAGGTAGAAAAATTAGGTGCTGGAGGCCTTTGTGCTCGTTTCTATTTACAGTGAAACTATTTACAAGAATTTACAACCGGCATGTCCAAGGTAGTCACCTGGTGCCAGTCTCCCTCCCAGAGTTTATTCCTCTCTGGCTCTCCTGCTGCCTCCCCCATTCCTGGGCTTATGTGTGTGTGGGGGGGGAGGGCTGGAGAGTGAAAGGAAGGGAATGGCTGGAATTTACTCTGTGGCAGTGTTTCTAAACTGTGTTTAGCAGACTCCAGCTCCCAGAATTCCCCTGCCAGCAATCCAGAAGAATTTAAAGAAATGCATCCCTTATAACTTGAGGAACTGATAAAGGCCAGCATGGTTCAGTATAGCTTAGCATCAAGAGCTTACAGGAAAAAAGAAGAACATGAGACATGGAAAGTGAACACCTGGAAGCAGATGTGCAAGAGCAGCTCTATCTCCTTTCTTGGAGGATTCTGAAGAAAGGCTCCAGAGTAAGCGTCTGTGGAAATGGCTCACCAGCCCCTTGGCCACTGGCTTTGCTTTCACAGAGCCATCTTCTGTTAGCCATACTCTCCCTGCAAGCCCCCCCCCACTCTCATCAGCACTGCATCCAAAAGGAAAGGAACTGCCCCCTCTCTGTGGTATCAATGTAATGTTTCATTTTGTCCACAAATTTCCACAAACTGATCAAAGAGAGAAGCAACCTGGAATTAAGGAGAAACTTCCTAACAGTGAGAAAAATTAACCAGTGAAACTGCTTGCCTCCAGAAGTTGTGGGTTCTCCAACACTGGAAGTTTTTAAGAAGTGACTGGGCAACAGTTTGTCTGAAATGGTCTACAGTCTGCTGTTAGATCAGGGGGTTGGACTAGAAGACCTTCAAGGTCCCTTCCATCTCTGATGATGTTCTAATTATTCTAATCTACCTTCACCTCAAGACTGAGATGAGCTTAACTCAAAAGAAGAAGGAGAAAATTGGACGCTTTTTTTTTTAAAGGCTTGTGTGGAGAAGAACAATATGCCATAAGGTTTGACTTGGGCAATTATTTTTTCCCAATTCCTCCAGGAAGGAAGATGAATAAGACTAAGTCTGTTAGCACGCACAGGGGGTCCAGCAATAGCAATGATCAATTTGGTCCAAGGATCTGATGGTCATGGAAGAGAGCATCACACAGAGGTTGAGGTTTGCATATAAGCATTACAGTTCTTCAAGTGTTCCACTGAGTCCATATTTGGCTAGTAACTCTTAGCACGTAACAGATCACAGTGTACAGAAAATTCAGCAGCAAGATGTTTAAGTGAACAGGAATTATTTATGGCCATTTGTTGCAGTGAACATGTTGAAACCCTTCCAACCAAGTTTTTTTTTAAAAAATTTATTTTTGAGAAGCAAGGCAGAGTTCTCTTAATGAGGATGCCTCAAAACCCAGCACCCATAAATCACCAACCCTACTCACATATTCCTCTACCAATGAAAGTGATCCTGAATCAGGGAATGAAAGACCATGTAAGAAATCAGCTACATTCATTTTCTAGCAAACAAAATCATAAGGGGGAAACATGGAAATTGCATAGTAAATCAGTGGTTTTATGTGGTTGAAGTAATTGTATGAACTTTCACATTTTCTAAATTTATGAATAGTTTCACTGAGTAGAAAAAAGAAAATAGCCAAAAAGTTTTTTTGATCCATCCTCCTGAGTTTGCACCATCACCCATAGGACTTGTGTGAATCTCTACACAGGTTGGCATGTTTTATAACGATGCAAACAAGATTGCCTTGTTAATGCATCTTTCATTTGCTAAAATGTAGAGATAGAATAGAGCTGGAAGGGATCTTCTAGTCCAGCCCCCTGCTCAAGCAGGAGAATCTATACCATCTCAGACAAGTGACTGTTGTCATGGTTCCGATAGATGAAGCCAGTAAAAGAACTTCAAGGCAAGAATTCTTCCTTAAAGAACACTTTATTAGGAAATAAGTATCGGCACTTACATAGTTGAATCCAAGAATGAGATTCCCTCCTCCCAGATACAAATTGTAATTCCCACCCCACAAAAGCTGTCATAAATCACATTCCCCAATTAGCACAAAACGCAGGCTTTTCTCTCCAGCCCCTCAGCCCCCAAAAACCTTATCAAAACATGTCCTTGAGTTCCCACACTTCTACATTGTTGTGGCTAGCTAAACCCTCAAGCATTTACCCCATCCCCCTTCTACATCTGAACTCTAAAAGACTAGAAAAGGCACATTAAAAGCAAAAGTAAAAATGGCTGCTGGTTCTCAGTTGTCAGAGCATTGACATCCATTGTCACAGCATTGACATCCAGACCCCCTTAATAGAAAGGAGTAGTCCTGTGTGTCAGAATCCAATTATATTTCATCTCTAGTTATCGACTATGGAAAACCCCATTTCTGCCCTCTCTGGATTCTGTCATACAATGAAGGGGAAGGGGGGGTGAACAAAGGGGTTTCATGGCCCTCACTTTCTTTGGTACAACTTCAAAGGGACTGAATGTGGATACCACCAAAAGGACTAATCATAACAATGGGGCCATATGCATTCATCTACTCCTCTCTGAAGTCTCCCTTCCACCGGCAGTAAGGAAAAAGGGGGTGGAAATGTAATGCCTGGGATTGTCGCTGGAAAGATGATGGGGTGGGGTGGGGCTGCTGGGGACCCCATAAAACCTTGAACCATAGGGCTTGGCCCCCAAGTCCTGTCTAGAATACCTGCAACCATTTTCTCTTAATAAAGATGCCTGCTGGAAGAAATATTCCAAGAGTTCTGTCTTCTTAAGATGCAAAGTGGTTAAGGATTGTCTCCCAGCTTATTTGGGTGTTTGTCATAGAATTTATGAATGAGCCTGTTAGCCCTGACATCAGTAGATTTCACCCAAGTGGCATTTGATAATGGGTATCCCTTCCACTGTACTAAATACTGTAACTTTCCCTTTAAAAAATCTAGAATCAAGTATACATTTTACTTCATAATGTGTTTGTCCAGCTACCACTAGGGGACCAAATTCTTTCTTGGGAGGAGGTTGTAAAGTGAACCCCCAGAAAGGTTTTAATAAACTACAATGAAAAACAGGGTGAATTTTTCCCTGTAAAGATCTTAAAAGGTGTAAAACCAGTGCTACTATGAACGGTGTTGTTGTAAGCCACCTCATTGAAAAGAAGGCGTCAGTCCAGTCCGTTTGTTGATTATCCACATAACATCTAAGGTATTGCTCCACCATTGAGTTCACTTTTTCAGCTGCCCCATTCATAGACAGATGAAAAGCCAATGGCAACCCCTGCGATGAACCAGTTGTTGCCAAAAATCCTCTCCAAAACGTGGCCGTAAACTGCACCCTCTGTCGGAGATTGTACGTTTTGGTGTGCCATGCAATCTATAAATGAGCTTAAGAAACATTTTAGCCAGTTTTTAGGCTGACGGGAGTCCCTTGCAGGCAATAAAATGAGCCTGCTTCGAAAAAAGATCAATCATTGTCCAAATTATTGTATTTCCTCTGCTTTCAGGCAAATCAATTATAAAATCCATGGCAATCTCTTCCCATAGCTGGGAAGGGTCCATAATGGGCTGCAATAGTCCAAGTGGCTTCCCTGGAATTCTTTTCATGGTGACACACACTGCACAGCTTTTGACATAGTTTTCTATGTCCTTTTTCAAACCTGGCCACCAAAACTGCCAGTGAATCAAGTGTAGCATTTTCAAATAGCCAAAGTGTCCAATTTGTTTCACATCATGACTGCATTGGAATGTGTGGAGGTACCGGTAGAGGGTCTCAGGCAAATATAATTTTTCCCCTTTGTAGGCTAATCCATCCCTACAGGTTGTCTTTAAACCATTAATCATTGAGGAGTTCTTGCTTCAGTTTTCTTGTCACAGGATCATTGGGGGTTGGTTTTTTCATGGATTGGATTCTCTGTGGTGTTCATTGAGACACAATCTGTGGAGTAGGCATAATCGATTCATTGACTTGTTCTCACTGGCTCTTATACTGAGGTAATCTGGATAGAGCATCAGGCAAAAAAATATTTCCTCCCGGTATGTACTTTAGGGTGAAATTAAACCTGTTAAAATACTGCGCCCATCATACTTGTTTAGGGGAAAGTTTGCACGGGTCTCTAAGTTTTTGTGATCAGTCCATACTTCAAAAGGCACTTTGCTCTCTTCTAGATGAGCGGTTCTCAACCTTTTCCAGGGCTCGACCCTGGCCCGCATCATGCAAAAAAAAATGGCGGGCCTGCACCGTGCATGCGTGGCATGACGGGGCGCATCGCGCATGCGCGGCATGATGGCCCGCATTGCGATAGGGAAAAAATGGCCGACCCAAAAAAAATGGCCGACAAAAAAATGGCGGGCCTGCACCGTGCATGCACGGCATGACAGGGCGCATCGCGCATGTGCGGCACGATGGCCCGCATCGCGATAGGAAAAAATGGCCGACAAAAAAAATATGGCCGACCCAAAAAAAAGAAAGAAAAAATGGCGGGCCTGCACTGTGCATGCGTGGTGCGATGGCCCGCATCGCGATAGGAAAAAAATGGCCGACCAAAAAAAATGGCAGACTGCGGTGCTTGGCGACCCCCGTGAAATGGTCGTTCGACCCCAAATGGGGTTGCGACCCACAGGTTGAGAACCGCTGTTCTAGATAGTGCCACCAGGTTAACAGAGCCCAATGGATTGAGAAGGCTTCTTTCTCCCAAACTGCCCACCTCCTCTCGCACTCGGTGAATTTTTTCAGGGTTGTAGGACTCCCTCGTGATTCTTTTGCAAAAGTACTACTCCGACTGATACATCACTAGCATCGGCTTGAATTATAAAGCAGGGGTGCTTTAAAATCAGCTCGACCACAAACTGTCTAAGTTTTCAAAAGCGATTTCACAGTTCATAGTCCATGCTAGCAGTTGGCCTGGTTGTGGCTTTCCCCCATCTTTACCCATTTTCAATAAGTCCATGAGAGGTAAAGCAATTTCAGCAAAGGAAGGAATGAATTGCCGATAAATGTTTGCAAACCCCAGAAAGCTTTGAAGTTGTTTTTGAGTCTTTGGGGGTTGCCGTTCAATCACTGTTTGCATTTTACCTGGATTCATCTCAATGCCCTCACTGGAGATTTGGTAACCCAGGTAATCTAGTCGGGTTTGGTGGAACTCACACTTCGATAATTTGACATATAGTTTAGCACTTAGAAGTTTCTTTAACACCTCTCACACTAAATTCACATGGTCAATCATATTTTCACTATAAATTAAGATGTCATCAAGATACACCAAAACCAACCCCCCCCCAAAAAAACTGAAAAATTACTGGTTAGCCACGCGAGAGAGACACCGGAGGAGAGAAGACGACAGAAGAGGACCCTCGGCTCGATCGGGCAAGAAAAAAAAATCTCTGAAGGGTGCGAGAGGGACGCGGAAGAGGTGGAGGAAGCCGACAGTGGCTGGCCGGCCAGCCGGCCAGCAGGCCCGAAGAGGCTGCACTGCCGCGCTGCCAGAGAACACCGGCACGAGCGGGGAGAAGAAGAAGGAGGAAGAGGCCGGTGGGATCAGCAAGGGCCACCGGGAGGGTCTGCAGACCTAGAAACGACCCCCAGATGAGCAGAAGGAGGAAAAGAAAACCGGAAGAGCGGAAGAGAAAGCCAGGTCCGGAGAACAAAGGAGGAGGCAAGTAGAGCTGGCGGAGAGCAGTATCGAAAAGAAGGAGGCGGCAAAGAAGCAGACGGCGGGGGAAGACCCAGACAGAGGGACTGGTGAGTGTTACCCCACGCGCTGCGCCCCAGACCCACCAGAAAGGGAGCCCCAGGGATTCAGAAGAGGACAGGACTAACCAGGGAAGAAGGTGGGAGGAAGAAGAAAGCTGGAAGGCAACCTGGAGCGTTATAAAGGAAAGACAGAAGGGATCTGTAAACACAAGCTGACAGAAGACAGGAGAAAGTGACCTGGGCAAGAAAGCAGAGAAAGAGGGGCAGGAAGGAGCCAGAAAAGAACAAAGAGAAGAAGCAATATGCTTCTTACAATATTCTTTACAATATGCTAAACACAATACATTCTTTAATTCTAATAAACCTGGCAGATGGTTGGCTTATATATTAAGGAAAAAACAAAAATCTCGTATAATTGAGAAAATAGAATATAAGGGGAAAGAAGTATTTCAGCAAGAAATTATTAAAAAAGCTTTCCTAGAGTTCTACACCAAACTGTATTCTGAAGAGAAAGTACAAGAGAATGAGATAGATGCCTTTTTACAAAAGGAAAATGTTTTGAAAATTACTATGGAACAAAGAGATAGACTAAATGCATTGATTACATCAGAAGAAATTATTGCTGTGATTAAGCAATTGAAAATGGGAAAATCTCCTGGGACTGATGGTTTAACAGCGATTTATTATAAGTATCTCCAAGAGGAAATGGTGGAACCTCTTAGAAAGTTATTTGTAAATATACAAGAGGGTGGCCAGGTACCACCTTCATGGAAAACGGCTTATGTTTCCCTGATCCCTAAAGAGGGAAAAGATAATGTTCAAGTGGAAAATTTTAGACCTATTTCTTTGTTAAACACGGATTACAAGATCTTTGCAAAAATTTTGGCTAATAGATTAATGACAGTCTTAACACAAATAATCCATTCGGATCAAACTGGTTTTTTACAAGGGAGACAGATGAAAACTAATGTTAGACAACTTATTAATATATTGGAATATTTGGATAAGCACATCCAAGTGCCTGCAGTTCTTATGTTTTTGGATGCAGAGAAAGCTTTTGATAGATTGAATTGGTTATTCTTGGAAAAATTAATAGTCAAGATGGGAATGGGAGATCAGTTTATTAACTCTATATCAGCGGTTTACCAGAAACAAAAAGGGCAGATTATTGTGAATGGGGAATTAACAGATTTATTTAATATAGAGAAAGGTACCAGGCAGCGTTGTCCTTTATCCCCTTTATTGTTTGTTTTAACTTTAGAGGTTTTACTGAATAGGATTAGAGCTTCAGATGAATTAAAAGGTGTACAGATTAGACAACATGATTACAGATTATGTGCTTTCGCGGATGATTTACTTGTGACATTGACTCAGCCAATACAGTCGGCTCAGAGATTGATGGAGATTATCCAAAATTATGGAAGGGTATCAGGTTTTAAATTAAATATATCCAAGACAAAGATGTTGGTCAAAAATTTAGATGATAAATTAAAACAAGATTTGGAAAGAATAACGGGTTGTGAGATAGTCAAGAAAGTTAAATATCTAGGAATCTATATAGAAGCTTCTAATGGGAAATTGTACAAGAATAACTATGAATTTTTATGGAACAAGATACAAATAGAATTGGAGAAATGGAAAAAACTACAATTATCTATGTTGGGTAGGATAGCTGCAATTAAAATGAATGTATTGCCGAAATTTTTATTCTTATTTCAAATGTTACCAATACTTAAAAAGGATGGGAACTTAGAGGAGTGGCAGAAAGGAATTAATAGATTTATTTGGAATGGCAAGAAACCAAGGGTTAAATTAAAAATTATTCAAGATACAAGGGAGAGAGGTGGTCTGAAAATGCCCAATTTTAAGTTATATTATTATGCTGCAGCTTTAGTAGCAATAAGTGATTGGATTAACCTAACTAATGAGAGAATATTGAATATAGAAGGGTATGGGTTATTGTATGGGTTGCATGCGTACTTAGTGTTGTATCTAGCCCTTCTCAGCTTAGTAAAATCCACAGAAATATTTCTTTAAGAGTTTTATTTAACATAGTTCAAGAGATTCACTTCAAAGCAAGCTGCTGGCATTTTGTTTGCGGAACGGCCAAATCTGACTTATTTACATTCAGCTTAAACATGCTCTCCCTCCCTTCCAATTAACTCACTCTTTATCTCTCAGGTTGTCCAAGATCTCATTAATCTTCCGTACATTCCAAAAGCACCAGAAAACTGAGTTCAAACGAACCTCTCCAGGCATCAGGCTACTCCTTGATATTAACATTGCTCGTGACAAAGAATTAGTCCCTCCTTTATCTTCTAATATAGTGTCCGATATGTCACTTCCCCCATTACTTCCTTTTTCCACGTAACTGAAACCTCCGCCTATCAAACCTTCGGAATCTCGGATCAAGCCATATATTGTCCTGTTCCAAATCTGACTCCTCGCTTTGAGAGTCTGACTCAGACTGCATACAAATCTCCTCACTGTCTGGCTCGGCTGCCGGGAGGGGAAAATACCCAGAGGGGCCTGGTTGTTCTTCGTCATCCTCTGACATTTCCCCAGCTGGTCTAGAGACACCCACAACACTTAGTATATGATAAAAAGTTGGACAGGAGTTTTAAAGAGCATTTATTGAGAAATGCGCTGTTGCATGTCTGGAAAAAGTTTTATTATAAGTTAAATGGAAAAATTCCTCTATGGACAGTTCCCAGGCATGCAATAGAGAGTATAAATAGACAACAAATTCAAGATGTGGTGCCTTATGAGAAGCTCTTAACTAAAGAAGGGAATAGTTTAGTATTGAAATCATTAAATAGGTTAAGGGAAGAAGGAATAGTTCACAATTGGTATTCACATGTACAACTTCAGACTAGATGGCAAAAAGATGTTAAGATGGGTTTTTCTCTAAAGGATGATAAATTAATTAAACAAGTTAGAGATCAAAGAATCATGCATATTAAAAGATTATATGATGCATTAATTAAAATTGATTCTGGAACTGAGCTAGTTAAAGATTGCATGATTAAGTGGGAATATAATTTTGGACAACCAATTATGATGGAAACATGGAAAAGGATATGGGTGAAAAATGTAAAATTCACACAAGCACAGCACTTAAGAGAAAATTTTTATAAGATGTTTTATAGATGGCATTTAGACCCGAAAAAATTATCACTTATGTATTCAGATGTGCAACCCAAGTGTTGGAGATGTGAATCGATGGACGCTACTTATTTTCATATTTGGTGGACTTGTAAAAAAATGAAGGCCTTTTGGATAAAAATATGGTGGATTCTTCAGAATATTTTGAAAAAGCGTATTGAATTTTCACCACAGCTGTTTCTGCTTGGCATCATAAAAGACTCTACCACCATAGAGACTAAGTTGATTTTGAACTTGATTACTGCGGCAAGATTATTGGTGGGACAATATTGGAAGACGTCTGAATTACCATCTATTGAAGAATGGACATTAAAAGTTATAAATATGGCAGAAATGGATAAGATATTTGAAGAATCACTCAAACGAAAAATTTATGATGGACTGGAAAAAATGGATAGATTATATACAAAGGAAATATCAATTGAAGAAATTATATTTGGTATATAGTTAAATAGTTATATAATAAGTAGCTTAGTGGGGTTTCTTGCGTTCTTACTCTGTACTCACTCTGGGAAGTCGGGGGGGAGGTGGGAGGGTGTTTATAATTGATATACTATGTTTTCTCAACTGTAATCGGGGTTGATATAAGAATATGCAATTATAGGTATTAAGGGGTTGCTCGGGTGGCCTCTGGGCACCACATCGGATGGAAAGAGGAAGGAGGAGTGAAGGTAGAGGTAAGTAGGAAGATGGCAGGAGGGTTAAGAGGGAGAAGAGTGGGATAGAGGTGGGTGGAGTATAGAGAAAGGAGAGAGAAAGTAGGTAGATAGAAGGTAAAAGGAAGGGGGTTGATTAGGGCTAGGGCGATGTGGTGGGGGAGGTACCGAGCAGTTATTTTGATTGTTTTGTCAATGAGCTACATGATTGTTTTCAGTTGAGTTATTATTTCCTTTTTCTTTGTAAAATTTTTTAAAAAAATTAATAATAATAATAAAAAAGAAGACAGGAGAAAGTGACCTGGGCAAGAAAGCAGAGAAAGAGGGGCAGGAAGGAGCCAGAAAAGAACAAAGAGAAGAAGCAGGCTGGCAGAGGGGAGTGAAGAGGGAACCAAGGCAAAGGCACTGAACAGGCTCCCTGAACAAAGAACTGCCTGAATATAGGCCCCTACCCCCACACTGCCTGAACCCTGAAGCTCCCCCCTGAAAGGTTGGATTACTGGATCACCATCAGATCACAACCTAGTGTCTAACTTGGCCTAACTTGGAAACCAAAACAGTGCAAGAACAACAGGAGGATAAGCCCAAGATGGCCTCCAAACAGACCAAACTGACACAAATGAAGGGAATTGTTTCCTCCCCAGCCCAGCTTACTAAACCACCAGGAAACACTTTACCCACCCCCACACCCTCCCATCCAACTACAGGCCCCCAGACCCATCTGTTCCCACAGGCCAGCCCAACAGCACACATGATACAAGGATTAAAAGAGGTAATAGAAACGCTGGTACTAAGGATGGTTGGAATGGATAAAAAGTTGATGGAAATGGACACAAGGATGGAGAGGAGGTGTGTAGAGGCAGAACAAAAGATGGAGGAAAGATGCAACGACATAAAACGAATGCTGACAGACCAGGGTAGAGAACTAGAGAGAAAATGGGAAGAGCAACACAGGGCGATGGCCACAGACCTGGACTAAATGAAGGAGGCAATGCAAGCACACTACAAGGGAATAGGGGAAGAAATGGAGAAAAACTTCCAGGAGATCAGGGAGAATGTGGACAAGCGGATGGAAGAAGTGGAGAACCACGTAGAGGGACAGATAGCAGAGATGAAAGGGGTGGCCCAAGACTGTTGTGGGTGTCTCTGGACCAGCTGGGGAGGTGTCGGAGGATGAGGAGGGGGAGCCGGGCCCCTCTGAGTGTTTGCCCATCCCGGCAGCCGAGCCAGGCCCCTCTGGGTGCTTTCCCCTCCCGGCAGCCGAGGCAGACAGGGAGGAGATTGAGATGCAGTCTGCATCGGAGTCTCAAGGTGCAGAATCAGACTTGGAACAGGAGAATGTATGGCTGGATCCGAGAGTTCGAAGGGTTAATAGGAGGAGGGTTCAGTTAAGTAGAAAAAGGAAGTGACGTATCGGAAACTGTATTAGAGGAGGAGAGAGAAATTAAGCCTTTGTCACGAGCAACGTTAATTAGAGATTGGCATGGAAACTTTCGCAGTGAGTTGAAACGGAGTTTTCTGGTGTTTTTGAAACCTACCGAAAAATAATGAGGTCTTGGACAATGTGATAAAGAAAGAGTGTTTTAAATTGGAAGGTGGGAGGATAGCAAAGTTATCCTAAATGTAAATAAATCAGTGTTGGCCGTTCCAGCCAAAATAATGCCAGCAGTTTGCTTTGAAATGACTTCGTTTGAAATGTGTTAATTAAAAACTATTAAAGACATCTTTATGTGGATTTTAATGAGCTGAGAGTGGCCAGACATAACAAAGACCAATCCTCCATGATACAATACTGGCAAATGGAGTCCACAATCAGGTTTAGAGGTTGGAAAGAGTCACCAAACGAAACCCAAGGGGGCCTGCTCGGAACCTTTATAGAGGCCCTGGCATCATTCCTGGGAAAGCAAATCCCAGAGATCGTGTGGCAATTCGACAGAATCTACAGAGTGGGCGCATGAACGGCAACAAACAGGCGTCAACCAAGGGATGTGGTCATCCACTTTGCAACACAGGGGTTCAGGAACCTCATCTCAGTCACATCTTACAACAAGAGATTATACATGGAGGGGCAGGAAGTGAAATTACTGAAAGAGATCCCCCAGACGATGCTGCGAGACAGAAAGAACTACAAGTTCCTGGTTGACGAACTGAGACTACGCGCTCTGCGATACCGATGGGAAGCCCCAATGGGGATGTCACTTTTCTATAAAAATAAAAGATACTACCTGAACTCGGTCCAGAAAGCCAGAGAATTCCTTGCAAAGGAACTGACGTCGGATGGACCTCAATATACCACGAGAGAAGACGCAGAAGGGCCACTGGAACGCGGAAGGGATCGAGAACAACGAGCAACCCACCCAGAAATACAGACCGACGCAGTAGCAAGAGAAAGGAAAGGACCAACTCGAGACACGACGACACAGAGAACAGAAAGCAACAACAACAAGGAAACAGGACAGACTGCAGAAAGCAGAATACTAAGATCCACTACCAAACGCACGGAGCAGCAAGGCACGACCCCTCTACGCAACATGAGCACCAACCTGGATACCATGGGAATGAGACCAAAGAAGAACACAAGAGATAGAACAGAAGCGGTCTTGCAAGAGTATCCTGAAACCGAAAATGACAACTAAATACTTGACATGGAACGTTAACGGACTAAATTCCCTACAGAAAAGGAGAAAGATATTTCATTATCTGTATCAAGGAAGAAACGACATAATTTGCCTACAAGAAACACACATCAGAGCAGCGGACCAGAAATATTTAATCAACAACAGATTAGGTACACATTTTGTCGCAGCGGCGCCACGAAAGAAGAACGGGATTGTTATATACGTGAAGAAACATGTAATACGGTAGCTAAGCTAATAGAGTTGGACTCCCAGGGTAGATACCTAGCAATCGAAGTGACACAGGACGACAAGAAAATTCTAGTGATGGGCATATATGCACCAAATCAACAACAAGGAAAATTCTACAAAAAGATACACAAGAAGTTAATACAACTCAACTACAGATCATGTATTATTCTGGGAGATTGGAACGGGGTCATAGAGATTGCCCTGGACAAGAAGAAAACAAAACCTAACCCACAGAAGCACTCCAAGTTGCCTAAATCTTTCTTCGACATGAAGGAAGACCTTGTACTGACAGATGTCTGGAGGGAACGGCACGGCAAAGAGCAAGAATTCACCTTTTTCTCCGACAGGCATCAATTATTTTCCAGAATTGACTTCATCCTGGCATCTAGTGACTTGCTAGTCCGCCTAAACACTGTGTCAATCCTACCCAAAGTACTAACAGACCATAACCCGGTAGGGATGGAATTAAGACAGGATCGGAAATCGAGGAGATCCTGAAGAATTAATGAAAACCTGTTTAGACACGAGAAAGAGGTGGCTGAATGCAAAAGTGCCATGAAGGAATTCTTTAGTATAAATATGAACAATGAAACATCCATTGAAATGATTTGGGACGCTAGCAAGGCATTTATGCGCGGGATCCTCATGAACATGAACGCCAGGCACCGACGCAAACAAGAACGAAAAAGAAAGGAACTAGAGGAGGAGATAAAGAAACAGGAACAATTATTAATAAAAAGACCGGAGGACAAAGCCACAAAAGAAGGAATTAAGATACTAAGAAAACAATTTGACATGCTGATGGTGGATTAAGTAGCATGGAATATACAATACGCAAAATACAAGACATTCTGTAGCGCCAACAAACCGGGTCGGTGGCTGGCTTACACCATAAGAAAGAAACAGAAAGCCCGCATAATTGAAAAGATAGAGTACAAAGGCAAGGAAGAATTCAAACAGGAAACCATTAAGAAAGCTTTCACCGAGTTCTACTCAAAGCTATACGCCGAGGAGAAGATACAGGACAAAGAGATAGAAAAGTTTCTACAAAACGAAAAATTAATGGTACTCACCGATACACAACAAGATGCCCTGAACGCCCCAATCATGAAGGAGGAAATACACTCAGCGATCAAACAACTGAAAAAAGGAAAATCACCCGGGACAGATGGGATAACGGCTATCTATTACAAGCATCTCCAAGAGGAAATGATAGAACTCCTCAGAAAGCTATTTGTCAACATACAAGAAGGAGGCCAAGTCCCACCCTCCTGGAAAACAGCCTACATTTCTCTAATCCCCAAAGAGGGAAAAGATAATGCACAACCGGCAAACTATAGGCCCATCTCACTATTGAACACAGACTACAAACTCTTCACAAAAGTTCTGGCCAACAGATTAATGACTGTATTACAAAAAATAATTCACCGGGATCAAACGGGGTTTATACAAGGACGTCAGATGAAAACCAACGTGAGACAGCTGTTGAACATAATAGAGTACTTGGAAAGGCATAACCAGGTACCTGCTACCCTCATGTTTGTGGACGCAGAAAAAGCCTTTGACAGACTGAATTGGCCATTCCTGACGAACCTAGCCCGGGGGATGAAAATGGGAAAGCAGTTCCTCAACTCCATAATAGCAATCTACCAGAAACAAATGGGCCAGATCATTGTGAACGGCGAACTAACAGACCCATTCAACATAGAAAGAGGCACGAGACAGGGCTGTCCGCTGTCACCACTGTTATTTGTCTTAACGATGGAGATTCTGCTGAACAAGATAAGAGCAGCAGAGGACATAAAGGGCATACAGATTGGACAACAGGACTACAGACTGTGTGCCTTCACAGACGACCTGCTGGTGACAGTATCGCAACCAGTACAATCAGCAAGGAGTTTGATGGAGATAATGAAAGACTATGGCAAGGTATCAGGCTTTAAAGTTAATATATAGACCATATACAAGAGCTGTTTTTTCAGGTCTTATGAGGACAGCTCAGTAATATGAGCCCAGATCTAATGTTGATTGCTTTAATATTGGAAAGGCGTACTGAATTTTTACCTCAGGATACTGAATTTCTACCTCAGGATCTTTTGTTAGGGATCATAAAAGATTGCACTACTACTGATGAATTTACTTCTAAAGCTCGAATGAACAACAGGTGTTAGACTAGAAACAGTAGATAGACCATGTATAAGAGAAATACCAATCAAATAAAATGTATCAGGCGTATAGTTGAGGCTGGACGCGAGAAGTGAGGAATGTTTGCTAAACCAGATGTTTACAAAGACTGATCCTTAGAGTTGTATTGCAGGTTATATGATAATTGCTTTTTAATATGATCTTATGTTTAATGTTGATGGTTTTAATAAAATAATTTTTTAAAAAAAAGATACACCAAAACCCTCCAGCATGAAGACAGCTGGAGCCCCTTCTAGTCCAAACGGCATAACTTTGAACTGATAGCTACCCATAGGATAGTTAAATGCAGTTTTCCATTCATGTCCTTCTTTAATTCTTACTCGGTAGTATGCTTCTCTTAGATCTAGTTTGGTGAAGATACGCCCCTTTGCCAGATTGGTTAGTAGGTTCTTCAGGAGGGGGGGTACTTATTCTCCACACTCACACAATGCAGAGCCTCAGCGACCTGTCTTTTTTTTCCTTAAACAAAACCGGATCCCCACTTGAGATTTTGCCAGCTTAATGAAGCCTCTGGCCAGGTTTTTATTTATATATTGCTGTAGTTCCTCCATTTCGAGGGGGACATAGTGTACATTTTTGGTTTAGGGAGCTTGGCTCCTGATAATATCTCAATGGCACAGTCATTTGGCCGATGTGGTGGTAGGACATTGCATTCTTTCTCACTAAATGCCTCCGCTAAATCCTGGTACTCGCTGGGGATGAGCGGCTCTCCGGGCAGGGGAATGGTGGCCACTTTTACTGTTTCTGCTGATGGATCAGGCAGATCCATAGAATGAGCAAACTCTTTCTTCTCATAATCTTCATTTTCCATTTTTCTTGACGGTGTTCACAAACTTTCTCCAGGCTTGTGATGCGTTACGAAATGCCACCGGGGTGTTCTTGAAATAAACCTGAGGTAAAGGTTCAACTCTTTTGCAATATAAACAGGTTGTGTTCAGTGAACTACACTGTTCTCTGAATGACACAATAATCCAGAGCAACAAAAGAGATTTTGGCCTGTGACTGAGGGTAATCCTGGCTGTCAAGTTCCCCAGGTGCCTTTTGCTTGCATCATGTAGCAACTTTCTTCTTAAATGTGTAATTTCACCATGGCAACCGCTTTACTCATTGTCAGATCTCCCTGCTTCAGATATTCAGATGCTTGGCAACTGGATATTTATGACAGAATGCCATGTCCTGGGGTCTTGTGAATACCTTTTGCAAACATTCTGACAAGCAAAGTCAATGGGGAAGCCAGGTTCACTTAACAACCATGTCACCAATTTAACAACTGGAGTGATTCATTTAACAACTGTGGCAAGAAAGGTCATAAAATGAGGCAAAAATCACTTAACAAATGTCTCATGTAGTAACATAAATTTTGGGCTCAATTGTGATCATAAATCAAGGACTACCTGTGCCTCTATAGATTTGTTGGGTGCTATATCCAAGATGCAAACATAAACCATTTCATGGCCTCATCTATGAATGGAATAAAATAGTTATTCAAAGCAGCTTCAGTTAATGGAAAGTACATTTTTCTTTGAAAAAGCCACTTTATTGGGGCTCCTGAGCAGCCCAGGAATAGAGTCCTCCCAAGAGCACTTTCTTCCTTGTTCAACTGATCACAGTTCCACAAAATGTCAAGGGCTCCATCCATGTTTAGCCACTGCATACAGGCCATTGCATTATTACTCAGAGGCTGGAGAGGAGGAAGATTAGTGTGTTCTGTGCTTAAATGTTATTCTGGGATCTCCTTTTCATCACCTCCTTGATTTTTTAAACCTTCTTAACAGAGATTCCATAAATCAGCTCTAATCCTATAATAATATAGCACAGTGTTTCTCAATCTTGGCAAGTTCAAGATGGGTGGACTTCAAGTCCCAGAATTCCCTAGTCAACTATGCTTGAGAAACACCTATATAGCACAGTCACAGTTCTCCATCTTGTCCCTTTCTCCAGCTCTCCTAAATCCCACTTCTTCCCATCTGTGGCAATATCTCTGGGGACTTGTGGCAATATATTACCAAGACCATCAGGAAACAGCCCTGACCTTTGACCCAGTACCATCAAACCATCTTCTTTACACATTGGGGAGGAGGGCCTGTTGCCTCAAATCAGAGACACAAGCCTGACTCAAATGGGTAGAGCTGCACTGGTTCCCACCCAATATGGATGAGTAAGCAAAAGAGTCACATTGTAAAACGAGGAGTCTCCTGTTACTGTGGTGTCTGCTGGGCATCAAGCTCTATTAAAATTGAGCGGTCAAACGAACAATAGGCGATAGACTAGATACAGTAGATAGACCATATATAAGAGAAACACCAACCAAACAAAATGCATTCGGAGTATACTTGAAGATGGAAGGGAGGAGGGAAGAACGTTTACTAAAACAGATGCTTACAAAGATTAATACCTAATGTTGTATGCTATGTTCTAGGATGATTGTTTAGCAATAGGATCTTATGTTTAATGTTGATCACATTAATATTGAACCAGATAAGAGAAACACCAATCAAACAAAGTGTAACAGGAGTATAGTTGAGGCTAGACGCGAGGGGTGGAAAAAGGCTTACTAATTCAGACGTTTTCAAAGACTAATACTTAGTATTGTATAACAGGTGCCATGATGATTGCTGCATAATATGTTTTTATGTTCAATGTTGATTGTTTTAATAAAAGAATTTTTTATTTAAAAAAAAAATCCTGACTTACTTCCCAGACAATCTTATTTTCCAGGCAAGGACAACCGTATTCTTATACCTGATCTTCACTGACAACGAAGAACTGAGGAAAAAACCGTGAAGACATTGGATGGAAATGACCCCATCATCTTGGGATCTGTGATATTATGGAAATGAAAGATGAGCATATCAGATGTCTCTGTGTGTAGGCAAAAATATTTTTATGCAATTTCTCATTTTTCAAGCCTTACATCCATCTTTCCTATTTCTTTATGCAGGAATAATTCTTTTGTAAAATGTAGTATGAACATTTTCATGTTCATTCCTCAGTTTTCTTTGGAAATGCAAATATTCTAAAATTATTTTCCCCAATATGCATATACTTTTTCATATCATGATTTTCCATATTTTAATGCATGTTGTGCATAAATTTGTATAACACATGCACTTTAATGCATTTTTGGATTGCAACATGCAATCAAATTGAGGAAAGCACGCAACTGCATTTTTTTATTTTTTATTTTTTGCATTTTGGCTTGGAAAGTGTGACTGAGTTATAAGCTTCCATTAACATGCACACTGTATCATTCTTGCCCTTTTCCTGGATCCTGATTGCAATTAGCTTAAAATAATCCTGGCTATAATCCCCTGAACAGAAATACTGAAGTAGAAAAAGTGTTTGACAGATGGAGACTTCTTAAAAGTGAGCTATGAAAAATAGAATAGAATAGAATAGAATAGAATAGAATAGAATAGAATAGAATAGAATAGAATAGAATAGAATAGAATAGAATAGAATAGAATAGAATAGAATAGAATTATTGAGACCCCTCACAGGAAACAGCCAGGATGCTGCTATAAGGCATTACGTGCCAAAGCAACTAATCACAGAGACATTTTTCCCCTCACGCCATCAATCTGCTAAACACCTAATCCTCATAGTGCTGTCTAATGTCTACCTATATTTACTCATGCAGTATGGTTGTAGTGTTATCATTTATCCTTATTATCTTCTTTACTTCCCCGTCTTATTGGGATGATGATGGTGACAATGATCATGATGATGATTCTGATGCTTTGCATGTACACTGAATGCTTCTGCACCAGAGACAAATTCCTTTTGTGTCTAATCACACTTGGCCAAATAAAGTATTCTATTCATATCATCCCAGTCCTTCTCTTAGTCAGACTAGACATACCTAGTTCCCTCAATTTTTCATCATATGATTTAGCCTCCACACCTTTTCCTATAACCATTCATTGCATGTTTTATCTTCCAGTCCCCTAATAATCTTTGTTGCTCTTCTCTGTCCTTCTCTTCATTACACTAAATATACACAGTCCCTGCAATCCATCATGTATTTTAGCCCCCAGTCCCCTAATCTTCTTTGTTGTTCTCCTCTGCACACTTTCTAGACCTTCAGCATCTTTTTTATATTGTGGTGACCAAAACTGGACGCAGTGTTCCAAGTGTGGTCTTGCCAAGACCTCATAAAGTGGTACTAACCCTTCATGTGACTAGGACGGGATGTTTTCTTTCCTGCCAGGCTTTCCTCTTGATAGCCATCACTGATGACCTCCTTGCCTTCTGCAGTGAAATCACTTTTCACCATCAGATTCTACTCTGAAAATTCTCTTTGCATCTCAGAATGTCCCAGGTTACCATGGGGACAGGAGTAAAGACTTTGAAGAGATTCAAGCTTTACTGACCACTCTTCACCGGAGGCTCAGGTAGTTAGCAGGCTAGCATCCGTTCCTTCCATCCTTTGAAATATATGTTCTTATCTATCCTGGCAGGTAGGAATTGGGCCAACAAGGACTGGAAGGAATCCCTTGTTTCTCCAGAAAACTCCTTCAGTGGCAGATAGCTGCCTTACAGAGGCATAGTAAGGGAAAGTAGAAGGCTTGGGGAGGGGCCATAATTTAGGCTTCACTATTAGCTTTTTATAAGGTGATATTGAAGCGAGCCCTCCACAGGCCCCTCCAATCCCAGTGGGTTCTTCACGATGGCCAAATTAAGGAGAGACATGCTACCAAGCACATTTCTCGGGGTGAAGCAACAACAGACAAAAGGCTGCCTCCCCTTTTTATTACCTGTTACAGTGGGTGGTTACACAAGGCATCACATGGTTACAAACAGCCAATGACAAGATTATAGCTGTGGCCAATGGCAAGGTTACACTGGCAAAGTTACATCTGTGGCCAATGGATTCAAATCTTGGTACAACGTTCCTCCACCTATTAGCCCCTCCCTCATTTCCTGTTGTTCCAAAACCGCATGGTCAAGCCACATGGCCTTCTTTGTTCCTTTGTCCCTTTGTTCCAAGCCTCATGGCGACTTGCTAGGGTGCATTGCATCATATCCTCTGTTTCGGGAAGTGAAGCATGGAAAATAGGGGAAGGGAGCAAAGTCTGAGCAAGAGAACATTACAGCTCCAGGGGGAATCAGAAGGAAGTTGTCCATCTTATTTTGGAGTCCTTCTGCCTGTAATTTTCTAACTAAGAGAAGAGACGTGTTTGAGGCTTTGAGCCAGCAGAAACACACACAGCCTCATTTTGCATAAGGAGAACATATCTTGCCCCAGCAACACAGGTGTGCTGTTCAAAGTCAACCAACTTTATCTCATTCATTGACCAGAGTATAGAAACATAATAGAATCAACCCAATTAAGATGAAAGAAATAAAATAGGAATAGGAGTAAAACTGGACCAATAAAAGTAAATATGTCTGTGTGGGTGTGGGCATATAATCAAATCAAAGTGATCCTGGCAAAGTCCTGATCAGCTAAGTGGTAACTTAGATGAAAAGAGTCAGTGTAACCTAAAACTGGAGATAATAATGCTGTAATAAGTTTGCTTTGCAGTTTATGGTAAAATGCACAATAAAGAAGAATAGATTTTCTCCATGTTGCTTTCTAAAAAGGGTTGGAAACATCCCAAAATTCTTCCTCTGCAAGCAGTACCATTATAACACAGAATCTTAGGGTTGGAAGGGCTGTTTCAAGGGCTGCTGCTTGACCTTAGCAAAGGCATTTGCAATTGCAGTGGATTCTCCAGAATCTCCATTCCAAATCCATCATTTGCAAAGCATTGCAATGTGCAAGTGCTGGAGCTCTGCAAAATTTTGATACAGCAATGGGATTGAGATATCTGGCAGGTTGTATCTGGTGACAGGCTGTATCTGGTGACTTGATTATCAAAATAGACATTAGTGGGAATTAGGCTGCTCTCAATTTGTTTTTCCACATCAAGCACCTGTGGTCTGACATTTTTCCTGCCTGGGGTGTACTCCATTCTGATTAGAGAGTGAAGAGAGAAGATCTGCTGTTTAATGAGGAACAGATGAAGGAAAGCAATGGTTGGATCCTCCTGGATTTGTTGGTCCTTCCAGCAGGCACCCAACCAGTAGCTCATCTCCTTAGTGTGTGATGCAATGGGGGAGGGGGTGAAGGAGACAGAGGTTTGGGCCTGTCCAGTTGCCTGACTAGAAGGCTGCTGCTGTGGTGCGCTGTCTCTGAAAGAAGGAGTTGGCTCTTTTGCAGTCCATCCCCAGACAGAGGCCAGCATCATAGATTTTCTCCATGTTGCTTTCTAAAAAGGGTTGGAAACATCCCAAAATTCTTCCTCTGCAAGCAGGACCATTATAACACAGAATCTTAGGGTTGGAAGGGACCATGGAGGTCTTCTAGTCCAACCTCCTGCTCAATGCAGGAGACCCTATACCATTCCAGACAAATGGCTGACCAATCTCTTCAGTGATGGAGCACCCACAACTTCTGGAGGCAAGCCATTCCACAGATTAATTGTTCTCACTGTCAGGAAATTTCTCCTTAGTTCTAGGCTGGTTTTGTCCTTGTTAGTTTCCACCCACTGCTTCTTGCCCTGCCTTCAGGTGCTTTGGAGAATAGGTTGATCCCTTCTTCTCCAGGACAGCCCCTCAAATATTGGAAGATGCTATCATGTATTAGCTGCCCCAGGGCCTTTCTTCTTGGATCTGGAATCCAATATCTCTCCCTTATGCATCTGGCTTAGCATATCTGTGGAGGGTTGTTAGACAATGGGAAAGACACACTGAAAAAAATCCACTTTATGCTTCTTTGTTTATCAGACCCATTTGACATTAACATGTGTGGTTTAGAACAGCATAGAATAGGATAAAACTATTGCAATATCAACAGCAGCAAATAGGAAAAATACCCTAATAAATCAATTTTAGACAGCACAGAACTGCTCCCCAAATACTCATCTGCTTTACCTTCTGGAAGGCTCTCATTTGTGGCAACTAAATGTATGAAAAAGTTTGAAAAACCAAACAACGAAGAACTTTAGTTGCCCTGAAAAACATTCCAGCGTTGTGAAGCACATTCATTGTTGGACCTTCTGGTACCCAGAGGAGGGCTTCACAGGACCCTAAAAGGGGGGGCATCTTTGACTTGGAGGGAGGGAGGATGGGTCCTAAAGGCTGCCAGATCTGCTCTGCCCCATTAGATGAGAAATGTTTCTCTGAAAAGATTTGCCCATTGGCGAGTCTGCCTTTCCTCAGTTTCCACAAAGGAGCAACCAGAGTTTCTCCTATGAAAAGAGCAGCTGTATTTGATTTCTGGTCTTCTCAGAGAAGAAAGAGGCAAAATTGTGTGACAGAGAGTGACTCAAGCCTCGAATGAGGACATTTTGCTTAAAAGTGCCCAGCTGCCTTTTCTTCCTTCTTATTGTTTATTGCTGAAATTCTTCACATCTCAGCAATAGGACCCAGTAGCTGCTGGACCATGGGTGAGTCTCCTTACCCGAGATCTACACCTAGTGGCCAAGGAGGGTTAGGAGGCCTTGGCGGGGGGGGGGGCAGGGGCTCTCCTTGGAAACAAGCAGCAGCTGTGAGGGTCTGCTCCCCTCCCAGGCAGCCTGGCAAGCTCTTCTTCTCCCCTTCCATCTGGAGGAAACCTGTTTCTCCCGTGGCTTCCTGCCAGCTTTGCTACCTGTGGGAGGACTGAGTCCCCAAAGGGACAGGGTGACAACTGAGAAAAGAGGCCTTGCGTGGCTGAAGAGGAGGCCATGGGAGGCACCAAATGCCAGCCGGAGACCTTCCCAAGTCTCAAGGCTAATTTCTTCTTGACCTTGTTGATTATCCGGAAAGGGGAAAGATCAGATTGGTTCACTTAAAATGCACAAAGCCAAAGCCCTGCCTGCTTTTACATCGCTTCAGTTTCCCTCCCTTTGTCACCCCTTCCCTGCTTTCATCCATTCCCACAGCTCAGCCCTCCCCCTTTCCTTGGGACCCTCCCCCAACAGCCTCTAATGCAACTGCCAGATAGGGGCAGATTTGACAATGAAAGTCTTCTATCTAGGGAGTAAAATGAAGTGGATGTTTTAAAAGGAAGACTGGCTACAACTGTGTCTCTATTTATCTGTACGGATGTTAAGGGTTGTGCCCTTAAAGGCTGACAATGCACTGCTATCATTCAGAAGAAAAATCAGCAAAAAAAAATCTGGGGTTGGGCTATGAAAAAGAGAAATAAAAACCTAAAGCAAATGTATCTTTTTCTCACACTGAGATATGCGTAAAGGAGACTTGGATTAAAATCCTTCAGAGTTACCTCTTGCAATTACCGCCACCCATCACCCCAAAAAATAAAAGGACTGGGCAAAGAGGGAGGAGGGAACTGGGCATCCCACACTAATAGTCAATCATTTAAAAATGAACAGATCACAAACTAATCTGTCTCTATAATACTTTATTGTCTATAGAAACTCAAAGAGAAGGTTAGCAAAGAGAACTGCCAGCCTTTTTTTTTTTTTAGCTTAACCGAGCATGTACTAAATTCTGATAAAGACGGAAACTAGTGGAGAAATAAGATGAAAGAACAAAATGGGGGAGAAAATAAGAGAAGTGGGAAGATTTTCAGAAAAACCTCTTTTTCTTTGGATGAAAAGAAGGGAAGGAGGAAGGCAAGGCAGGTAGGCTGGCGGGAAGGGAAGGGAAGGGAAGGGAAGGGAAGGGAAGGGAAGGGAAGGGAAGGGAAGGAAAGGGAGGGAAATGTCTGTAAAAGTGCCTGCTTTATAAGAAACAAACTAGATTGGTCAGCTAGTTTGGGGGAACTAGTCCTGGCCAGTGTTGGGCAAAAGGGGCCTTTGGGAGGGTGGCCAAGTTGGGAAAGCCCCTTGTGGAGGAGATGGAGAAGGCAAAGTTGGGCTTCTCTGGGTTGCAACCTCCTTGCAAGACCTGACTTCGAGCTGGGCTGTGAGCGAGTGAGGAGGCTTCTAGTCCAGAGGGGCTAGCAGAGGCTTTGTCTGGGGCAGGGAGGGCCAGTTTGGGTCCCATGGGATTAAGCAAACTGGATTTCACCTGGTCCATCTCTAAAAGACAGCTGGTGGGGGACTGGGAGGGCACAGCTTACATTTTGTTTGTCAGGTTTATTTACTCCACCAGGGTTTGGAAGCAGGAGGGAAGGTCTACCAGTGGTCACTTTCCACCATCTTGCACCCTTTGCAGCATATCTAGAGTTGGGTGAGGTTGGAGGAGGTGAGGCAGTTCAGGGAGGGGCTGCTTTGTGTGGGTCTAAGATGGCCCTTCAGTCCTGCTCAGCTCTTGCCAGGTCAAGTAGTCAAATCCATGTAGTTTCCTTATTAGTTTCCTTACCCTGACAGGAAGGAGAGTGAAAGAGAGGACAGTGGAGACATTTTCAATCAATAAATCAATCAGGATGGACTTTGGATATCTTCTAGTCCAACCCCCTGCTCAAGTAGGAGACCCTATGCCATCCCAGACAAGTGGCTGTCCACTCTCTTCTTAAAAACCTCCAGTGATGGAGCGTCCACAACTTCTGAAGGCAAGCCATTCCACTGCTTAATTGCTCCCACTGTCAGGAAGTTTCTCCTTAGTCCCCGGTTGCTTCTCTCCTTGATTAGTTTCCATCCGTTGTTTCTTGTCCTGCCTTCTGGTACTTTGGAAAATAAGTTGACCCCTTTTTGGCAGCCCCCTCCCAAAATACTGGAATACTACTATCATATCACGTCTACTTCTTCTTTTCCCTAGACTAGCCAAACCCCAAACCTGCAACTGTTCTTCATATGTTTTAGTCTCCAGGCCTCTTCCTTGGGCTTTCTGACCTCTTGACATTTCTCTTCAAGAGGTCCCAAAGGTGCTTTTTCATGAGGCAACTGGACTTTCTTGTTTTTCTTTGAAGAAGTTTCGCTTTTCATCCAAGAAGCTTCTTCAGCTTTGGAGGGTTGTTTGGTTCTCTCCCCTCCTTCCGTGATCACTAGATTGTATTTCTGCTTCTGCTCAGAACAGTTCTCTGCATTTAAAATCTGGTTGCAAACCCTTGTATAATTCTACAGTTTTCATACTTCCTGATTAAATCCACCTTCCTTCCAGCTCTTTCATCATGTACAAACTCAGCTGGATTTCTGTGGTCTGTAGATTCATGGACTGAGAATGTTGTGTGTGATTGTGGGTCAATGAGCATGTTTGTCTGGAGACTGAGAAAGAAATCCTGCACTTCGGGAATCTGTTCTGATCAGGGTCTGTGCCTTTATTGGCTTCATTAATGTGTGGAGTTTGGAAAGAGTCAGGCTGAATAATGGACTGAAATGTGTGCCAGGTTTGTAAGTCTTCATTGATTATCAGGGGGAAAAAAATCTATGTTTGAGAGAAATGTATAGGAAAGGCACACACTAAACTCTAATAAAGATGGAAAGTAGTGAAGAAATAAGATGTAAGAATAAAACAGGGCAGGAAGTAAGAGAAGTAGGGAGATGATTTCTGAAATCCCTCTTTTCCTTTGGATAAAGAAGGGAAGGGAAGGGAAGGGCCAGTGAGAAGGGCAGATTGAGGCCATTAGGCTGTCCTGCTCAAATTGTTTCCTCTTCCTACACAGTAGCCAGCTCCTCACAACCAACACACCAGATATCCTGCAGGAGGTTTGTGTGGAGGCGTGTATCTTTCTTAGGGATAGAGAGCCTTGGAGCATGTTCACATTCCTGCATGGCCAACCTTCTGCCCCATGCGTCTCCTTCACCAGCTCCCCCTGAGCGCATGGAGTGTCTGAACTCACCCAGGTTGCTGTCAGAGACACGGGGGTTCTTGAATCTCTGTCTCTTCCAGATACTGCCATGGCTGACTTACCACCCACCCTTGCTTGCAGCCAGACAACAGAAATAGGAAGGGGGAGGGAAAGGATTGGAAAGCAAGGGAGGCTTGGGAGGAAACGAGGAACTCAAGTGAGCTGAGGCAGCCCTGATGGTCCCAACACCCCAAGGTCAAACGCTGGGAAAACTCCGAGCTGCTCAGAATCTTCCCAAAGCAAAATGAATGCAATTGATTGGTGGACAATGAAGCGTGGGGAGGTCCAGGGGGAAAAGGGGATTTTTACCTGTGCTGGTTTTCATGTGAAAATGTTAGAACTGGTACTGCTACTTCTATGCTTATGTGGAATTATCAGCAAGCTCTTGGTAAAATAATGTCCCAGGAGTTACACTTACCAATAGGATGGTTGCCAGAACCTTTGCTAAAGATGCATTAAACCTTCCCCTGGCATTTTGGCTGTGCAAGAAAAGAAAAAGCAGCATTTTCTTGGCAGTTTTCTGAATTCTTCAGATTTTTATTCACTAATTTATCCCCCCCCACACACATGTTGCATATAGCCAGCATCACTGGAGGTTTTCAAAAATAGACTGGACGACCATTTGTCCAGGATGGTATAAGGTCTCTTGCCTTGAGACGGGGGTCAGATTAGAAGACCTCTGAGGTCTCTTACAGCGCTCTATGATTCTATGATTCTATGTTCTCTGACGATGTTATCAATCTTAGGCACTTTAAGAGGTCTGGACTTCAACTCCCAGAATTCCCCAGCCAGCGGTACTCCACATTCCACTGATGAAAAGTTGAAGATCTTTTGAGATACCAACCACCTAGTGACTGGACTGAAGCCTTCAGGACGTCTAGTTGATGATGTTGCTGTACAGGAAATGAAAAATCTGCAACTGCAAAGAAGAATCCCAGTTGCACTAAACATACAAATCTGGGAAAATTCAACACAGAGGAAGATAAAATGAATTGACATTTTGGGTATCAGCCATCAGAAATGAGCTAAAGGTGTATTTTAAAAAATTACACTGTATATCACTCAAAACATGAAACATGAAGAAGGAACAGCACTGTTTTCATAGGAAGGATGTCGCAAGCCAGGAGTTAGGTACAATACAATTAATGGCCAAATAATATCAAATTGACTTTGTGGACAACCGTTTAATAAGGAAATTATCCAAGTTTATGCTCCATTTACTGTTGCAGAACTCGAGTGGGCTGGTGAGTTTTATGATCACATTCAATATGAAACTGACAGGACCTGCAAGCAAGACCCACTGTTTGTGGTTAGAGATTGGAAGGTCAACACTGGAAATATTGAGGTGGAAAAAAATCATTGGATTGTATGACTTAGGAAATCAAAATGAAGCAGGAAACCAACTTATCAATTTTTACCAATCCACAAGTTTCTTTGCTGCTAACAAAATCTCCCAAGAGTCAAAGTGCTGTGTGAAAGCCATCGTCTGCATAAAACATGGAAAAACAGACTGACTCCAGTTTCACAAAGGAGTGGGAGTGTGTATACTGTAGGTAGTTGTCAGCCCCACTAGTAGACTAGACCAAGAAATCAACTCCACACGAGGGTAAGGCTACTTTTCTTGAAATTGGCTATGAGGACAAAATCTTGCAAGTCTAATTGTGTTGTACCGTATCTCTTTTATCATTCAGTGAATTAGGGAAATATGTGTATGAGTAGCTTCAAAATATTATCTGTATGTGAAAAATATTTTACCCCTTATCACTTTGGTAACAGAGCTTATATATCTCCATCCAAGTCATTTTTGGAAGCCTTACCAGGTAAACCAGACAAGAAACATGATCAGATAAGCTAATTCTACTTGACTGTAAAGTTACATTAACATAATCTTGCAAGTCTGAAAGTATGTTTCTCCCGTTGTCACCTTTACAGTGCCTAATAACTTAGGGATGGTCTCTCGTGAGCCTCCTGCCCTGCCCATTATGCAGCTGCAGGCTCTGCTGTCCCTTATCTGACCGTTCCCACCAGCATCTTTTTGCTTCATGTCTCAAGATCATTCACACACACCGCTGCATCTTCCTTACTCTTTATAGATGATGCATCTTTGGGAGACCTGAAGGGCCTCTCCTGAAGGTTGGGGACACATCATCTTGGAGAATGCTCTTGCAACTCTTTCAATTCATCACAATTCACAAGGTCTAAACTGAGGTGAAGAGGAAAACAGGACCCCTTGAACCATCAGTTCAGTTCCCATCTTCAAGAAAGGAAAAAAAAAACAGACCCAGGAAACTACAGACCAATCATTTTAACATCAATATCTGGGAAAATCCTGGAAAAGATCATCAAAAAACAGATCTACTAACAAGCAAACAAAGTCATAACCAGTAGCTAGCATGGGTTTGTTAAAAACAGATCATGCCAAACCAATATTATTTCATTCTTTGACAAAGTGACTAAACTAGTAGACCAGCAAAATGCTGTGGATGTAGTATACTTAGACTTTACTAAGGCATTTGATAAAGTAGACCACAACCTACTCCTTCGTAAGCTAGAAAAAGGTAAAATAAACAACATCACCATCAGATGGATCTGTAGGTGGCTGGCAAACCATAATCAATGAATAGTCCTCAATGGCACTACATCCACATGGAGAGAAGTAAGCAATGGGGTACCACAAGGTTCCGTCTTAGTCCCGGTACTCTTCAATATCTTCATCAATGACTTAGATGAGGAAATTGAAGGGGAACTCATCAAATTTGCAGATGACACCAAACTGGCAGGAGTAGCCAACACCCCAGAAGACAAACTTAGGATCCAAAAAGATCTTGACAAACTTGAACAATGGGCCCTATCCAACAAAATGAGTTTCAGTATGGAGAAAAGCAAAGTTTTACATTTAGACAGGAAAAATCAAAGGTACAAGAACAGACTGGGAGAGACCTGGCTCAAAACCAGTAACTGTGAGAGGGACCTTGGAATCCTAGTGGACGATCACTTGACTCTGAGCCAGTAGCGTGCAGCAGCAATCAAAAAAGCTAACATAATCCTGGTTGTATAAACAGAGGCATAGAATCAAGATCACACAAGTATTAGTACCGCTTTATAAAACTCTAGTAAGACCACACCTGGAATACTGCAGCCAATTTTGGTCACCATATCACAAAAAAGATGTTGAGAGTTTGGGAAAAGTTCAGAGAAGAGCAACTAAGATGATCAAAGGCCTGGAAATTAAAACATACAAAGAACGGCTGCAGGACTTGGGTTTTATATACTCTAAAGAAAAGAAGAAATAGGGGTGACATGATAGCAGTATTCCAGTATTTGAGGGGCTGCCACAAAGAAGAGGGGGTCAACTTATTCTCCAAAGCACCAGAGGGCAGGACAAGAAACAATGGTTGGAAACTGATCAAAGAGAGAAGCAACCTGGAATTAAGGAGAAACCTCCTGACAGTGACGACAATTAACCAGTGGAACAGCTTGCCTCCAGAAATCATGGGCATTTCATCACTGGAGATTTTTAAGAAGAGGCTAGACAGTCACTTGTCTGAGATTGTATAGGTCTGTGGTGGTGAACCTATGGCACGCATGCCATAGGTGGCACACAGAGCCCTCTCTTTGGGCACATGCGCCATCACCCCAGTCCTAGGCCTTTAGCTGGGTTTTATAAAACCTTTTCGCTTTAGGCCTTCACCGCCGTGTGTAAAAAAAAAGTTCAATCAATCAATCAATTTCAACTTCTCGCAGGAAAAAAAAGATCTCGCAAAGTTGGAATTGATTGATTGAACTTTTAATCTCACCCAATCTGCCGTTACCACCACAGCCACGCCCACCCAATGGGCCATGCCCATCCAATGGGCCACATCCATGCAATTGACCACACCCACCCAATGGGCCATGCCCACCCGGCACCCGACCATACATAAGTGAGTTTTGGGTTACAGTTTGGGCATTCGGTCTCTAAAAGGTTCGCCATCACTGGTATAGATTCTCCTGCTTGAACAGGGGGCTGGACTAGAAGACCTCCGAGGTCCCTTCCAGCTCTATTCTATTCTATTCAGTTATGCTTTCACAGTGCCCCTTGCTTATGAGGAGACCTCAAACCTGAAAGATCTGTAGACCAGACAAAGAGCAGTTCATTCTTTGGAGGAGGACCTTTTGTGTACTGGGGAGCAAGCTTGGCAAGGGAGTTTTCAAAGGCATCAGGAAATGGACATGGCTGCAGTTAATGGATTTCAAGGTCCTTCCAGTCAAAGAGGCCTTCAGGAAACTCTGGGGTGCATGGAAGGCATTTCCTGCACCAGTGGAACTGGATGGAGCTTGTTATCAAGAAAGCCCATGATTCAAGACTTGTTTAAGGCATTAACAATGCGCCCCCTTCAGCCCCACGTGGAAGCCACACCTTGAAGATGTTTCAGAGAAGGCAATCAGCAAGAGATAGTTAACCCTTCTGACAAGGTAAATTGTATGAGCATAAAGGCATATGTTTCTCATACTGTTGGCAGTCTGGCCTCTCAGATGCCTCTGAACATAACATGACTTTTTCTTTCTTTCTTTCTTTCTTTCTTTCTTTCTTTCTTTCTTTCTTTCTTTCTTTCTTTCTTTCTTTCTTTCTTTCTTTCTTTCTTTCTCTCTCTTTCTTTCTTTCCTTCTTTCTTTCTTTTTCTTCCTTTCTTTTCTTTTCTTTTCTTTTCCTTTCCTTTTCTTTTTTTCTTTCTCAATGTCTTTGAGAAAAGTAACTGATCAGGAAATATTTTCCTCTAAAAAAGAGAAGAACATTGGTATAAAGTTGGAATAGCCTCTAATGTTTTTGGAAGGATTCCAAAGTAAAGAACATCTGATTGATTTAAATCTTCACACATATGTGCTATTGCTGGATAGAGATTTTAGCAAATTAGGCAATTGCACAAATCTTTATAGGTACCCATGATAATGCTGACTTTATTCAATAGCAATAGCAATAGCACTTAGACTTATATACCACTCCATAATGCTTCACATCACTCTCTGAGCAGTTTACAGAGTCAGCCTATGGCCCTCAGCAATCTGGATTCTCATTTTACCAACCTCAGAAGGATGGAAGGATGGGTCAACCTCGAGCCTGTCAGGAATGAACTCCTGGCTGAGGGCAGAGTTAGCCTATAACACGGCATTCTAAACATTGCGCCACCACGGATCCTCAATGAAAAATCAGTGTTTTATTTTCCTTCTATGTTATTTATGTAAACAGAAATCTTCTTAGATAAAATTGCCAAACTAAAGCAGTGTCTTTATGGTGAATGCTCTTTGTGGAGAAGTTCATCCTCACCTTGTTGATGGAGATGCTGGTGGAGACCAGTGGTTCTCATTGGTTCATTCCATCTCCCTTCTTGAGCATCATAAGAGCTTCATGTTGTGCACAGGTTGCTCCCTTTCCTGGATCATGAGGCTTTACTCATTGCTACACATGTGTTAGTCACTTCCCAAGTGGATCAGTGGTCTGCCAAACGGAAGAAGATTTTTGTCTTACAAAATGCGCTTCTTTTTTCTGAACTTCAACTTCTATTTTAAAAAAGAGTCTTTGAACCCTGTAGATTACACAGATATGTAAGGAAGGGGCTAGGCAGGGGCTCAATCTATTCTCCAGAGCACCTGAAAGTAGGACAAGAAGTAATGGACAGGAGCTTATCAAAGAAAGATCAAATTAAGAAGAAATTTCCTGACAGTTAGAACAATTAATCAATGGAACAACCTGCCTCCAGAAGTTGTGAATGCTCCAACACTGTAGGTTTTTAGAAAGAGATTGGACAACTATTTGTCTGAAATGGTATAGGGTTCCCTGCTTAAGCAGGAAGTTGGACTAGATGACCTTGAAGGACCTTTCCAATTCTGTTATTCTGTTACTGTGCCTTTGGGGATGAGGGGAATTCAAAACTTCCTTTGGAGCCAAAGGAAGGAAGTGGAACAGAGCAGAGGGAGCCTTTTCAAATCTTCAGAAGATGACCAGGGCCAAGAAAATACAGCACAGCACAGCAAAGCACAGCACAGCAGCACCACAGGGTTGGAAGGGTCTTCTAGTCCAACCCCCTACACAAGCACGAGACCCTATGCCATTCCAGACAAGAAAGAAAGAAAGAAAGAAAGGAAGGAAGGAAGGAAGGAAGGAAGAAAGAAAGAAAGAAAGAAAGAAAGAAAGAAAGAAAGAAAGAAAGAAAGAAAGAAAGAAAGAAAGAAAGAAAGAAAGAAAGAAAGAAAGAAAGACTCTGCGTGGGGCCACTGCCAGGGATGCCCTTTGGAGGGAGAGGACCCCCTGTGCCGCATCCCCCAGGGCAATTCCCACTACTCCAGAGCAAAGAGAATCTTCTGCAGCTGAGCCATGACAGCAGAGGGCCTTTGGGTACTTAGCACCTCTGCCAAACTGGCTGCCACCTGGGGAGGTGGGCTGCTTCTGGCAGGGAAGTCAGCCAAAGGAGATGGCAGATGGTGGCGCCAGAGCAAGATCTCTCTGCTAGGCACTGGATCAAGTTTCTCCCTTCCTATTCTGGAGAAGTAAAAGCTTTCCCCAGATGCAGAGACAGCTTCGCCTACCTGCCAGATCATGCTGGTGAGCCCAGCTGCAATTTGTTAGATTCCCAGCATAACATGGTCAAAGGTTTACCTAAGTCAGAGCAAGGTCTTTTTGAGCTTCATCCTTCCAGGCAGAAAGAGAAAACCTCACCCCAAACACAGTAGGCGACAAGAAACAAGGCCACAATCCAGTCCATGTTCTTGGTGGAAACCTGAGAATAAGTGAATCACCAGATTGTGCTGGGTAATGGCCTCATCCAGAAGCATCTTGGACAGCACAAAACACCTGAGAAAGAGGTTACCTCCTATGTGAACACACTTTGGGTGCAACGTGGTCAGCATATCTTTCTGTGTGTATGTGTTTGCTTCAGGGTTTACTCCTGGTAACTTGCCTGTTTCTTGGCAAGGTTTTTCAGAAATGGTTTCCCAATGTCTCTTTCCTAAGGCAGAAAGGGAGTGGCTGGCCCAAGATTTCCCAGCAGGCTTCCTGACTAAGGTGGGACTAGAACTCACTATCACCCAGTTTCCAGCCTGGTTCCCTCGATACCAAGCTGGCTGTTGGGCAGCACAAAATCATCCACATGATTCAGGGGCTGAACATGGAGGGGGACCTGGGCAGATAACAGGCAAAGGAGCACGAAGGACCTGCTGGGGGTGGGTCGCAGGTGAGGAGGAGATGATGGAGGTGGCCCAAAGGGATCTGTGGGATTCCCAAGACTGCGGTGGAGATGCCTGTCCACTTGCTCAGGGAGATTCCTAAATAGTCCCTTTTACCATCAGTATCACGATGAAACATCCTCTTGTAGTTGCTATTTGGGGGCTCTGGGATGTTTCCCCAGACCCAAAGACAGGGCCATGCTAGTGGAGAAAGAGGCTATTTTTGGTTTCTAGGACAGCAATGATCTCATGTTTTGTCTAATCTAAATTCTGTCAAGCAAGCAAAATAAGAGAGAGCTGGTGAGCGAGAAATACACATTTAATAAAAGTCTGCCAGCCACATGTTCCCATTGCTCTGAAGCAGGGAAGGGGGGGGAGCAGCAGCTTCTTTGCAGCAGGACAAAATGGAGTTTGGCTTGGGCTCCTGCAGGCCCCGCCTCCTTTTAGCAGAGCAGAAGTTCATTGAACCCCAAACCACACTGGGTGCCCCCGGGCAAAAGGGGAACCTGCTGGGAGTTTCTGGGAGCCCTCAAGCAGGGCTCGAGGCCTTTGCCGGACATTAACAGAAGAACTTGGGAGGCAGAAGACCCGACTATGAGGCCATCAAAATGCAGTGGCAATTTTAGAATCAGAAAGGAAAAGTGATTTTCCTGGATAATTAGATGTTCAGTTCACAACAATTAGATGTGCTGGATAAGGCTCCCTACCCACTCCCAAACCTTGACCTTATAAGGCAAAGGGAGGAGACACAACCAGACTGATGCTATACATATATGGCAACACAAGCAATCTTGTTTTGACAGTGCTCACAAACATTTGGCACAATGGTTAGAATACAGTATTGCAGGCAAACGCTGCCCATCACCTGGAGTTCGATCCTGATGTCCTCAAGGTTGACTTAGCCTTCCATCCTTCCAAAGTCAGTAAAATGTGGGCCCAGATTGTTTGGGGCAAATAATATGCAAATAATGCTTCTACAGAGAGTGCCATAAAGCACTGTGGGGCAATATATAAGTCAAAGTGCTATTGTTTTCTTTGTGTAGGTTTATTTTTTTTAATAGATGAGTCTCATAACCTTCCAAATAACATTGGCCAGGACTGATGAATGCCCAGAGTGTGGCTGCACAATAAAGAGGGGGACAAAGAGGGGAAGGTGGGGATTATCCCACAAAGTCTGTCATTCAGAATTAGGAAGCGAGATGTTTTGCAGAGGGGAGTCCTGCAAAATGCCGACCTGTCTTTTTTGCACAAATGACACTGGAGATGCCAGTGCCTGCAGAAAGGAGAGGAGAGGCACCCATCAGCAAAACTGGGAGATTAGCTTGACCTCTAAGAGATAGATGAGGAGATCAAAGGGAGACAGCCAGGAATCCTGCAGCCATTTGCTTTTCTGAGAGTGAGCCAACCACGCGGCAGATCTTCATCAGCATCCTGGATGTTGTCACTGTCTTCAGTCTGTCCATTGGCCTACAAAAAGCATCTGCCAACCTTTCCCCACTTCCCCTCTGGCCTGAATCCTGCCCAAACCTTGGTATCATCTGATTGGAATAATTTTGCATTCAGCCAACCTTGTGCAGAAAAAAAATTCATGAATGAAGGAAAATATACGTGTCCCAGGATAATGTTGCAGAATCCAATTTGAGTTGATCACCAGGACCAGAGATTTAGTCTTGCAAGCTTTTGGACTCATACTGGAGCCTATCCTCAGGGAGCGTCTCTCTCCTAGAATATCTGCTTTGGGCTGCCCTATGCATCGCATTTATGGGGTGCCTAGTTGGATGTGGTTTTGTATTAGTTGATTGGTGTGTTGATGGCTGGCTATTGGCTGTTGTTTCCTTGTGCTGCCAAGTCCAATTCTGTCTCTCGGCATTTTTCTGCTTCATGTCTGAAGAACGGAGTTTTCTTGCAGCTCCATGGAGAATTTTGTAAACTGTTGCTTGTATGGGACTCTCGGACCCCCCATGAAATTTTTGCTTTGGGAAATCATAGATATCAACTGCAAGTTTCCTTCTATTGTACCTTCCCAACCCCTGCAAACTCTGCTTCTCACAAAAATATAGCTTCCCTCACCCCAGCAATAGGAAGCCAATGAAAGCACTCAAGACAGAGAGTGACCTCTCTGTATATTTTATCTGTGTAGGGAAAAACCACAAATGGAGCAGATGAAAGAATAAACTCAAACATCTGAGTATTGAACTGATCTAGAGACTTCACTATCCTGTACAGCTTCAATGGAGCAGAAATGGACTCCTCTTAAAGCTTTGTTCCTGATCAAACTCAAGGGCTGTTTTGACTCAGGGATTCTCATGGCCCCTGGATTGGAGGAGCCCTTTTCCTGCAGGCATCTGGGCAGCATCTGGAATCTTTACATTGCCATTCATATTGCCATCCCTCTCACACCAACAAAAGGCCACCCCTTTTTTTAAAAAAAAATATTTATAATACAATTAAAAAAAACATTGGTTATAACATGACATTCCAATATATACATTCTTATCAAATTATTCCACATTTTATAATCGGTTCTTCATCTCTGAATATATATCTAAATTTTATATACGATACTTATTCTAAAATTACATATATTTCTATCTTAACACTAGCCTATAATCCCAATCGTCCTCCTCGAATCCTTCCAGCGGTAAAATTTATCCCAGGTTTCAAAATAAACTGATCTACATTTGTCTTTCAATACTATTGTGAGCCTGTCCATTTTTGCACATGATAATGTTTTATATAGTGTCTCTTCCTCTGTGGGAATTTCTTTGCTCTTCCATTTTTGCGGGAACGCCAGCCTAGCTGCAGTCAAGACATGTAACAGCAAATAGATTGTTCCCTTATTGTATTTCTCCGTGGTTATTCCCAACAGGAAAAGTTCAGGTTTTAACTCTAAATCCAACATTAATATATCTTTCAGCCATCTTCGTATCCTATTCCAATACTCACAGGCCTTTGGGCATTCCCACCACATATGGTAACATGATCCGATTGCTGTTTTACATTTCCAGCATAAAGGTGAGATATTTGGACCCATTTAAAAGGCCACCCCTTTTTGAAGCATAGCACCCAGTCTTTCCTTCTTGGTTCGTGGCACTTTTTAGTCTATCAAGCACATTTGGAAGACCGTCGTAATCCCTAGCGATCAAAAGTGGGGCTCATTCCAGGCAGCTTCTCCGGTTAGAGAAAAAAATGGCTCAGTTTGCAGCCTGTGATTTTAAGAGAACACCCGTAAGGAGAGCCCACGAGAGAGCTTTCCATCGTTGACAGCACCGGGGATAGCTTGAGGAGAGGACTTTTCTTGGAATTTGCTAGGACAGAGTGAAGAGCGCCACCCCCACCCCCTACCCCCCCTTCCAAGCTGTCTGTGATTTCTCTGCTATGGTTGTAACAACACAGAACAAATTTCAGAAGCAGCCTAGGAAATGCGGGCCCTGTAATGAAAGCAGGCTGGGATCGGATCCTGCCTTTATCTCTCCAGTTTTCTGTTCTTGAGGCCTCCATTTCTTAACTCGGGTTGAATAAACAATATGGGATTGTGTATGCAATGAAGCTCTGATTATCCTCATCCCCACCCCACTCTGGGAGTATTTCCTTAAAGGAAATGAACTGGGCATGGCAGGCCAGCCGATTCCAGAAACGCAGCAGTGCAATCACTTCCAGATTTTTCTTCTTTTCATAAAATAAATAAATAAATAAAATAAAAACACTTGCTGAAAGTGGTGCAAAGAGAGGGAGAACTGAAATGCAGAGCTGGTTCTGCTGACTGGGGCGCCCAAGGACTCTGCTGATGGGGAACTAAGGCAGCTCCAGGAGAGCCCTGGGGCTGTTTTAACTCCCGAGGGAGGGAACCATGGTTCTGGTGCTCCCAACTGGGACGAGAGCTGGGGCTGAGATTTCTGCTCCTGGGATTGCAGCAGCTAAAGACTTGTCAGCAGCATCTTGCCCTGAGCAGATTTAGTCCCAAGAGGGGGAAGGGGAAGACAGACGAAGCAGGAGCTGCACAACCTGGTTTGCCATTTGACAGACCCCTATGGCAGCCCTGGTTGCTTTTCCCCCACTTTGGGCTTGGCCCTGTGCTCTCAGGACATGTCCACACAGCTGCCGGCTCTTATCCCGTCACCTGTTAATGTATCCTGACAGGGCAAGCCAGGAGAATATAAACAGAGAGTAAACCCCACTCTTTACTAACACTGACGCTATTGCCAAGTTTGGGTAATGAAATGTCTGCAAAAAAACAAGCAAGCTCAGAGAGCACCTAGGAACTCTCCGTTCACCCCAGCCATAAATATTCTCCTCTATCAGTTCCTAAGACACAAACACCCCACATACACATATTTGTTGACCTTTCTCTAACCCCCACATACACATATCTAAGAGCTGCAAAACAGAACTGAAGGACTCCTATAGGAGAGGTGGTTTTGCGGGAAAGCAGAAGAATTCATTAGCAAAGCAATGTGGGTGCAAATGTTCAAGCCAAGCCTTCGTGTGGCTGACATTATGGCGATATGACACAATCTGACATACACATGCAGAGACACAACCTGTCTGCGTTACACAGACCCATTTGCACCTTGATAGGGTGTGAGGGGAGGAACTGCTGTGAACAGCATTGACACAAATATCAGGATGTCGGAGGCTCTGTGAACAAAATATTACAATTCTAGAAAGGAAAGAGAGAAGATGGTCTGCAGATGCTGTATTTGCCCTGATTTCAAAAAATATTGAAAGCAGGATACAAGAGGAGGAGGAGAAAAAGAAAGAAAGAAAGAAAGAAAGAAAGAAAGAAAGAAAGAAAGAAAGAAAGAAAGAAAGAAAGAAAGAAAGATTGACATCCATCTTACAAGCTCAGCAGATATTTATGGCATAACAATAACCAGAAATATAATTTTTTAAAAGGAAAATAGGTCTTTTTATAATTTTGGGAAGAGGCCACAGGAGGGAAGAAGATAAATTATTCTGCATTGTGAAAAGTGCCAAAAGTTGGGGAATTCTTCTGACAGATAAAAAAATAAATCTGGAATGCCTCTAATTCACTCCACCATGCATTAGGGGTTAATCCAGAGTGTACAGGTTTTGGGCATCAGTAAAAAAAAACAAGAAACAATGGTTGGAAACTGACCAAAGAGAGAAGCAACCCGGAACTGAGGAGAAACTTCCTGACAGTGAGGACAATTAACCAGTGGAACAGCTGGCCTCCAGAAATCATGGGTTCTCCATCACTGGAGGTTTTTTAAAAGAGTCTCTGGACAGTCACTTGTCTGAGATGGTACAGGTTCTCCTGCTTGAGTGGGGCTGAATTAGAAGACCCCCAAGGTCCCTTCCAGCTCTATTCTATTCTAATAACATCTTTCTTCTGACCCATGAGCCTGTTTCTCTAATCTGACCACTTATGTCCCTGAGTGAAAAATCAGAAAGAACACCCAGAAAGAAAGCTCATGGCTTATATTTCTCAGTTTATGGGAAATAAACAAGATGAGTTTAGGCTTTAGTAAAACAGTAAAGGCAAATTATCTTTCAATCTGAGCTCAACTCACAGACAGGAAGGCAAATATAAGTCAATAGATTTAGGGCATCATAGAGCAATTGAAGAAGGTAATTTCTGCAAAAGAATCAATAGAAGTGGAGGAGGAATTATACAGTACAGAACTGTAGATATGGGGATTGGGGCAGCCAAAATTCTGAATGAGTTAAGCTTGACTAAGGACATAAAGAATAGTAAGAAGAACTTCTTCAAATCAATTCCAAAGAAAAGGAAGATGATCAGTGAAGATAAGAAAATGCTAAGTAGTAAGAAATAAAAGGCAGAGCTACTCAGCTTCAAATTGGTTAAATCAGTTCTGCAACATGTTTCCTCAGAATATTGTAAAGAACAAAATGAAGGGGTGATTGAAGCTTTAAACTGAGAAAAAATAAGATCAGAGAATATAATTCCTTCATTGTATGCTGGGGTAGCAAAAGAAGTAGCTGATGGTCTGGCTAAGCCTTTATTATCTTTGAGAAATTGAGAAGAATGAAAGAAGCAGCAGATGAAAAGAGAAGTGCAAATGTTGATCCGATCTTCAGAAAGAATAAAAAGGATTGAGAGAAATGCGGACACTTTGACATCATTCCTGAGAAGATCCAAAGCAGATTTTAAAGAAATTGAGCTACAAATATCCTGTAGTGGAAATTACATGAAACAAGCACAAATCCTAAAATGATACAATAACAACAAAAACAATCAGATCTTGGCAGACTGATCTCTCACTTATTTTAGTCAAATAGATTTTTTTATATATGGTTTTCTCCCACGTAGAATTTGAAGTGTCTTGGCGACGTTTTGACGAAGTCTCATTCGTCATCTTCAGGCTGGTGCTTTCGGCTTCTGCTTCTAGGAGCAATGTGAGATTTTAGCTGTTTCTTCCTTTTAACTGCAAGTGGAGGTTTGAACTGATTGGCTGGGAGCTCGGCTGTGTTCTGATTGGGTGGAGGTGTGTTCTGATTGGTTAGGGGCTTGGCTGTGCTCTGATTGGATGGGGGTTGGCTGTGCTCTGATTGGCTGGGGGAGTGTTCTGTTTGGGTGGGGGCTTTGTTGTGCTCAGGTTAGTCTGATTTACAAGGGGATTAGAGATGGTGAACTGCATAGCTGTTTGGCTTCGCGTTTGTGGTCGTGCCTCATCTTCATGGTGGGTGTCAGTTTGTTTCGTGTATGGATTGGAGGGGTTTAAGGTGGCTAATGATGCAGCTGTGGTCTGGCTTCTGGTGTGTGGTCGTGCCTCCTCATCAGTGTGGGTTTGGGTTTGCTTTTTGCCTGGATGTGTGGTGGTGACGTCTTGTGTGGTTTTTGTGAGTGTAGGTCTGGTGTCATTCCCCGTACTATGGACTCGTCTGTCAATAAGGGCAGGTTTCCAAATGGCTGGTAGGTGGGAGGCATCATCTCGTTTGTTCATGCTGTGAGGGCGTTTTTCTATCTCGATGGCTTCTCTGATTATTCTGTTATTAAAGTGTTCAGTTTTGGCAATAGTTCTGGTCTTTTTGAAATCAATTTTATGTCCTGTGGCTTTAAGGTGTTGGACCAGGGAAGAAGTTGGTTCTTCTTTTTTGACTGAGTTTTTGTGTTCTTCAATGCGTGCACTTATTATTCTGTTGGTTTGTCCAATGTATGTGGTGGAGCAAGCAGTACATGGTATTTCATATACTCCTTGATTTTCTAACTCAATTTTGTCTTTAGGGTTTCTTAGGATGGTGGATATTTTTCTGTTTGTGCAGAATGCTGTCTTAATGTTATGTTTGTGCAAGATTTTGCTGATCCTGTCTGTGGTGCCTTTTATGTATGGGAGGAGGGCTTTGCCATTTTCTTGTTCTCTGTCATGGATTTTAGTGGGAGTTTCTTTTTGGATTAAGTTGGAAATCTTATTTCTTGGGAATCCATTGGATGTTAGTACATTAGTGAGAGTGTGTAGTTCGGTTTTTAGGTGTTGTTCGTCAGCTAGGCATTTGGTTCTGGAGATGAGTGTCTTGGCTACGGAGTTGATCTGTGCTGGGTGGTGGTGTGAGAGTGCGTGCAGATAGCAGTTTGTGTGTGTTTTCTTCTGGTAGATGGTGTGTCCTAGGGAGCCATTGGATTTCTTGTAGACTAAGACATCCAGGAAGGGAAGTTGGTTATTAGCTTCTGTTTCCATGGTGAACTGTATTTTGGGGTGTAGGCTGTTGAGGTGTGTGAGGAAGTTGTCCAGTTTTTCTTTCCCATGTGGCCAGATTACGAAGGTGTCATCTACGTATCTGAGCCAGAGTTTGGGTTTGTGATCAGATTTTTCTATAGCTTGGGTTTCAAAGTGTTCCATGTAGAGGTTTGCAATGACAGGTGAGAGGGGTGATCCCATGGGTGCTCCTTCTATTTGTTTGTATTTTTGTCCGTTATAGATGAAGTATGTGTTGGATAGACAGTGGTTGGTCAGATCTAGGATATGTTTGGGGGGGTTATATTTGTTTTGGATAGCTGTTAAGGCTTCTTTGATTGGCACCTGGGTGAAGAGGGATATGACATCGAAGCTAACAAGTAGATCGCTGGGCTGTAAGTTTTGTTTCTTTATGATCTCTATGAACTGGAATAAGTTTTTTACGTGTAAGGTGATGGATTCTGCATAGGACTGTAGTTGTTTGGCGAGAAATTTGGCTAGGTTTTGTAGAGATGAGCCTATGGAGCTGACTATGGGTCTAAGTAGGTCTATATATATTTATATATTTATATTTATATATTTATATTTATATTTATATTTATATATTTATATATTTATTTATATATTAAATAAAAACATATATATATATATATATATAGAGAGAGAGATAAAATAGATAAAAAAAGAACTTGACTTCATAAAAAGGTTCGTCTGATATGCTGATTAGCAAGCTGGTTAAGGTTTGGCTGGATGTATTTAGGATGGTTGCAATCTTACAGGGGTGTGTGATTGATCCCCTTTTGTGATCATCTGACAAGCACAGCCAATGGGGAAGCCAGATTCACTTAACAACCATGTTACTAACTTAACAACTGCAGTGATTCACTTAACAACTGTGGCAAGAAAAGTCATAAAATGGGGCAAAGCTCACTTAATGTCTTAATAATGGGAAGCTTAGGCTAAGTTATGGTTGTGAGTCAAGGATTACCTGTGTACACACTGCAGAATTTCCCCACAGGAAGGATTCTATTCACTAGTTTCAAAATCTTATTCCAGATCCATGTGTACTTTTAGTCTGTTTATAACTTTCCAAAATCAACACTCTGATGAAACTTTTGCTCTTTTCATAATATCCAGACTAATGCCCTTATTTTTTACATTGTCAGCCCATATACCCTGGGGAGAAAGGTGCTGTTATCTAAGAGATTTTTCAGTTATTAATATCACAAGTGTTTACACTACATTATATAATAGAATAGAGCTGGAAGAAACCTTGGAGGTCTTCTAGTCCAGTCCCCTGCTCAAGCAGGAGAACCTATACAATTTCAGACAACTGACTGTCCAGCCTCTTCTTAAAAATCTCCAGTGATGGAGTGCCCACGATTTCTGGAAGCAAGCTGTTCCACTAGTTAATTGTCCTCCCTGTTGGGAAGTTTCTCCTTAATTCCAGATTGCTTCTCTCTTTGGTCAGTTTCCAACCATTGTTTCTTGTCTTGCCCTCTAGTGCTTTGGAGAATAGTTTGACCCCCTCTTCTTTGTAGCAGCCCCTCAAATCCTGGAATACTGCTATCATGTCACCCCTATTTCTTCTTTTCTTTAGACTAGCCAAACTCCTGCAGCCATTCTTCATATATTTTAGTCTCCAGGCCTCTGATCATCTTAGTTGCTCTTCTCTGCAGTATTCCAGGTGTGGTCTCACTAGGGTTTTATAAAATAGTACTAATACTTGGCGTGATCTTGAGTCTATGCCTCTGTTTATACAACACAGGATTGTATTAGCTTTTTTGGTTGCTGCTACACACTGCTGGCTCATGGTCAAGTGATCGTCCAGTAGGACTCCAAGGTCCCTCTCACAATTACTGTTTTCAAACCAGGTCTCGCTCAATCTGTATTTGTTTGGTGTCATCTGAAAATTTGATGAGTTCCCCTTCAATTCCCTCATCTAAGTCATTGATGAAGATATTTTTTTTAAAATATTTTTATTAAGTTTTACAAAATTTTTACATACCAAAAAAAGAGATAATAACTCAACTGATAACAATCATATAACACATTTACCAAACAATCCAAATAACTGCTCGGTACCCCCCCACCACATCCTCCTACATCTAAACTTCCCCCTCGTCTTTCCATCTAACTACTTACTTTCTCCTTTCTTTACATCTCCCCTCCTCCCACCTCTATCCCCCATCTTCACCCTCTTACCCTCTTCCTACATACCTCAACCTTCACTCCTCCTTCCTCTCCTCCAATGTGGTGCCCAGAGGCCACCCGAGCAATACTTTAATACCTACAAACATAATCCCATATCACCCCCAAATGCAGTTGAGAGAACATAATATAACATTTATTAAATCCCTCCCTCCTCCCCCCCCCCGGCTTCCCAGAGTGAATACAGAGTAAGAACGCAAGAAACCCCACTAAGCTACTATTATATAACTATTTAACTATATACCAAATATAATTCCTTCAATTGATATTTCTTTTGTGTATAGTCTATCCATTTTTTCCAATCCATCATAAATTCTTCATTTGAGTGGTTCTTCAAGTATGCAGATATCTTAGCCATTTCCACCAAATTTGCAACTTTTAACGTCCATTCTTCAATAGATGGTATTTCAGATGTCTTCCAATATTGTCCCACCAGCAATCTTGCTGCCGTAATCAAATTCAAAATCAGCTTAGTCTCTATGGTTGTACAATCTTTTGTAATGCCCAACAAAAACAACTGTGGTGAAAATTCAATACGTTTTTTCAATATATTTTGAAGGATCCACCATATTTTTATCCAAAAAGCCTTAATTTTTTTACAAGTCCACCAAATGTGAAAATAAGTAGCATCCATGGAATCACATCTCCAACACTTGGGTTGCATATTTGGGTACATAATTGATAATTTTTTGGGTCTAAATGTCATCTATAAAACATTTTATAAAAATTTTCTCTTAAATGCTGTGCTTGTGTAAATTTTACATTTTTCACCCATATCCTTTTCCAAGTTTCCATCGTAATTGGATATCCAAAATTACCTTCCCACTTAATCATACAATCTTTAACTAATTCGTTTCCAGAATCAATTTCAATTAATACATCATATAATCTTTTAATGTGCATAGTTCTTTGATCTCTAACTTGTTTAATTAATTTTTCATCCTCTGAGGAAAAACCCATCTTGACATCTTTATACCATCTATCCTGAAGTTGTACATGTGAATACCAATTATGAGCTATTCCTTCTTCCTTTAGCCTATTTAGTGATTTCAGTTCTAGGTTATTCCCTTCTTTAATTAAAAGCTTCTCATAGGGCACCTCATCTTGATTTTGTTGTCTATTTACACTCTCTATTGCATGCCTGGGAACTGTCCATAAAGGGATTTTCCCATTTAACTTATAATAATACTTTTTCCAGACACGCAGCAGAGAGTTTCTTAATAAATGCTCTTTAAAGCTCCTATCCAACTTTTTATCATAAACTAAATACGCATGAAACCCATACAGTAACCCGTACCCTTCTATATTCAATATTCTTTCATTAGTTAAGTTAATCCAATCACTTATTGCTACTAGAACTGCTGCATTGTAATATAGCTTAAAATTAGGCATTTTCAAACCACCTCTCTCACTTATATCTTGAATAATTTTTAATTTAACCCTTGGTTTCTTGCCATTCCAGATAAATCTATTAATACCTTTCTGCCACTCATCTAAATTCCCATCCTTTTTAAGTATTGGTAGCATTTGAAATAAAAATAAAAATTTCGGCAATATATTCATTTTGACTGCAGCTATCCTACCCAACATAGACAAATGTAATTTTTTCCAATTTTCCAATTCTATTCGTACCTTATTCCATAAAAGTTCATAATTATTCTTATATAGTTTCCCATTTGAAGCTTCTATAAAAATTCCTAAATATTTGACTTTCTTAACTATCTCACAACCCGTTATTCTTTCCAAATCTTGTTTTGATTTATCATCTAAATTTTTAACCAACATCTTTGTCTTGGATAAATTTAATTTAAAACCTGATACTCTTCCATAATTTCGAATAATCTCCATCAATTTCTGAGCCGACTGTATTGGCTGGGTCAGAGTCACAAGTAGGTCATCCGCAAAAGCACATAATCTATAACCATGTTGTCTAATTTGTACTCCTTTTAATTCATCTGAAGCTCTGATCCTATTCAGTAACACCTCTAAAGTTAAGACAAACAGTAAAGGGGATAAAGGACAACCCTGCCTAGTACCTTTCTCTATATTAAATGAGTCTGTTAATTGTCCATTCACAATAATCTGTCCTGTCTGTTTCTGATAAACTGCTGATATAGAGTTAAAAAACTGATCCCCCATTCCCATCTTAACAACAAGTCTTTTCAAAAATGCCCAATTCAGTCTATCAAAAGCTTTTTCTGCATCCAAAAACATTAAAACTGCCGGCACTTGAATATGTTTATCCAAATATTCCAATATATTAACAAGCTGTCTAACATTAGTTTTCATCTGCCTCCCTTGTAAAAAACCAGTTTGATCTGTATGAATTATTTGAGTTAAAACTGTCATTAATCTATTAGCCAAAACTTTTGCAAATATCTTATAATCTGTATTTAGCAACAAAATAGGTCTAAAATTTTCTACTTGAACATTATCTTTTCCCTCTTTAGGAATCAAGGAGACATAAGCCGTTTTCCATGAAGGTGGAACCCGGCCACCCTCTTGTATATTTACAAATAACTCTCTCAAAGGTTCCACCATTTCCTCTTGCAGACATTTATAATAAATTGCTGTTAAACCATCAGTTCCTGGAGATTTACCCGTTTTCAATTGCTTAATTGCAGCAATAATTTCTTTTGATATAATCCGTGCATTTAATCTATCTCTTTGTTCCAACGTAATTTTCAAAACATTTTGATTTTGTAAAAAGGCATCTATCTCTTTCTCTTGAACTTTCTCTTCAGAGTATAATTTGGTGTAGAACTCTAGGAAAGCTTTTTTAATAAGTTCTTGTTGAAATACTTCTTGTCCCTTATATTCTACCTTCTCAATTATTCGGGATTTTTGTTTTTTCCTTAATGTGTAAGCCAACCATCTGCCAGGTTTATTAGCATTAAAAAATGTATTGTGTTTGGCATATTGTAAGTTCCTGGCAACTTGGTCAGTCATCAATATATCAAATTGTTTCCGTAAAATCTTGATCCCTTCTTTAATGTTACTATCATCTGGTTTCTTTATTAATAATAACTCTTTTTTCCTTATTTCCGCTTCTAAAACTCTCCTTTTTTCTTCTTGTTTACGTCTATACCTTGTATTCATTTCAATTAAAATACCACGCATATAAGCTTTACTAGAGTCCCACACCATTTCTATTGTCGTTTCCCTATTCATATTCAACATAAAAAATTCCTTCATAGCCTTTTTACATTCTTCCACGTTCATATCATATTTAAACAGATTTTCATTGATTCTCCAAGATCTTCTAGAAGACTGACCAGTCCTTAGTTCCATCATAACCGGGTTGTGGTCTGACAATACATTAGGTAAAATTTTTACTTTCTTTAAACTTAAGATAAAATCACTAGTAGTTAAAATAAAATCAATTCTAGAAAATGGTTGATGTCTATCGGAAAAGAAAGTAAACTCTTGATCCCTACCATGTCTTTCTCTCCATACATCTGACAACTAAAATCATCCTTAATGTCAAAAAAAGATTTAGGCAAGATAGTACGCGATTGCGGAACAGATGAGAGCTTTTTCTTATCCAAACCAACATCAAGAATACCATTCCAATCTCCCATTAAAATACAAGATCTATAATCCAATTGTATTAATTTTTTATGTAATAACTTATAAAATATACCTTGTTGCTGATTTGGAGCATATATACCCATCAAAAGAACTTTCTTCCCATCTAGTAAAATTTCAATAGCTAAAAATCTACCTTGAGTATCTGCTTCTATTAATTTCGCTTTTATATGATTTTTAACATAAATAACAATTCCATTTTTTTTCTCTAGAGATGCTGCCACAAATTGTGTCCCCAGCCTATTGTTAATCAAGTATTTCTGATCAGAAATTCTAATATGAGTTTCTTGTAAGCAGATTACATCATTTTTACATTGCTTCAAATAATGAAATATCTTCTTCCTTTTCTGTGGAGAATTTAAACCATTCACATTCCATGTCAAATATTTATTTGACATGACCTTTTTGTAGAAGCTTCTGCAAGGCCAGATCAACTTCTTCCTTCCTCTTAGGCCTTGCTCCCATGGCTTCCAAAGATGTCGATGCAACTTGCTTTGTGTAAACTGATTGTACTTTATTCTTAGTAGTTTCACGTATAGGCCTTTGTTCTTTAGCTTTCTCTGCATCCAAAGGTTGGAAAATATCAATACACTGCACTGGCTGCTCAGCTACGACTCCTTTATCCATATCCAACGTTGAAATTAGCTGAGGTTCCATAAGTTGTAGTGATTCTATGTCTTTTACAAGAACCGCCCTCTTAGGTCTTGGAGAAGTAGATTTACCAGCCATCAGTATATTCTCAAAAAAATCTCTCGCTTTAGCAACTGTAATCAAACGGTATCTGTTATTTTGAAAAAAGAGGGAAAGTCCAGTTGGAGCCTCCCATCTATATTGTATCTCTCTTTTTTTAAGTTCCTCTGTCAAAAATGCATAATCTTTCCTTGATCTCAACATTTTGGGAGGTATCTCCTTCAACACCTGTACTTCTTGACCAGCAACACTTAGTTGTTTATTATAGGCTTTAGTAAGAACCCAGTTTCTAAATTTTCTTGTGCTAAAATATATCACAATGTCTCTGGGCAAGTTTCTTTGTGCTGCTATACGTGAATTCATCCTAAATATTCGCTCAATTTGCCAGGCAACATTTTGAGCTCCCTCTTCCAGAAAAATTGCCAAAGCTTCAACAAAAAATTTTCTTAACTCTTCTTGGTTCTCCTTTGGATTTTCTTTAAATCCTCTAATTCTAACAGCCATCTGCATCTGATTATATTGTATCATAATAGCCTGATCCTGAAGATCGCTTTTAATCTCCTCTATTTTTTCCTCCATCTGTTGCTCCACACCTTCCAACTTTTCTTCCACTCCCACAGTATATTCCCAGACCCCTTTAATGGCCTCAACAATATCTTCTCTTATCTCCATATTACTAGTTTGTATCATACCTCTTAAGTCTTCTGTGTGTTCTTCCATCTTTTTCTCCAACATATCAGTCTGTGTGGATAGTGCGATAGATAATGCAGCCTGCAAATCTTTCATTGTAAGCATTTCTGGGGAGGATTGTTTAGGAGCAGGGGCTTGAGATTCTGTCGGAATCAAAGATGCAGAGGCTGAAGAAGCAGGCAAAGTACTTGATTGTGATTTAGAAAGCTGACCTGGGGAAGGTACAGCCGCCTTCGCTATTGCTGCCTTCTGTCTCGTCGTCATTTTTTTAAAAAAGGGAAAAAAAGACCCCTTTGATTAAAAAGGTAAAAATTTAATTGCCAGATTTTCCTCTCTTCTTACTTTCTTTTAAGTTCCAATTCGCAATATCGTTTAAAAAGTATTTCAAATCAAAATGGTTTCTCTGTCTTTACTTCCGAGAGAGAACAAGGAAAGTTCAGTTTCACTTTCCATCACTTTCACTAGGCAAGAAGAACTATCGCCATTTTGAAAGGATTATGTTGATTCCAAGAAAGTTATAAGTAGAAAGACAGAAACAAAGTAACAAAATACTTGCAATTCACTAAAAACTCCTGTATTCACTCCGTCTGTAGAAAGTCTCTGTTATTTCTTTCTTAAAAGCAGAGGCGGTCGCGACGTCTTTTTCTGTCAGCCGACAGAAGCGTCTCTGGGCAGGAGCGTTTCAAGTGCCTAGGGAGCGCACCCTCTTAGTCCCTGAAAACTATTTTCCAGGGCTTTCAGAGGGGCTCAACCTTGCTCTTGAAGCTCTTCACCTCTTCTTCGCCCGAAGAGGGGATTTTTCACCGCGACAAACAGCTGATGGTCGCTGTTTTTAGCGGCTTTACACACCCAGGGAACGGAGCCTCACGGAGGAGACTCTAGCGACGTCGGCGGTGCCACCGGAAGCCCATTGATGAAGATATTGAAGAGTACTGGGCCTAAGACGGAACCTTGTGGTACCCCGTTGCTTGCGTCTCTCCATGTGGATATATTACCATTGAGGACTGCTCACTGAGTACGGTTTGTCAGCTGGCTACAGATCCATCTGATGGTGTTGTTGTCTATCGCACCTTTTTGTAGCTTACTAAGCAGCAGGTTGTGGTCTACTTTGTCAAATGCCTTACTGAAATCCAGTACTTTTTTTGTTGGGCTATAATTTCTTTTTGTATGAAGATTGATGTAAAGAATAAGTTACGCAGCTCTGCTTTCTCCCTATTGCTTGTTATTTCCTTGCCATCTTCTCTTTAGTGGACCTACAGTTTCCTTGACTTTTTTCTTGTTATTAATATGTTGAAAGAAACTTTTTTATTGTCCTTGATTTCTGCTGCAAGTCTTTGTTCGTTCTGAACCTTTGTTTTCCTGACTTCATCTTTACATGTTCTGGCTGTCTGCTGATAATCAACCTTAGTTATGTGCCCCTCTTTCCATTTTTTGTATTTGTCCTTTTTGTCTTTCAGTTTGTCAGAGAGAGCTTTGTGCAGCCATGCTGGTTTCTTCTTGAATGTCTTGTTTTTCTTTTTCAGTGGTATTATGCTGGATTGGGTTTTATGATCATATTTTTCAGAGTTTCCCACACTTCTTGTATTGTTTTCCCTTTTAGGATTTTCATCCATGGGATCTTTCCTAGGTTCTCTCTGAGTTTGTTAAAATCAGCTCTTTTGAAATTTAAGAAACTGGTTGGATTGTTTTCTATTGTTTGTATTTGCACTATATTGAATTTCAGCATGACGTGGTCACTTTCACCCAAGGTTCCAGCAACTACAATTCCCTCTATCACTTCTTCTTGATTAGTAAGGATTAGGTCCAGTATAGCTTTACTTCTGGTTCCTTCCTCTACTTTTTGGATGATAAAGTTGTTGGCTAAGTTGGTTAGGAATCTGTTTGATCTCCCGCTCACTGCAGAGTTTGTCTCTCATTTGATATCTGGATAGTTGAAGTCTGCCATTACTACTGTGGTAGGCTTCCTACATACGTTTGTTAACTGGTTGGCAAAGACTTCATCTATTTCTTCTGCTTGATTGAGTGGCTTGTAATATACACCTATGTCAATGTCACTTTTTTTCTCTTTTATATTGACCCATAGGCATTCTGGAGAGATTTTGTCTTTGATCATGTGCATTTCTATGGATATGTAGTGTTCTCTTACATATAATGCAACTCCCCCTCCTCTTTTTGTAGACCTGCTTCTTCTGAACAATTTGTATCCATCCATCAGTCCATTCCAGTCATGGGTTTCATCACACCAGGTTTCCGTAATGCCAACTATGTCATCCCTGCCCTCGTGTATTATTGCTTCTAGTTTGCCCTGTTTATTCTCCAAGCTTTGAGCATTTGTATATAAGCATTTAAGACCTTCATGCCTGTCTGTGGGTATGTTTCCTGCATCTCCTGATTGTTGTTTGAGTTTTTCTTTTTTTCTCATCACTGCCTACCTCATTGTTTGATTTGTTTTCTTGGGATTTGTGATTGGTTTTGGGTTCTAGAGATTCTAGAGATTGGTCACCCTTTCCCCTCAATTTTAGTTTAAAGCTCTCCTGATGAGTTGGGCTAGTCTTTTTCCAAGTACATTTCCCCCTGTTTTTGTGAGGTGCAGCCCATCCCTTGTGAAGAGCCCTTCACATAGGAAACGCAGTCCATGGTTGAGGAAACCAAAGTTTTCTTGGCAACACCAACCCTTTAGCCCATGATTTATTTCTAGAATTCTTTTTCCCCTCAATGGGTATTGGCTTTTCGTTCTAATGAGAATACTGTTTCTGCTCCTAGCTTCTTAACTTTATTGCCTAGTTCAGTGATGGCGAACCTTTTAGAGACCGAGTGTCCAAACTGCTACCCAAAACCCACTTATGCATCATCAGGTGCTGGGTGGGTGTGGCCCATTGGGTGAGTGTAGCCCATTGGGTGGGCATGGCTGCGGTGGTAATGGCAGACTGGGTGGGACTAAAAAGTTCAATCAATCAATTCCAATTTTGCAAGATCATTTTTTTTCCACGAGAAGTTGAAATTGACTGATTGATTGAACCTTTTTTTTTTGTACACAGCGGCAGAGGCCTAAAGCGAAAAGGTTTTATAAAACCCAGCTGAAGGCCTAGGACTGGGGCGACGGTGCGCGTGCCCACAGAGAGGGCTCTGAGTGCCGCCTCTGGCACCCATGCCATGGGTTCGCCACCACTGACCTAGCTGTTTATAATCTCTCACTATTGGACTCAGGTTCTTTGTTGTGCAATTTATCCCAATGTGGCGGAGAAGGAAAGGGTAGTAATCTGTAGGCCTAATTATTTTGGTAAGATTCTCAGCCATGTCTTTGATTTTTGCTCCAGGGAGTCAACATACCTCCCTGGATTGTATGTCTGGTCTGCAGATGGCTGATTCTGTTCCTTTGAGGAGAGAATCTCCTATTACCTATTTATGTAAAGTGCAGATTTTTTTATTTATTTATTTTATATGCCATCCATCTCATCATCAGGCAACTCTAGGCAGTTTACAACAAAATAAAAACAACCATAAAACATTAAAATATTAAAATGATAAACATCAACATTAATATTAACAGAGATGGCTAAAGAAGGAAGCAATATACAAAATAAAAATAGCAATAGTGCTTAGACTTACCAGTATATACTGCTTCACAGTGCTTGACCACCCTCTCTAAGCAGTTTACAGAATCAGCATGTTGTCCCCAACAATCCAGGTCCTCATTTTACTGACCTCAGAAGGATGGAGCGAGTGAGAACTGAACTGCCGAACTGCTGGCAGCCAGCAGAAGTAGCCTGCGGTACTGCCTTCTAACCACTGAGATATCATGGTTCTTCTCTAGTCTTCTCTAATCCACCAACTACCTCCAACATGGAAATGGGATCCCAGACCAACCAGCAGAGGCAGCCAATTGAGGCCCTTCTGGAAGGCCCAGAGGCTGGGGCCTTGTCTCGGTGGGGGGACAATGTTCCAAAGGGCAAGAGCTGAGGCCTAAAAGGCTCTTCTCCTGGACCTCACCAGCCAGAATTCCTTGACCAACGAGGTCCACAGTATGTCCCTTTTGCCAGAGCAGGTGGGGTGAGATATTCCTCAGGTAACTAGACCCATGCCATAAAGGGCTTTAAAAATAATAAGCTTTACTATCAGATAATTATTCGCAGTGGCTGCAATGACCACTGGCTTCTGGTTGCCCAGTGATGCAGTTTGTTGGATGGGCAAACAAGAAGTTTGCTCCATGGGAAAACTGAGTAACAGGCCAGAATATACAGGAGGTCTTCTGTTCTGGTGCGATCACATTCCACTTACAAGGAAAACTAGAGCAGTGCAATTGATTCTTAATACACCTGGAGGAAATGACAACCAAGCCAAAAAGGAGATGAGCCATGGAATTCAAGCCGTTTACCTCTTGCACAGTGCTTGGCATTCATTACTGATGCTGCTTTCTGTGGCTTGGAGCTATTTTTAGACTTTTATTGCCGATTGTAGCTTCAATGCTATGGGTAGTTAACTGGCAATTTTGAAGTAATGCAGAAGGCGTTCTTCTCTCTGGAGCCTGAAATCAAATTGCAGAGTGACAAAGGACGAGCTGCACACTTGTTTTGCTCTGCAGCCTTTGACCTCCATGGATCACATTCCACTTAGATGAGAAGTGACTTTGCCTTGCTTCAGAAGAAAGGAAAACCTCTCGTTATTCCCAAACTAGCTCTTTAAGCCTCCTTTTTCCTTTCTCAGAGGGGCCACTTTTAAATCCGCCAATATTTATCAGAATTAATTCATATTGATCATCAGAGATGAGCTAAACCACTATTTTTTATATATAAAAATTCCTTTATTAAAACCATCAACATTGTACATAAAATCTTTGTATGCATCAAGCATCATAGCATCTGATATACAACACTACGTATTATTCTTTGTAAACGTCTGGTTTGATAAACATTTTTCACTCCTCACTTCAATCCTCTATTATACACTTGTTACATTTTTTATTCTCTACGATCCCTAGCAATAGGTCCTGAGGTAGCAGTTGAACATTAAATATAAGATCACATTAACAATCAATCATCATAGAACACAACATATAACACTAGGTATTAATCTTTGTAGACTTCTGACTTGGTAAATATTCTTTACTCCTCACTTCCAGCCTCAACTATATGTCCGTTGTATTTTATCTTTTATGATCCCTAGCAAAAGATCCTGAGGCAGAGATTCAGTAACCTGGGGTAGGAATTCAGTCTGCTTTTTCAATATTAAAGTGTTTAACCTTAAGCATAAGATCATATTAATAAGCAATCATAATAAGAAGCGATCATCGTAGAACATAACATACAACAATAGGTATACATTCTTCACTTTTCACTTCAAGCTTCTACTATACTCCTGTTATGTTTTTTTAAAACCTGTATGGTCCCTACCAATAGGTCCTGAGGTAGTAATTCAATAACCTGAGGTAGAAATTCAGTCTGCTTTTTCAATGTTAAAATGTTCAACTTTAACCATAAGATCATATTATTAAGCAGTCATCATAGAACACCACATATAACACTAAGTATTAATCTTTGTAAACGTCTGGTTTGGTAAATATTAGAACATATACATTCAGCATTAGGTGTTAGTTTTTGTAAACATTTGGTTTGTTATACATTCTTCCCTCCTCACGTCGAGCCTTAGCTAAATGCCAGATGCATTTTGTTTGATTGGTGTTCCTCTTGGATATAGTCTATCCATTGTTTCCAGTCTGTCAAATATTGTTCATTGGAACGACCCTTCAAGTATGCTGATATTTTCGCCATTTCCGCCAGGTTTGTTACTTTCACAGTCCATTCTTCCATAGGCGGTATTTCTGGGTTCTTCCAGTATTGTCCCACCAACAATCTCGCTGCTGTAATCAAGTTCAGAAATAAGTTTGTCTCTGAGGTAGTGATATCCTTTGTAATCCCTAACAAAAAAACCTGAGGTAGAAATTCTATACGCTTTGTGAAAATGATTTGGAGTGTCCACCATATCTTCCTCCAGAAGGCTTTGATTTTTCTGCATGTCCACCATATATGAAAGTAGGTAGCTTCCCCGTCTCCACACCTCCAGCATTTGGGCTGGGAGTCTGGGTAGATGAGCGATAGTTTTTTCGGGTCAAGGTGCCACCTATAGAACATCTTGTAGAAGTTTTCCCTTAATTGTTGCGATTTCGTGAATTCTACGTTCCTCACCCAGATTTTCTCCCACGTGTCCATGGCAATAGAGTGTCCAAAGTCTTGTGCCCACCTCACCATACAGTTCTTGACTAGCTCGGTTTCAGAATCCATTTCTATCAGAATGCTGTACACTCGTTTGATGTGCATGATCCCATGGTCTCTAATCTGCTCAATTAGTTTCTCGTCGGTTCGGGAGAAGCCCTTCTTTTTATCTTTACGCCACCTTGATTGCAGTTGTACATATGATAGCCAGGTACCTCCTATTCCTCTGTTTGCTAGCGTTACTTGGGGTATCAAGAGGAACCCATTTTCTTCTCCCAGTACAAGTTTACTGTAGGGCACCACTTCTTGCCCCTGGGATGTGTTTGTATCCACTATTGCGTGTCCGGGGATCGTCCAGATGGGAATCTTGTCTTGTAGGAGGTGTTTATATTTCTTCCAGACCCATAACTATGGGATCCGTAATGGGTTCTCCTTGAAGTTCCTGTCTGCCTTTTTGTCGTATACTAAGTATGCGTGCCAGCCAAATAGTAGACCTTGCCTTTCAACATTCAGTATTCTATCATTTGTCATATTGATCCAGTCACTCACCGCCACCAACGTCGCTGCATAATAGTATAGCTTTAGATTAGGCATTTTTAGTCCCCCTCTCTTCCTTATGTCTTGGATAATTTTTAGTTTCACCCTCGGTCTCTTGTCATCCCAAACAAATTTGGTGATGCCCCTCTGCCAATTGTCCAAGTCCTCGTCCTTTTTGAGTATGGGTAGCGTTTGGAAGAGAAATAGAAATCTTGGCAGGACATTCATCTTTACTGCTGCTATCCTGCCCAGCAAGGATAGTCGTAGTGTTTTCCACCTTTCCAGATCTTCTTGTATCTTGCTCCACAGCACCTCATAGTTATTTTTGTATAATTTCGCATTTGTTGTTTCTATCTCCACTCCCAGGTATTTAACTTTCTTGACTATTTCACAACCCGTTATTCTTTCCAAGTCCTGTTTTGCTTTGCTGTCTAGATTTTTAACTAGCATCTTCGTTTTTGATATATTAACTTTAAAACCTGATACCTTGCCATAGTCTTTCATTATCTCCATCAGACTCCTTGTTGATTGTACTGGTTGCGATACTGTCACCAGTAGGTCATCTGCAAAGGCACACAGTCTGTAGTCCTGTTTTCCAATCTGTATGCCCTTTACGTCCTCTGCTGCTCTAATCTTGTTCAGCAGAATCTCCATCGTTAAGACAAATAGCAGTGGTGACAGTGTGCAGCCCTGTCTCGTCCCTCTTTCTATATTGAATGGGTCTGTTAGTTCGGCAATCACTATGATTTGGCCCGTTTGTTTCTGGTAGATTGCTGTTATGGAGTTGAGGAACTGCTTTCCCATTTTCATCCCCCGGGCTAGGTTCGTCAGGAATGGCCAATTCAGTCTGTCAAAGGCTTTTTCTGCGTCCACAAACATGAGGGTTGCAGGTATCTGGTTGTGCCTTTCCAAGTACTCTATTATGTTCAGCAGCTGTCTCACATTGGTTTTCATCTGACGTCCTTGTATAAACCCCGTTTGGTCCGGGTGAATTATTTTTTGTAGTACAGTCATTAGTCTGTTGGCCAGAACCATTGTAAAGATTTTGTAGTCTGTATTCAATAGTGAGATGGGCCTATAGTTCGCCGGTTGCACATTATCTTTTCCCTCTTTGGGAATTAGAGAGATGTATGCTGTTTTCCAGGAGGGTGGGACTTGGCCGCCTTCTTGTATATTGACAAAAAGTTCTCTGAGGGGTTCTATCATTTCCTCTTGGAGATACTTGTAATAGATAGCCGTTATCCCATCCGTCCTGGGTGACTTTCCTGCTTTCAGTTGTTTGATTGCTGAGTGTATTTCCTCCTTAGTGATTGGGGCATTCAGGGCATCTCGTTGTGTATCGGTGAGTACTATTAAGTTTTTGTTTTGTAGAAACTTTTCTATCTCTTTGTCCTGTATCTTCTCCTCAGCGTATAGTTTTGAGTAGAACTCGGTGAAGGCTTTCTTGATGATTTCTTGTTTGAATTCCTCCTTGTTTTTGTACTCTATCTTTTCAATTATGCGGGCTTTCTGTTTCTTTCTTAGGGTATAAGCCAGCCACCGCCCCGGTTTGTTGGCGCTGCAAAATGTCTTATGTTTTGCATATTGTAAATTCCTTGCTACTTGATCCGCCATCAGCAGGTCGAATTGTTTTCTTAGTATCTTAATTCCTTCTTTTGCGGCTTTGTCCTCTGGTCTTTTTATTAATAATAGCTCCTGTTTCTTTATCTCCTCCTCTAGCTCCTTTCTTTTTTGTTCTTGTGTACGACGGTGCCTGGCGCTCATGTTCATGAGGATCCCGCGCATGTATGCCTTGCTAGCGTCCCAAATCATTTCAATGGGTGTTTCATTGTTCATATTTATACTGAAGAATTCCTTCATGGCACTTTTGCATTCCGCCACCCGTTTCTCGTGTCTAAGCAGGTTTTCATTGATCCTCCAGGATCTCCTCGATTTCCGATCTTGTCTTAATTCCATTCTTACTGGGTTATGGTCTGTTAGTACTTTGGGTAGGATTGACACAGTGTTCAGGCGAGTTAGCAAGTCACTAGATGTCAGGATGAAATCAATTCTTGACAACAGCTGGTGCCTGTCGGAGAAAAAAGTGAATTCTTGCTCTTTGCCATGTCGTTCCCTCCAGATGTCTGTCAGTACAAGGTCTTCCTTCATGTCGAAGAAAGATTTAGGCAACTTGGAGTGCTTCTGTGGGTTAGGTTTTGTTTTCTTCTTGTCCAGGGCAATCTCTATGACCCCGTTCCAATCTCCCAGTATAATACATGATCTGTAGTTAAATTGTGTTAACTTCTTGTGTATCTTTTTGTAGAATTTTCCTTGTTGTTGATGTGGGGCATATATGCCCATCACTAGAATTTTCTTGTCATCCTGTGTCACTTCGATTGCTAGGTATCTACCCTGGGAGTCCGACTCTATTAGTTTGGCTATTACATGTTTCTTCACGTATATAACAATCCCGTTCTTCTTTCGTGGTGCCGCTGCGACAAAATGTGTACCTAGTCTGTTGTTGATTAAGTATTTCTGGTCTGTTGCTCTGATGTGTGTTTCTTGTAGGCAAATTATGTCGTTTCCTCCTTGAAACAGATAATGAAATATCTTCCTCCTTTTCTGTGGGGAATTTAGTCCGTTGACGTTCCATGTCAAGTATTTAGTTGTCATTGTCGGTTTCAGGATACTCTTCCGAGACTGCTTCCATTCTATCTCTTGTGGTCTTCTTTGATCTCGTTCCCATGGTATCCAGGTTTTTGTTCGAGTTGCATATAGGGGTCGTGTTGTGCTGCTCTGTGCGTTTGGTGGTGGATCTTGTTATCCTGCCCTCTGCAGTCTGTCCTGTTCCCTTGTTGTTGCTGTTGCTTCCTGGTCTCTGTGTCATCGTGTCTCGAGTTGATCCTTTCCTTTCTCGTGTTCCTGCATCGGTCTGTCGGTCTGGTGGTCTTTCTGCATCTTCTCTCATGGTGTATTGGGGTCCCTCCGGCGTCAGTTCCTTTTCCAGGAATTCTCTGGCTTGTTGCACCGAATTCAGGCGGTATCTTTTATTTTTATAGGAGATTGTCATCCCCGTGGGGGTCTCCCATCTGTATCGCAGGGCACGTGATCTCAGTTCGTCAACCAGGAACTTGTATTCCTTTCTGTCTCGCAGCATCGTCTGGGGGATGTCTTTCAGTACTTTCACTTCTTGCCCCTTTATGTATAAACTCTTGTTGTAAGGTGTGGCTGAGACGAGATTCCGGAATCCCTGCGTCGCAAAGTGGATGACCACGTCCCTTGGTTGGTGTCTGTTTGTTGTCGTCCGTGCGCCCGCTCTGTAGATTCTGTCAATTTGCCATTCGATAACTGGGATTGGCTTTCCCAGAAATGCTGCCAGGGCCTCTATAAAGGTTCCGATCAGGCCCCCTTGGGTTTCGTCTGATGTCTTTTTCAAGCCTCTAAACCTGATTGCAGACGCCAGTTGCCAGTACTGTATCATGGAGGATTGGTCTTGGGCCACCCCTTTCATCTCTGCTATCTCTGCTGTCTGGCCTTCTACTTGGTTCTCCACTTTCTCCATCCGCTCGTCCACCTTCTCTCTGATTTCTTGGAAGTTCTTCTCTATTTCCTCCCCTATTTCCTTGTAGTATGTTTGCATTGCCTCCTTCATTTGCTCCAAATCTGCAGCCATCGCCTTGCATTGCTCCTCCCATTTTCTCTCTAGTTCTTTACCTTGTTCTTTCAGCATTTGTTTTAAATCGTTGTATCTTTTCTCTGTCTTTTGTTCTGCCTCTACACACCTCCTCTCCCTCTTTGCGTCCATTTCCACCAGCTTTTTATCCATTCCATCCATCCTTTCAACCAGCTTTTCTATTACCTCTTGTAATTTTTTTAACATGTGTGTTGTTGAGCTGGCCTGTGGGGGTGGATGGGTCTGGGGGCCTGTATTTGGATGGGAGGGTGTGGGGGCGGGTAAAGTAAGTCCTGATGGTTTGGTACGCTGAGCTGGGGAGGATACAACTCCCTTCGTTTGTGTCAGTGTGGTCTGTTTGGAGGCCATCTTGAGCTTGTCTTCCTGTTGTTCTGGCACTGTTTTGGTTTCTAGCTTGGACCAGGTTAGGCACTAGACTGTGATCTGGTGCTGGTCCAGTAGTCTGACCCTTCAGTGGGAGGGGAGGCTTCAGGGTTCAGGCGGTGCAGGTCTAGGGGCCTGTAGGCAGGAGGGTCTGATTGTGTTCAGGGAGTCTATTCAGCGCCTCTGCCTGTCTGGGATTCCAGGCCCCTTCTGCCTTCCCTCCACAGCAGCCCAGGATGCCTTTTTGTCTTCCTCCTATGCCCACCTTTCTCCCTGGTGGGTTCTGCTTTCTTCAGTATCCCTGGGGCTCCCGTTCTGGGGGGTCTGGGGCACAGCTTGTGGGGTATCTCTCCCCGTCCTCCTGCAACCCAGGGTACCCTTTTCTTGTGTCCTCTCCTGCCGTCTGCTTTCTTGCCTCTTCCCTCTTAGCTCTTTTCTCCTCCCCTCTATTGTTCTGGCTTGCCTGATTCCAGCTCCGTTGGTTGCCTCTGTCCCTTTCCGCCGCTTCAGGCTGCTCTGCTGTCCTCTCAGCTGCTCCACCCTCTTCGGCTCTTCTGGGGGCTCTGTCTAGTTTGGGAGGCCCCCCCAGTTGCCCTCGCCTTTCTTACCAATCTCTCTCTCGCTTCTCTTCTCTCTCTTTCTCCACCGCCCGAGGCCTCTTCCTTTTGTCCGGCTGCCCCGGCCCTCTCCGCCTCCGATTCCTGCGTCCGGCTCTCACCTCCGCTCACTCGGTCTTCCTCGCCCTCTTAGGCTCATCTGGGGGCTGTCTTCAATCGGTAGGCTCTCCCGGCGGCGGCCTCCGTCTGTCTCCCGGCTGATCGTCGCTGCCGTAGTTCGTCTCCCCCAGCTAGTTCCGCTCTCTGGGCCTGCCGGCCTCTCCAGGCCTGCCGGCCGGCCGGCCGGCCGCCCCACCGCCACCGCCTTCCTCCGCTTTGCTCACTGTTCGTGGGGGACCCTCGGCGGCGATTTACCCTTCTCAGGACTGCGCCGAGGGTCCTCTTCGGGTGCGCCTAGTCTCCGGCGCTCTCCACTCTCGGTATCCCGGTTTTTTTTTTTTCAAAAAATTTCAGCCACAGTCCGGAGCTTTCCTAGAAGGGCTCCGGACCTCGTGACCGGAACCGGAAGTCTCTGACCGGAACCGGAAGTCTCTCACACAATGAACAAAAAAATATTGGGTGAACTACTTTTGCTAGTGTCATTTTCATAAAATGAAGATTGGCTATTGAGCAAGGGCTGGACTGAAGGTTTGAGTTACTGGAATGATCCAGGTGCTGGGCCTTTTCTGCTGCGTGGCTGCTCAGTGGAATCTTCTCTTTCCTGAGGGCGCCTGGGAGGTGCTGTGGGGAGGTCACAAGGGGGTACGGGGATATGTGAGAAGTGCTACTTGGGTCAAGTAGGGCACATGGTACAAGGCCTGGGTCAAGAAGAATGCATGGGGGCACAGGGGTGCGTGAGAGGGGCTGACTCAGTCAGGGATGGTGCGTGAGTTAGGGCTTGCAGTCATTTTCAAGTATAAATTTATCTCTTTCTCTGACATCATGACTCTCTTATTTCTACAATCTATCCTATCTCATCATCAAATCCATTGTCCATAAGGTGGGAAATAAATTTGATAAATAAATAAATAATAAATTTAAAAAAATAAATGTCAGCAATAAATGTAAATGGTCTTTTCTCTAATGATGGAGCACCCACAACAATCATATCAATAATCATCATATGTTTTAGCCTCCAGTCCTCTCCTACTTGAGCAGGGGGCTGGACTAGAAGATCTCCAACATCCTTTTCAACTCTGTTATTCTGTATTCTAGACAACGGACCTATAATATGTCCTCTCTGCTAGATCTGGTGGGACAGGAAGATGAAATCAGGGAGGGGGGGTCCCTCAAATATCCCATGACATGAAGGGCTTTAAAGATCAACACCAGGAATTGTAACTCAAGAAACAAACAGGTAACTAATACAGGTTTCCCAGCAGAGGTGTAACATTTGCTGTAGCAGAAACACACATAGCTGCTCGCAATGCAGTTGTAAGAGCTGGGGTGGTGCAGTGGTTAGAATGTAGTATTGTAGGCTAACTCTGCCAACTGCCAACCTTCCGAGGTTGATAGGATGAGGACCCAGATTGTTGGGATCAATAAGCTGATCTTTTTAAACCACTTAGAGAGGGCGGTAAAGCAATATGAAGTGATAAGTAAGTGCTATTCCTGGTGTTATTTTGCATCATGAAGTTTCCAGATACTCTTCAAGGGCAGCTCCATTAGAGCACATTGGAATAGGGAGGTAACCAGTACATAGGTAACCATGAGTTGGGTTCCTTGATACAGGAACAAGTGCAACTGGCACACAATACAAAATGCAAAGGCCACCTGCCATAACAGTCCTAACAGCCAACTGCTCCTCAGGCAAGAGTCATGAGTCCAGGAAGACTCCCAGATTAAGCATCGAGTCTAATTGGGATGCTGCTACCCCATCCAGCACCAGAAATGGTGCAGTCCTAGACCCAGACGGCCCCCAAACCCCAAGCTATTTAGTCTTGCCAGGGTTCCATTGAAGCTATTGCTTCCCATCCAGACCCCAGCAGCCTCCATACACCAGGACAGGATTTCCACAGCATTGCTTAATTTGCCAGGAGCAGAGAGATCACTGTCTAGCATTCTACCACCATTTGTTCTCTTGACTTTGGTTTGTATGCCCCTTGATAAAGTTCTAGTATCTCACGATAAGTTAGCCCTTTGTGTTTGCCTGTTATTTTGCATTTATAAAATGCTTCTGGTGTTGAGAACCACAAGGTGTTTGGGGGCACAACCTGGACTTGTATCTATTCCATGTTCTCAATATGGCATATCTAACATCATGATTTCTAAAATCCACCTTACTTTTATCATACCACAAATATCCATGCCACCTTAATCTCAGGTGATGTCCTTCTAACTCCAAAGCCTTGTTTCTCCACAATACCCACTCTTCAAAGAAAAAAAAACCCCAGCAAAGTGGCCTTGTTGAAGTTGCAATAATGAAAGGTTGTAGTTTCTCCACTGGACTCGATCTAGTGAAAAAAAATCTAATAAAAAGGCCTAGGACACATTTCCAGAGAACACCGATGTAGCCTTTTGCATCTTTAGGTCTGTGAAGGCTCCAGCAGCACCATGTTATCCATGAATCATGTCGTCTTCTTCTTCTTCATGGGTATACAGGTGGACCTCTCTCTCCTCACAGTGCCCAAGAGACAGTTGCCCCTCTCTTTGGGAAGGAACCAGAGATTTGGGGCAGCCTGTCAGACCTGCCTCAACTTAAACTTTTAAGTAAGAAGGATCCATTTGTTGAGAAAGATATAGTTTACTAAAGGTCAAGTGAAATACAGTAGAGGAAAGCCAGAGCTGAAATTTGTGCGCCAAAATCTCCAAGCCCAACTTCCCTTCCGTTAGGAACCTTCCTATGCTGGCCCCCAAATGTCCAATCAAATTCAAACAAGATGTTTTCAGAATGGTCACTTCAAATGTGGATTTGAATGCAGCTGTGTCTCGTTCTCAGCCGGCTGACTTTATTCTGCAAATAAAGTCAATTCTTCATTATCCTGGCTATTCCTCTCTCCCACCCAGTCCCCCCAGAATTCATGGCAGACTGGCACCAAGCAATAGCACAGCACAGGCATGAGGTGGCAGTTCAGGACACAGCCCTTTTTATCCCATTCCCAACATCGTCATGGCAACCTGACCTCCTGATGCTGTTTTTCTGGAAGGCTGCTCCCCCAAAGATTCCCAGGCTTACGACATTGGTTGATGGAGGGCAAAAGGTGGTTGTGGAATCCCCTTCCTTTTGCAATTGGTTGCATTGCTCTTCCAGTCAGCTATGCCTTCTTTTTATATATACTACTTTATTTGCAAGCTGCCCACAATTGTTCAGGAGTTGACTTATCCAAGTGTTAAAATTGGATAATAAATAAATAAAAATAAAAATTGATCTGGAAGCTATTCTGGGAATATTCCTGCTCCAGATTAATAAATAATCAATGGATTAGCTGAGGAGTTTGCAGCCTTGTGGGTCATAATTCGGCTTTCAATTAGCTTTTAAACTGAGTGGTGGAACTGTAATTAGCATATACTTACTCAGGCTGAGAATCACCTGCTGTGAAGCCAGATAAGTCAAACAACATTCAGGGAGCCCTGATGGAATTTGTCCAAGTGGTCAAAATCTGTCTCAAAAGCCCACCTGAGTTCACTGCCATGTTTGGATCAGATTTCAGAGTAAGATGTGGGTTCAGAGCTAGCAACCAACTGATTTCCCTTTGTAGACTTTTGGCTATCTTTGCCTGATCTGTTTATTATGTTGTTAGTGCCCCTGAGGGAATAGCAAAGATTTGCCTTTCTGATTTTTCCAAGCTAGAAGCTTGGACTGGCTCCCCAACTTATTGGGTGGGGTGAGGGGGCAGGGGCTCCTTGGTGCTTCTGCAGCAACTCTTGAGAAGCCCAGAGCCAAAGACTGTTCCTGGGGGAAGCAACCTGGAAAAGGCTGGCAGGTGTTGCCAGAATTCTTTCCAGACAGGCAGGGAAACCTTAATTCTGAGATATTTTACCCCTGAAATTCAGTACAGATCCACCACATGTGCTGACTCAGTTGGGTTCTAGTTGTCACCTTTAATTCTTTGGGTATTGCTAATGTATCCCCTCCTTTGCTCATTTCAAGATGGAATCTTGTTGAACCTGTTTACAGTATACAGATCACACCGTTTATGTTGGCTTCCTGTCCAAGAGGAGTTGGTGATCTGAAAGTAGAACAATTCCCTGAATCCATCTGTCCACAAGGTAGATTGTCCCTGATCAGTTTTAGACTGACGGCTCATAAAAACATCTGCAGTTAGAATGGTCTGGCCCTGGTGCTGGATGGCTCCTCCAATGCAACTGGGAGGATTTCCCCGTTGTCTGTTCTTCTACTATGGTTGTTCTACTGTGCATGCCTTATCTTGGAATACAGAGATGGCTCAGGCTGCAGATTTCCTTGTCCCTAAATGTCCTTTTCCTTCCTGAAGAGGCAAACCTACCCTTGGTTTGTTAGGGAGCTAAGATGACTATTGTGGGTTAGAAGTAGGATGGAGGATAAGTGCAGGATTCAGGAACTAAGCAGGGATGAGTATGTCTGACAGCTTCTGTAAACTTCTAGTCTACTGCAATCGACTTGCAGTACTTACTGAAGAGTCCTTACTTCTGTTTCCAGCACATCCACAGGCTGGTGTTGCTTTTCCATTCTGAGACCTTCCTCCAAAAAAGTTGGAGGAAGGGAATTGCAACAGTTCATGGCTCATTGTAAACCATCTGCTTGGTTCTTGGAGAGTGAGTGAGCCATTAAGAGGGTGCTTTGAGAAAAAGAGGAAAGCTTCAGAATTCAAAGTAACCCTTTCTTGATTTTACTCAGTATAACATAGGACAGAAAGTCTTTCAAGATTCTGTTATCATGCCATGTTACAGTAAAGAGCATTCCTGGAATCCTTGGCTAATCTTTAAGTGTTGACACTTTGGGATATATTGTCCTCAGGAATTCCCTGAGGGATTCTGGGAATTGAAGTCCACAAGTCTTAAAGTTGTCAAGGTTGCAGGCCCCCAGATTAGTATATGTTACAGAATCTACTTTGGTCACCTTGGACCAAAGTGGAGTTGGAGTTATTCTAGGTCTTGCATTCCATATCATAGAGTGTTTGTAGTCTTTCCTTCAGACCATTTCTAGAAAATGATATTGGAGACCACCAAAAGATTCCTCCACTGGGTCATTCTTCCTATTCCATTAGATCAGGGGTGTCAAACTGCCGGCCCACGGGTTGGTTTCATCATACTGAAGCCACACTCACCCCATTGCCGGCAATTCAAAAAGAGTCATGATATTTTGCAACACATCACGTGACATGGCGAGTTTGACACCTGTGTATTAAATGAAATTGCTGGAGTAACAACTAGCTGTGTTCTTTGTTCCCTATTATGCAATTCCAGGGAAGCAGTCAGGATCCTAAAACATTCTGGGATTCGCTGTTGGTCAAAGAACAAAGGGGCATGAAGGAGCCGCGGTGGGCACAGTATTTAGAATGCAGCGTTGCAGGCTAACTCTGCCCACTGCCAGGAGTTCGATCCTGACTGGCTCAAGGTTGGCTCAGCCTTCTATCCTTCAGTAAACTGTTGTAAACTGTTCAGAAAATGCTTTAAAGCACTGTGGAGTGGTATATACGTCTAAATGCTATTAAGCACAAAGAAGAGAAAGGTTTTGCTGGTAAATAGCTAGCTGGACCTGGAGATCAAGGATCATCCTCTTCCAACTGTCCCTTGATTTGCAGGTTGAGACTTTGGCAAAGAGAATTGGAGCACATAATTAAGTCTAGAGTACCATCTGTGATTCTTCATCAGCTGGTTGGATTTGACAATGACATGCCTGCCTTGGTTGTATCCTGTTTAGACTACTGTAAGTTGTTTTACTTTGGACTATGCTTGAAAACTGTGTGGAATTTGCAACTGTTACCGGTATAAAGTCTGGCAGCCAGACTGCTAACTAAGTAAGATCCTGGGATCACATGAAACTTCTACTTAAAGATCTGTAAGGGTTGTGAGTTGTATACCAGGAACTCACTGAGATGGTGATTTAAACTGTAGAGGTCCTCAATGCCCCTGGGCCTTTTCTGTGTTGAGTCTATCCACCTTTAAGACCTGCAGGAGACCCACCTAAAGTGCCCATGTTGCCCACACCTGCCTATCTGGCATGGAGAAGAGGTCCTAAATGGGAACAGGATCATAATGGGATGTATTTCTTTGCAAGCTGAGCTTGGGCACCTTGAACGCTCACTTGAGTAGAAAGGTGGGGCACAAATCAAGCAAGCAGACAATCCAATAGGCCAAATTTCTGAACGCCTCTGGAAATGTCACGCAACAACTTCTCAGCACATTATGAATACTCAGAATGAGGCTACACCTAATTGCTCTTTCCAGATGATTCCACCTGTGCAATATCTAAGGTTTTACTTTAACAAAACCAGAAATGGATGGTGAAGTTTCCAAGGAGTTGAAGACAACCAAATGAGGGAATTCTGCAATGGGGGTCTATTTCTTCCTCTTTTCTTTTGGGAAAACAAGGCAGGTGACCTTGTCCAGCCACCTCCAAATCCTTGCTGGGCATTGAGCCTGGTGCTCCGGTGAAGCAGGATGTGGAACCGCACTTTTGCCCCACTGCTAGCCCCTTTCTCTACATCTTCCAGAGTCACCTTGCGGTGAGATGGGTGGCAAACAAAATAAATAAATAAATAAAAATAAAACCTCTGTAAATCAGTAACTACTCATTCAGAGGACTTTCACCTAGCAGCTGCTCATGGATGGGATTCACATATGGACAGAGGTGCTAAGCCAGGAGCGCCCTGGTGGCAGTGTGACCCATGCCAGTATCACGCCAGGTGCAAATAGGGTTTCCATTGTCTCCACACCCAGGAGATCATGGACGAAAAGAAACATGTTGACCCTGGAGGAAAGCTGTGCATCTCCCAAGCCATTCCTGAGATTTTACTGATATGGATTTGTCTCTGTATTTCAAAAGTTATCTTAAAAGTATGCTGGAGAATATGATTGATGTGGCCTGGGGGAAGGGCGCCTAGCGAAACTCAAGGTGTGGAGAAGCATTGTGCAGAAAACAAAGCAAAGGCTTCCCTTTTCAGATAAGAGGAGGAAACCGCTCTCCCCAGGCTTCACTTCAACACAGGGGTCTCCCATGATTGATGGGGTTTTCCCTTCCACCCATGCCTCCCCCCCGCCCCATTCCATTAGAGAGTCTGCACATTGGAACAGCAGGAACAATGATGTTTTCATGAGGCAAGCAAGTTAAGAGGCTGCCTGATTGACTTTATTAAAAATCGGTGAAAAGACCTTCATGAGATCTGCAAAGCCTGAGAAATGTCCTATTTTGGGGGGTGTCAGGAAGAGATTGCTGAAGGGGGTGGGGGTGGGGGTATTTATTTGCCATGCTGGGAAACTGCAGGCTCCCCATAAACCCAGTCCTTGGTGATTCACAGCAAACTATTCAACACAAAGAAGCAATTACAGAAGCAAAAATGGTAAACATCACCAAGCACTAAAACAATCAACACACGATAAGAAAGAAAAAAAACGCAGCATAAAAACCCAGAGAACAGACTGAAGCATAAGGATTCTGTGCCAGGACGACAGAGGCATATGTTTGTTTTTGAATTCTTCTTAAAGCACAGATAGGGAGGCCATTTCAGAGCACCCTAGTCCTGTCATTTCCAGGTGGGCTTCTGGGTAGCTCAGAAAGGAGGATTTGAGTCAAAAATTATGGCTCCTGGAACCACTGGAAGGGAAACTGAGGAAGTAAATAAGTTGCCTTCCATCAAGGGCAAGACTGAAACTGAAGGAGGCATAGGATGGTATTCCCGGAAGTAGCAGGATGGCAGCTGGGTACCAGGAAGGGTCTCCTGAGGGTGGAAGGGAGAAGCTGCACCCCACATAAAACCCCTTTGCTTCTTTTTCAGGAAGCACAAACATCCTGCAACTCTGAACCTCTGGGTGACTCCTGGCTAACTTCTGGATGAGACATCCACCCTTTTTGAGGAATTTCCTCGCTCAAGGAAATGGTCATCATAAGAGGTTCATCTTCCCATGAGGAAATTCCTTCTTTTCCAGCCTTCATCTGCACCCTTCTCGGGTCCTTTTAAGCCTCTCTCACATGGTCTCCTGTTCTTCAGTGTTGGAGCACCCTCAACTTCTGGATGTAAATCATACCACTGATTAATTGTTCTAACAGTGAGGAAATTTCTCCTTAGTTCTAGATTGCTTCTCTTCTTGCTTATTTTCCATCCATTGCTTCTTGTCCTGACCTGTGCTGCTTTAGAGAATAGGTTGACCCCTTCCTTTTGTGGCAGCCTCTCAAATATTGGAAGACTACTATCATGTCACCCCTGGTCCTTCTCTTCAGTAGACTAGACATACCCTATTCCTGCAACTATTCTTTATATGGACATGCCTTCAGTTCCCTAATCATCTTTGTTGCTCTTCTCTGCACTCTTTCTAGAATCTCAGTGTAGTTTTACAATAAAGTAAAATTATCTCACCTGGTTGTGATTTCTATTTGATTTACTGGCAAGGTCAACTCATTCCTCTTTCCCTCTGCTGGGTTCCCAGCTGCCTTTCCTGGTTTCCAGAGTGGTGGCAGGGCTTCCATTGGCCTCCTGGGTCACACTGTTATGCCCTTGCTTGCGCTGGCACAAAACTATGGCACTGCTGATGCTTCCTCATGGGCAGCTTCCTGCCTTCCTGCCTTCCCATCATCTCAGGGCCCCCCTTGGAACGTGTTCCACTAGCCCACATTTTACTGTTTTGGTAAAACCCAGTGGAATTCTACTCAATGCTCTTGGCCAAACTAATGCTGAGCCATCAAGTGTGGTCATTCAGCCAGTTATGAGAGTAACAGTTGCATCCTCTAACCCATAATCTACTGCTTTATTCATGAGGACATTAGCAGAAACTTTTCTGAATGCTTTGCTGAGATCGAGATGCTGTGGCCAGCCAGCAATCCATTAAGCTACTGAAGCTATCAGACATGTGATAAGCTTAGTCTGGCGTAATTTATCTATGGCCATCCCATGCTGGCAGTTAAAGATTTCCCATACATGTCACATATATGCCCACCACCACACACCCCTTCTATAATTGTTTTATTTTACTGATGTTGAATGTCAAACAACAGACCTATAAGGGATAATCTATGATTCCAGGATTGTCCAAAATCAGTCGCACTGCTCTCTCTCAACCAGGGAGGAAAAGAAAAATCATTTTTTTTCCTTTTCAAAGTCTTGAAAGGGAGAACTTTCTTTTCTTTTGTTTTTTTAATTTCCTAAATTTCCCAAGGAAAGGATAAAATGACTGTCACTGATTCAGCCAGTCAGAAAACAACAATTTTTATACAATTTTCTCCTAAAATTTATTTCCTTCTTTTCTTGGGAGACAAAATAAACCTGACAAACAAAATGTAAGCTGTGCCCTCCCAGTCCCCCACCAGCTGTCTTTTAGAGATGGACCAGGTGAAATCCAGTTTGCTTAATCCCATGGGACCCAAACTGGCCCTCCCTGCCCCAGACAAAGCCTCTGCCAGCCCCTTTGAATAGAAGCCTCCTCACTCTCTCACAGCCCAGCTTGAAGGCAGGTCTTGCAAGGAGGTTGCAACCCAGAGAAGCCCAACTTTGCCTTCTCCATCTCCTCCACAAGGGGCTTTCCCAACTTGGCCACCCTTCCAAAGGCCCCTTTTGCCCAGCCAGAGAACTCACCCCAGGGACACTGGACTATCCCCTTTTTGTAAAGCAGGCACCCAGGGATGAAGCAATAAACATGAGTCTTTTCCTCAGGATTGTGCTCCTTCAGAGTGAATCCATGAGCCATCACCAGGGCAGGATCTCACTCCCTTCATTTTGACCTGGGGCTCCCAGGGGGAGAAGGTGCTGTTCAGGTCATCCCTCCAGAAGCGTCTCCATGCCCCATGTGGCTATTACTCCCTTTCTGGCTCCCCACACACAGGGGTGATGCAGTCCATCAAGCACAGAGCAGATGCCAGAGCCCCCCCTGAATTCCAATTTGAGCTCTCCGCAGGGAGGGAGGGGGGCAGCAACCTGGGCTTGTTTTTCAGCCTAGCCTTCCCCCCCCCCACTCCAGGAATCTCATACTAGGCATTCTAATGGCAACAATAAATAATAGCAAATCAGAATGCTGCCTTTCTGAGTTTCCTAAGGAATGAACAAGATGAAATCCATGCAGCTTCCCTGCAGGACATGTGAATGTTCCTCAAGACTAAGAAGCCACCCCGTTGCCATCCTTGGATTGTGGCAATTTTATTGAGAAGCGGGACATGTCCTCTTCTCACCATTATTTTTTTAAAAAAAGAAAGAAACTCATTCCCTTATTCATCTAGGATGTACCTAAAGGCTAAAGTGAGACGTCTAGATGATTTATGTACCCCTTGTTTGTTTACAGATCCAATAAATTTACATAGCTAAAGTTGTGCGTGCTTCAACACGGGAGGTTTTTAAGAATACGTTGGATAACCATTTGTCTGGAATGGTATAGGGTCTCCTGTGTGAGCAGGGGGTTGGACTAGAAGACCTCCAAGGTCCCTTCCTACTCTGTTATTTTTGTTATTTTGGTTGTTTTTCTCAGAGACAGAACTATTTGGGGCTCCCATTTCCTCAAAAGAGACCAGGGTCGCCTTGTTGTTCCTCCTGCCCCAGATCTGTCTTCATCTGAATGTGCCATCTTGTTATTTAAAATGTTCTCATGCAAAACTCCTGCTTTTGAGGATAAGAAATTCCACAGCATTTTCACCAGAGATGTCAGTTCACAATCCAGACTTGCTGTGAGGAGATCACGAGCTCCTGATGTTCTTTGACCCAATTTTGGGCCTGTTTTTTGAGGAACTCTTTGACTCCAGTTCCTGTTTTTGTCGCCCGTGTCTGTCATCTGTCTGGCAAAGCTCTTTCTGGGTGTTTCTCCTGCAAGCTGGGCACAAGTCCCCCTTCACTCATAATGCATTCCCAAGGACAACATGCACTCAACACATGGGAGCAGTGGGGTGTGAATAGCTGATGCCTCTTGCCACCCTGAGCTGTGTCCAACTTCCCTTCCAGATGGCTGTGAGAAATGGAGAAGGAACGGGTGGCCTCGTTTAGCACCACTTCAGACAAAGGAGAAGCATCTGCTTGTGGCCTCTTCACGCTGCCAGGAACATAATGCCACTCTATGTAGCACTTTGGATCTAAAGGGTCACGTGCTTTCAAGGGTGCATGTGGGGGAGCCCAGCATCCATCTACAGCTCCTGGAACCAAGACCTGCTTTTCTGCCTCCGTGCAGCCCTGAGCAGTTTTCTGAAACTGCAGCTTAGCTCCAAGCATCCTTTGCACATCCCAAAGCAGAGTTTTGCCTTCAACCCTGAAGTGCTGCAGAGCTGGAGTGACTGCAGAAGAACAGGTGGCCTTTGGGTGAAATTTGGGATCCTTTTGGGCACACCTGGCAGTGAAAGAGGGTCCCACAAACTACCCTTCCCCAATGAGGATTTCTCCTTTTTTTCCTATGATATTCTTCCTATCTTTCTCTTGCACAAGGAAGAATATTATTTATTTTGGAGTTAGAATTGACACACATTTTTGTCCTTTTTATTTTCCAAATTTAATTTTAGTGCATTTTGTTTCTGCAATTACATTTCTGATTCCCACAACTGCATGAATTTTTGCACAGTCCTCAGCTGTGTGGATTGATGCATGTTTGTTTTTTTTTTTTGATGTCAGGTTACACCACGAAATCTAAAGAAGTGGAGATTTTGAAGCATAACTGCCTTTGGTTTATAAGTAAGTTCAAAGACCTGTCTGAACGTGAACAGAAGAGTTTCCTTCAAGCCAGATTCACAGCAGGAGCTTCTGTTCTGAGGCTGCAGCCTGTGTGGGGTAGCAAGTGGGCATTTGGGAGCTTGGAGCCCAAACTTTTCAGGATGCTCTGTTCTCTCTTTTGCACTTGTTTTCTTTCCATTGGCAGCTGTCAGATTAGGGATCCCAACAGAGCCCAGTATTTCAAATAGACCTGCTCACTCAACCCATTTGCTTATTTCTTACAGGCACTCTCTCAGTCCTCAAAGATGCTTGCTGTGCTGTGCAGGGGACACTGCTATCACCTCCTGCCCAAACCACAACTCTAAGAGTGGGCCAGGCAAAGATAGAAAGTGATGCACAAGAGGAGGAGGTGTGTGGCTCAACGGGGCAGGCTCCCCACTTCATCTCTGACTGTCTAAGCCAAGGGTATGCAACCTTGGTTCTTTTATGATTCATGGACTTCAACTGCCAGAATTCCTGAGCTAGCATGGCTCAGCTTGGAAACCCCTTCCTTTCCCCTCAGCATGGCTGGCTCAGGAATTCTGGGAGTTGAAGTCCACGAGTCATAAAAGAACCAAGGTTGCCTACCCCTGATCTAAGCCATGTTGTTGAAATGGGACAATTCGCCGCAGCCAACTCTCCATGGCCAGTTCACTGCAAGACAACTCACCTTGGGACAATTCAACAATTCAATTTAATTATTTTAAATAATTAAAAAAATATTTTAATTTTTGTCATTTGCGGCTTTCTTTAATGATTCTATCCCACCATTTCTTTGATATTAATTTAACTCTTTGTTCTGCAGCAAATTATACTGTGGTGAGTTTGCCGTTGTGAGTTGTCCTGCAGCAAGTTGTCCTCCAGGAAGAAAGATGGGCTGGCAGGGATTTGTGGGGTCCCAAGGGAGGCTGTTGTGTCTCCTGGCAAATATGGGGAACAGGAGAAGGGAAACTGGGGACTTATTTGCATATGCCAATTACTTAAATCTAGGTCTTTGCTGCAGACATTTTATGTTGCACTTTAAAAAATACCTCAGAATGTTGCTGGCTGTTGACCTATTTATGCTTTTGAAACTCTTTCACTGGGATTGTGGTAACTGAGCTGAAAAGCAAAGATATTCACCTACAGATAATGCCACCGTTGCAGACTATGCTTTTCGGTTAGTTTATTCCACCAGTTTCCCACCCCACTTTCTGGGTAAGACAACAAAGGAGAAGTACAGAGGCAACAGTCTCAGGACCATCCAGCTTCAAGGGAAAGATTCAGGAGCGCAGCAGCATCTAAGCATCATGAAGCCCCCTCAGGAAGTATCCTCCCTGGGAGAAGCCTGGGTCCTGAGAGGGAGTGGATCTCCCAAGGAGAGCTGGGAGAGCTGTGGAGGCCCACACAACCCTCACAACAAACTTGCTTTAGACCTGGAGCCTTTGAAGATTTTGCCCCCAACATAAGGGGCAACAACCCAAGTAGAATGCTCATTCTTCTACTTAAAAGGAAAGCATTAAAATAGATACAATAAATCCCCAGTAAATTTAATATAGCTATTTTAGTAACTCCCTTAATCTCCAAAATTATTTGAAAAGAGGCCAGAAATTCCAGTCCTAACTTTTCTGGAGACACAAAACCAAAACTGTAGAGTTGGAAATCACCTTAAAATCAATCCTCTGTCGTCTGCAGGAAAAAAAATAATTTAACCTTCCGGGACAAGTGGCTATCCAGCCTTTAGTTCCAAAACTCCAGGGATGGAGGTCATCACATCACTGTCTCTCATGCTCACAATCCAGGTATTTTATATTCAAGTACTAAAAATCCAGAATAACTGTAACAGTGGAACCAAACCTCTCAACTTAGAAATGACGGGAGTGGATAGTAGTGGTGTCTGTCAATGTTTCTAAATCTCTAACAAAAAATGGTCCGAAAAATGTATTTATTTAGCCGAGGCAGTGCACTGACTTCAGGCAAAGCCCAACTGAAAGGATTTACTCTGGAGGTATTTATAGATCCTGCAAAGGATCTATTTGTTTGAAACAAATAAAAGCAGATGGACCTGCTTCAGAAGCATGCCCGTGGATCTACTTTTGAACCTCTCAAGAACGTTTCCTAAGGTAGAACTATAAGCAAGGCAAGATGAAGAGGGCAGTGGGTGTAATTTTCTTCTTATTAAGCTGGGGACTAATGATGGCTCCCCAATCAAATTGCTTTCATGAGGAACATTAATCAATCGAAATTATTCCAGTGTTTTTAGTATTCTACTTGCATCAATGAAGTGTTTATGGAGTTGCAAATTATTCACATACTGCTTATTCTGGTGTAGACCAGACTAATCATTTTCAAAGATCTTTTCTTAACCTCCCATATTTGCAACTAATTCTTATTTATTTTTGCTGCTATTTGCATTCACCTGGAGTGTTCATTCTTAGCTTAGCTCTACTTGCACGGAGTAAAGTCCTGTGCTAATGCGAAGAGTAATTTGGTATCTGCGTGAGGCTATCTATGGTTCCAACTCTGCATATTGCATAGGGGAGCCTGCTCAACGCCTCCTCCCTACATGCTTCCTGATTCCCATTTCTCATCAAGCAGGGATGAAACAGAGAGCGCTGCTATTGGTGTCAGCACCAGCCTGAATCTTTTAATCTTTTTTGGAATTAAACCAGGAGAATGGAGTTCAATGCTTACAAATGTCATTAATTTTGTCACATCACTCACTTAAACCAATTGTTAATTCATTATTATGGTCAGTGTCCAGCAGTTAAACCATCTATGAAAAGTGGTGGTCAGGCTTTTTAAAATCTCAGAGATGGAGAATCCACAACCTCCATAAACAGATTGTTTTACTCTGACAAGTATAAAGGCAGTTTTCCTGATATTCAGTCAAAATATAGGTAAAACCATTATTTCTGGTCCTCATTTCTGTTGCAGTGGGAAATAGTTCTTGACCTTTTATGTTTATAAATGCCAAAATCATATTTTCCTCCTTTTCTCCAGTCTCAGCATCCAAAATTACTTCAGCCTTTCTTCACAGAGTATCTCTTCAAATATCACCCTCTGAACCTGTTGTAACTTATTTATATTTTTCTGGAAATGGCCACATCCTTCTCTGATGCAGTGCTTACAAATATAACTCCTTCAGCTTATAGATCTGCTCTATGGCTCTTCTTTCCCTCCCTAAACATGGTGTTTTTCATTCTTCCTGCTGGAGAACATTTTCCACACTGTCCAGATTAGCTATTAGATTACAGTGTCATTTTGGCCTCTCAGTTTTGTCTCATCTGCAGATTTCATACACAGCCCATTAATTCTGTTATCTAAGTCTCTATGCAGGTTTTCGGTCATCCAAGGTCCTGGTTGTCCCAAAGGTGTTTTTTCAAGAGGCAACTGGACTTTCTTCTTTTTCTTTGAAGATGTTTCACTTCTCATCCCAGAAGCTTCTTCAGCTCTAACTGGATGCTGGGGAATGGAAGGATTTATACTCCTTGCAGACAGCTGGTCATTTGCCTTCTTTTAGAGAGTCCTTGAGGCTGACTACTTAAAGGTTCCTGATGTTCATGAGGAGCAGAGGAAAGTCTGTGCAGCCTCCTCTCCCCCTTTGGCTCCTGGCTTCCATCCTGTTCCTCTGAGACCCTGGCAGAGAAGTCCCCTGAAGCGGAGAAGTCTCCTCTGTGCAGGGTGAGGACCTAGAGCGCCAATCCAGGCAAGGCATCAAATAGGAGGAGAAAAGGAGCCACGTTTATAAGAGGAGCTGAGGATGATGAAGGCTTGTGATGATGCGGTTGCTGGAACGTGAGCCCGTTGTGCTTTATGCAATTGACACGAGGGTGGAGTCTGATGATCTGCAGTCAGTGTTAGCTGTGTATGATGGAGTCAGGAGGGTAGGTCTTAGAATTAAGAACCAGGAAATATTCGGGGAAATGTTGAGACATGCTGGTAAACACTGGTATAAAGATAGTGGGGAGGATGTGGATTGTTTCAAGGAGAGAATGTTGAAAAAGGCAGCATGGCTGCATATTAAAAAAGTCTATTGCTGCTTGCTGTTATAGAAAGACGTGAGTTAAGTAGGTCAGAAGAAATGTGAAAGGAAGTCGAAGGAGGGAAAGATCAAGCAAGCATGTGAGTGTATTGAAACAAGGAGAGAAAAGGTCAGAAATGACTGGATGCTGAACGAATGTGAACTAAATACAAAATCAAGCATAAGGGTTTGTGGGGATAATGGGGGGGGGTGAGCTGCTACCGAGGGAATGGTCCAATAAGATATGGCATAGCCCAGGGCTGCATAGTGGCTGGGGCAAGAGGATCAGAAGAGCCTTGCTCTACTTTCTCTGGCTGCAAAGGCTTAATGGTATGTGGGAATGACCTTGGGAGATGGGGGAAGAGATTCTGCCTAGGGAACTCCCAGATAAGAGGGGGCGGAGCCTGCCGCTGCATAATGGGCAAAGAAAGAAACTCAGAAAGGAATCTGCCTAACTTCTCAGCTGTAAAAGAAACCCCAGAAACTTGCAAGATTCTGATAATGTAACCTTACAATAAAGTAGAATTAGTTCGCCCACTTGTGTTCCCTGTGTGGTCTACCCTTAGGTGGTTTGGTCACATAGAAACGAATGAGAACTCATTCACAAAACAAATCTGTGAATGGAGGGAGAATGAGGGGGAAAAGTGAGAGCGAGTGATTGATTGGAGTTGATAAGATCTTCAACTTGAGAGGGCTGAGAAAGTTAAAGGACAAAAGGCGGCAGCTGAAGCATGAGCAAACGTGGTGGAAGCTAGTATGGTTCTCAAGGCAAGAAGTACAGAGAGGAAGAGCTGATTATGAGGGTGCAAACTCGTTCTTCATTTTTCTTTTCTCACTGATAATTATTCCTCTTTCTCTGCTCTGTACATACCGCTGCTCCTTCCCCAAAGGAGAGTGTGTGTTTACAGAGGGAACTATGCCTTTCCTGGGACACAAGGAAAAATGAGTTCCAGTGACTTTAAAGATGATTTTAAAAGTGTTTCATTTTATGCCATGAAGAATTCGCCAAATGCCATCTGGTTGTGAATGCTTCTGTTTTTCTTCTATCAAGAGAAAGCCCTGAGCAAAGCAGGTCTTCCTCTGTCTTCCTTGCGAGCAGACTAGAAATAGACCCCTGTTGAACCGGACATGTGTCCAACAATAAACATGAGTAGTAAATGGGCTGATTTCCAAATGTGCATTTGGCCATCACTTCCCTCTGCCCCCCCCCGCTCCAATGAACCTGGGTTAAGCAAGAAAAATCACATGCATTTGGGGGGGGCAAAGAAAGGACAGCTTTCCCTCTGTTTTCAAAGGGCTCCCACAATATGAGAATAGGCTACTTTTGAAACGGAAGAAAAAAAAACTGGCTATCAAAGTTTTGCTCCTGAAGAATCATGTAACATTTTTTGTGAGTTTACAAAAAGTGGATGGTGTTTTTAGTTATAATCTCAGGAGGCCCTGTGTTTTGTCCTTATTGGGACCATAAGTGGGTATCCAGATGTTCTTCCATGGGATGGACCTTCCCCCTTGAGATGGCTACATGCCATGCAGTAGCTTTAGGACAGTGGTTCTCAACCTGTGGGTTGCAACCCTTTTGGGGGTCGCACGAGCCTTTCACAGGGGTCACCTAAGACCATCGGAAAACACATATTTCTGATGGTCTTAGGCAGGGCTTGTCAACCGCCTTCTCTCCCTCCCCCCCTCCGCTCCACCTCACTTGTGTGGAAAATATGCTGCTTGGCGGCAGTCTGCACGAACTCTACCAAATGTGCTCTGCAGGGGGCGCATGAAGAGCGCAGGCTCAGAGCAAGGCCCCGCCCTCCCCAGAGACTCCTTGTGCGCAACCGGATTGACTTCTTCTCGTGCACGCAGGTCAGCGAAGGGGAGGCCGCCCCAGCTCCCAACTCCTGCACCCGTCAGCCAGGAGGTCTGATGACGGCCGCTGGTCTCCTTTGCCACCCCGCCCATCCTCGACTCCTCCGCCCATTCATGTCGAGCCTGCTGGGGCTTGACAGGGAGAGAGGGAGGGAAGGAGGAAGGGACTCCTCCTCCTCCTCCTCTCCTAAGCTTCAAAGCACAATCGGCTTCCCAAGGGCGCCACAATCCTCACAAAAGCGGGGGGAGAGAAGCAAAGGGGGCGAGAAAGCTTGTGGCGGGCTGGAAGGCGCCCCTGTCAGTGTTGGTGACAAGAAATTCCCCACAAACCCAGGGAAGGGGTGGAGAAAAGGAGCCCCCTTTGGGAGGAAATCGCCACCTTCTTCTCCTTGGCTTTGCGCTCTTCTCTTCCTTGGCAGCCGGGCTGCCAAGTCAAGCCTCTGCTGGCTGGAACTTCCTTTCCTTCCTTCCTCCCCTCCCTCTTGGTCTCTTCCTCCTTCCCTCCCTCTCCCATTGTCCCTCCTTCCCTTCCTTCCTTTCCTTCCTTTCCTTTGCCTCCCTCTTTGTCCCTCCTTCCTTCCCTGTTTCCCCTTGTCCCTTCCGTCCTTCCTTCCTTCCTTCCCTCTTGTCCAGGATCGGGGCGAGCCTCTACAGCTGATCCATGCTTCTGCAGCTGTAGCTGCTCTCCTTGGCTCCTGCCCAGCAAACTTGCTCGAGCTTTGCTAATTTAGCAGAAGCACGAAACAGCTGTAGCCAGGCGCTTGCTAACTTAGCAAGCGGCAAGTCTTTCGGTGAAGCTAACTGAGCTGGGCAGAGCTTTCTTCTGTGCACAGGCAGGTTTGCCGGCAGCAAGGCCCCCAGCCACGCTGGCAGCCTATCCCCCTCCCCTTGTCCCTTCCTGGACACGGAGGGGGGGAGGAAGGAAGGGACGAAGAGGGAGGGAAGTAAGGAACAATGGAAGGGAGGGAAGGAAGGGGCAAAGAGGAAAGGAAGGAAAGAAAGAAGGAAGGAAAGAAGGAAGGAAGGAAGGGACAAGGGGAGAGAGGGAGGGAAGGAGGAAGAGACTAAGGGAGGGGAAGGAAAGGAAGGAAAGAAGGAAGGAAAGAAAGAAGGAAGGAAGGAAGGAAGGAAGGAAGGGACAAGGGGAGAGAGGGAGGGAAGGAGGAAGAGACCAAGAAGGAGGTGAAGGAAAGGAAGGAAAGAAGAAGGAAGGGATAATGGGAGAGAGGGAGGGAAGGAGGAAGAGACTAAGAAGGAGGTGAAGGAAAGGAAGGAAAGAAGAAGGAAGGGATAATGGGAGAGAGGGAGAGAGGGAGGGAAGGAGGAAGGGACTAAGGGAGGGGAAGGAAAGGAAGGAAAGAAGGAAGGAAGGGACAAGGGGAGGGAAGGAAGGCAGGCACCCACCCCAGTCCCGTCCCAGAGACCCACAGATTCCCCCCCACAGGCACTCTGCAATCTGAGTGATCAGCTGGCCACGCCCCCTGGCCATTGATCACGTGACCCTGGGACACTGTGAATGTCATAAGTATGAATCAGTTGTCAAGCATCCGAATGTAAATCACATGACCCTGGGGATGCTACAACAATCATAAGTGTGAAAAATGATCATAATTCACTTTTTCAGTGCTGTTGTAACTTCAAACAGTCACTAAGTAAATTGTTGTAAGTCGAGGACTACCTATACTTTTTTTTTCTTTTTTCTTTTTTTTTTGGTCAAGTTTTTGATACCCCCTGGCCAGCTGGATGGGAGTTGGTGGTCACCACAACACGAGGAACTGAATTAAAGGGTCACGGCATTAGGAAGGTTGAGAACCACTGCTTTAGGAGCTACCCTGGTCCTAGTACTCTGATCAGCTTTTGTGTTGCAACAGAAGCGACATTTGGATGCGTTTTACAGTCAGAGAGCCTAAATGCTCTGAGGGAGTAAAGCTGGTGGAAAAACATAAGCTAGGAAGAAGAGCTGCAAGTCTTGAGAGCTGATGGGGATGACCTTGATGGAGACCGAGGGATGGGGGGGTTCCGTTACTAAGGCAACGAGGAATAAACATTGCAGAAGCCCAAACAAGGAGAGAGAGTTATGAAAGCATCTCAGACAGCCCTCCCCCCAAATAAACAGGAAGATAAAAGAGGGAGGGGGAAGCTCTCTCAGTCTTCCAAGATGCCACTAGACTCTTGCCCATCTTCATAAAAGCCACCTTCGCCCTGCCTGCCATCTGTTTCTCAGCCTGGTCTATGGAGACTGAGGAGCAAACGAAGAACTTCTGTACAGGTAGTCCTCGACTTACAACAGTTCATTTAGCAACCATTCAAAGTTACAACGTCACTGAAAAAAGTGACCTATGACTATTTTTCACACTTATGACCATTGCAGCATCCCCAGGGTCACATGGTCAAAATTCAAGTGCTTGGTAACTGACTCCCATTTACGACGGCTGCAGGTCCCCTTTGGCGACCTTCTGACAAGCAAAGTCGACGGGGGAGCTGGATTCACTAAACAACCGCGTGACTAGCTTAACCACTGCAGTGATTCACTCAACAATGGTGGCAAGAACGGTCATAAAATGGGGCAAAGCTCATTTCACAACTGTCTCATTTAGCAATGGAAATTATGGTGGTAAGTCGAAGACTATCTGTATCTCCAAAGTTCAAAAACAGCAATCTTTTTTTTTCTCTTTTGCTTTTTCAAGGTCCAACTTTGCATCCATTGAGCACCAAAGGGAAAATCATTTTCTGCATGCAGCTGTTCTTTACAGATTGCAGAGGTGTCACAGCATCTGAGTCTCTGTTCCAAGGCCTTCACTGGACCCACCAAATGCTGTTTTTGTCGCACTTTTCTTGACTGCTGGTCCTTTTCTGTAATCCTAAAAGGCAGAAGCTCTCTGCGGTTTCCATGTCTTCAGTGTTAGTCCAGCAGGCTGATTGCAAGTGAGGAGGAATCACCAGCTCTGTCAGCTCCATCAGGCAGACCAAGACATCAACTCCAGAGGAAAGCTGAAACTGTTTTTATTGAGATGTGCCACAATCAGAGTCTCGCAAGGCCGATGGAGCTTCCAGTGAGTTAGGGAGACATCTGAGTTGCTTCTGAATGCTGTGTGTTGTGGACATATAACATGTTTTATTCCCCCATCACTCTTGTGACAGACCTTGTATTTCTCTGACAAGGTCATCTTCCTTACTCTCTACTGAGGCATTTTACTACTTTTATTTGTATTCTTGCAGCATCCCTTAAAATCTTCAGTTGACTTGCTGAAGCATGGACCCCCTAAGTCGTGCCTCAGTGTTTCTCCCAGGCTGAAATCTGGAGCCAGCACAGCTTGTCCTCATCTTCCCCTAACACCTTATGGCAAGGATTGTGGATTGTGTTTGGAATGGAAACTCTGCATGGTTGCTGCAGCTTTGCTCTCTCACTGAAACAGCCAAAGCCATTTTGTTGCACTGAATGAGATCAAGTGACCTTAGACTTACTCCTGGCATGGAAAATATTTAATGCTTGAGTTGTGCTCTAACTGTTCAGCTTCCATGGCTGGCTTCCTGGGTGGGATGGGGCGTTTGCCTTCTCTGTGATTGTCACTACTGCCAACACCTTGCTTGGCTTTTATGGTGCTTTGAAAGAAAGATAATGTCATGCTTCCGACAGAGACGAATAAAGCAGAACTCTTGGAAATCCCTCAAAGAACATGTTTATTAGTTACAAAATATCGGCACAGTCAAAAGTGAAACCAAGTCTGAATACACAAGTAACAATTGCCCAATTACAAAGTTAAATGTCCTACCCACAAAACTATGCAAGCAACTATGTTCCCCAATATACTCATGTGGCAGGCTTTTTAATGCAACGCCAGTCCCTAGTCTCGTGAGCAGCTGATGACCTTGGTTCCCACAGGACAGAAGATTATTTTGATTAACGAAACACCTGGGCACCCTCCCTCCCTCCCTTCTATGTGCCAACCTAGAATGAGAAGAAAAAATGGCTGCAGCCACACCCATTTGTAGAGTTGACAATTACATTTATAATTTCTTTAGAAATTTGATTTTAAAATCAGAGAGAAATCTCCATCCAGAACACACATCACCAAAAAGACTGACTTCTTCAGAGGGACCGGCAGCTGCTTTGGGATAAAACTGCCAGCAGTCAACCCCGCCACCCCGCTTTGAATGCAAATACTTTTAATGATAAAGAAAATGTTAAAAGAAATAAACAATACCCTGATGTGCTAAGTAGAAGTGCTGTGATATAGAGGCGACAGACATATTGAAAGACAAGCTGGCAAACAAAATCCCACAGCTGCAACTCTTCTGTCATGGAAGAAAAATGTGGAAATAAATCGTTCCAAAATGAGTTATGGGGGGAACATAAATGAAAGACCAGAGAAATTATCAAACTTTTTTAGCATTGGAAATGTTTGTGCTTTCAAATTATTCCTCTTTAAATAAAAAGGCTATTGTTATGAGGGCGGAGCTGAGAATCAAGCTCTTTGGGTAGAAGATAGTTGTAAATGGACTCATGCCACAAGTCTGGGAAGGAGGTAGGAGGGACACCTTCAAAGGGAAGCAAATATTTTCAGGTGGGGGGAGGGTTTACTATAACTTTGACCCATTTGGAAGCTAATTACGAAGTCTGAGCACAAATCTCTGCAGGAAATTATGGTTTGTAAAACTATTCATCATCACGTGATTTAGAGAAAATCGTCCCGGTGTCATCAGTGCTTATGGCTACCCAACATTTCATCCCATGGGTTCTGGATTTATCCATGAAACTGGAAAGGTCTTGTTGTCTTAGCAGCTTACATCCTAACCTACCACACAACTTTGCTATGGGGCAAAGTGATTTCAATCTAATCTTCATGCAGGGTGCCCTACGAACAGCAGATGGACAAAAAGCATTGTGGACTTCTGATTGTGGTCTTCATACATTTAACAAGGACCATTTCCTGACTTGTGATTTATAGTCTTCTGAAGTCATTCAACGGTTGTTGTAGTACTGATATAATAAGAACAGGCTAAATTAGCTCTTATGGTGATTTGATAATCTTAGAAGACTGTAAATCTTCTGGAAGCTTAACAAAGATCTGCCCAGCTGCAGCCACAAGATGGGATCTTTTCCTGAGCTCAGCAGGTACCATTGTCCCTTTATGCAGCTATTGTGATTAGAGCTTAGGAAAGAAGACAATGCTGTTGATTGTGATGTCTCTTTTTGGTGAATGCCATGAGTAGGTTGAGGACACTTAATAAAGACTAGAGTATATGTCAGAATCCAATTATATTTCATCTCTAATCGACTATGGAAAACCCCATTTCTGCCCTCTCTGGATTCTGGCATACAATGAAGGGGAAGGGGGTGAACAAAGGGGTTTTATGGCCCTCACTTCCCTCGGTACAACTTCAAAAGGGACTGAATGTGGATACCACCAAAAGGACTAACCATAACAATGGGGCCATCAGCTTTCATCTACTCCCTTCTGAAGTCTCCCTTCCGCCGGCAGTGAGGAAAAAGGGGGTGGAAATGTAAAACCTGGGATTGTCACTGGAAAGATGGTGGGGTGGGGTTGCTGGGGACCCCTTAAAACCTTGAACCGTAGGGCTTGGGCCCCAGGTCCTGTCTAGAATGCCTGCAACCATTTTATCTTAATAAAGGATGCCTGTTAGAAGAAATATTCCAAGAGTTCTGTCTTCTTAAGATGGAAAGTGGGGTGGGTCCTTACAATATACTTCTGTCAAAAAATGCTGGGATGAAAAGGGACTAACATGAAGCACACTCATCTTTGTGATGCAGCTGCTGACCAAGGATGATGATGAGGATGATGATGATGATGAGGATGAGGATGAGGATGAGGATGAGGATGAGGATGAGGATGAGGATGAGGATGAGGATGAGGATGATTGGTTGGTTGCACAGTCAACCAGATGTTTAGACTGGAATTGGAATTTATGTCCACCTACCAAATCTTTCCCAAGGACCTAGGGAAGGCAGATGTTCTTTAATAATATTAAAGGAAAAATCACAGGATGTAAGCTTTCCAAGTAAAGCTGCCTTTTGCAATTGATTTATAGTTGTTATATATACATCAATATGAAATTACAGTTGCCAGCTATTTAGCTGATGTTGGTCTTCATATGCATTAAGTTCTTCCCAAGAACCTAGGATGTCATAATGCATCAGCATAGTATATGTGCAGATCCAAACAAAGTGGCTTATTGTAATTGACAGATGGAAATTCTGTCAATGAACAGATTTTCTAAGTGCCACCCAAGATTTTTTTGGTGGGGCACCCAGTGTGCTGATAACCACCAAGTACATCACTGTTGGTTTATGCCAGTGGTGGCGAACCTATGGCACAGGTGCCAGAGATAGCACTTGGAGTCCTCTCTGTGGGCATGCGTGCTGTTGCCCCAGCCTTGCCTCCCCCTGCAACCCCCTCCTCTCCAGCAGCTCCCCTGGAGGAGAGTTGCCCCCGAGTGTGGCTCACACGGAGCACTGCAGCCAAGGACATGGCAACCAGGCAGCATAGGCAAGACTCTGTCCTCACACCCCATCATACACAGTTGATGCTGCAGGGCGTGGGCAGAGGGCGTGGCTTCCATGGTGCTGCTGGGCTGCCTGGGTGATCTGCAGCGAGCCCTGGAGGCAGTGAGTGGCCCTGCGGACAGGCAGGGTGGGGGCAGAGCAGGGGCGGGGCAGGGGATGGAGTGGGGGCAGGGCCAGTTTTGGGGCACTCAGTCTCTAAAAGGTTCGCCATACTGGTTTATGCCATAATCTATCTATCTATCTATCTATCTATCTATCTATCTATCTATCTATCTATCTATCTTTCTTTCTTTCTTTCTTTCTTTCTTTCTTTCTTTCATAAATTTTTAGTTTACTCAGAGGTTAAAATATAGAAGGCCAAAATATTTTTTTTTGTAAAAAATTATTTTATTAAAACCATCAGCATTAAACATAAGATCATATTAAAAAGCAATCATCATATAACCTGCAATACAACTCTAAGGATCAGTCTTTGTAAACGTCTGGTTTAGTAAACATTCCTCACTCCTCACGTCAAGCCTCAACTGTACGAGAAGGCCAAAATATTTTTAAAAGGACAAAAGAATAAAAAAACCCAACATACAAGACATTAAAAAATGTCTTTAAAAAAAAAGAAAAAGAAAAAAAGACTCACACATGTAGAAGCTGTGGTGGCGCAGTGGTTAGAATGTGGTATTGCAGGCTAATTCTGATGACTGCCAGGAGTTCAATCCTGACCGGCTCAAGGTTGACTCAGCCTTCCATCCTTCCGAGTTCAGTAAAATGAGGACCCAGCTTGTTGGGGGCAACAGGCTGACTCTGTAAGCAGCTTAGAGAGGGCTGTAAAGCACTGTGAAGCGGTATATAAGTCTAAGTGCTGTTGCTATTGCTATATACACAAGACATCCTCCCTAATTTGTGACCTGAGTTGGCATCTGAATATTACAGAATAGAATACAACTATTACATCTGAGATTTGAGAATTATACATCCAAAGATGCAGCTTAAGACTGCATTTGACTTTCCTGCAGGCACGTCACACTCGGTTAAGTCTCATGCTCAAAAGTATTTCAAAAAGTAATCGTAGGGGGTGTCGGTTGGGGGGAGTGCCAAGGAATATATTGGTAGACATTTGGTTGTCCCAATTGCCAGATTAGGTCAGCAGGTCTCGCTAGTTCTTTTCTTTTGTTTCAGAGGAAGGAACATCCCGATGTGGCCTTGAGTGGCCCATTTCGCATCCGATGGTGCTTTCATGCTTTCACCTTTGCCTCCGCAATTTCTCCTTCCATCAAAATAAGGTTAGCTCTTTAGCTGGAGCTGATATCTTCCAAAGCCCTGGTGCTGTTCCTTTCGATTAATCTCTTTTTTGAAAGCAATGTACCATGTGTAAGAAGTATTTTTAGGATGAATGTTAAAAAAAATACACTTTTGTGGTTTCTAACTCCTCCTTCTGTTATGCAGATGGCATAGGCAGATGCCTGTCACAGCCTTTACCCTATCCAAAACAATTCTATATTTGACAGACGGTATTTTCCTCCCTCCCTCCCTCCCTCCCTCCCTCTCCCTCTCCCTCTCCCTCTCCCTCTCTTCCTTCCTTCCTTCCTTCCTTCCTTCCTTCCTTCCTTCCTTCCTTCCTTCCTTCCTTCCTTCCTTCCTTCCTTCTTTTTTCCAGGGTTGCTTTCTCTGTGGTTAAACCTGCTTTGGGCTTTGGGAGGAGGAGAGGAGAAATTTTTCCTCCACCTTGACGACCCACAAGGGATAGCAGGAGCTGCATAGGAAATGTCAGCCTTTCTTCATCTCCTCAGCTCGAACTGCCTCTCACCTCATTTAAGCAGGAGCTGGAAACTGTTTATTTCAAATGAATGTTCTTACTGAAAGATTCTGCACCAAACCAGGCAGCTGAAGGGGGGGGGTCTTCTTATTCCCACAGTTAGTGTGCATTTGGTGCAACAGCCAAGGAAGCATCATCAGCAAGGCAAGAGGGGAGGTCTGACTGCTGTTGCCCCCAGCCAAGTTTGATTTTCCTCTCAGAAGACAAAAACTGCCCTTTCCCTCCCCCCATGGCCACCTGTCACGTTTCGTGCCAACAGACTTGGGGACCTGTGTGAGTGTGTGTGCAGGCACACACACAATTCATAGGAGAGATGAGTCTCCAGCAGACCAGAGACACACATATTTTCTGCCAGGGTGGGTGGACTAATCAGGACAGCCATTCCCCTTAGCTGCTTTTGGGGTAAAGGTGTTCAGAGGCCACTGCCCTCTTTATTTTTACCTGTATACGTACAAATTTACAAAATACTTATATTTAAGTATTGCTACATTAAGGTCTACTGCTATTGAGGCTAACCATAAAATTCATTCAAATTTGGTAGAATTATGGTTCCTGCTCTTTTTGCCTGTGATTTTTTTCTAATGTGGCCATCAAAGAGCTCTTGTTCATTCACATCTCAATTTTTACATTATCTAGGCTTTTCCAGTATTGATCAATTATTATTTTAGCTTCTAAAATTAAATAGATAATAAGTTCCTTACCTTTAAGCTTCAGGTTTGGTCCTGTAAACAAATGCAACTATGGGGAGCAGTCAATTCTTTGTTTCATAATGGTATTTATCTCCCCAAGAATTTTACATCATGAAGTATAGCTTTATCAGTGATCACCACAAATGAAAAATTATTCCTTTTTTTGACAGCCTCTCCAACATTTAGGCATCACTTTTACTACAAGTATTAATAATTTATTATTAATGATTATATACCAACATAGAAAAAATTAAACAGGAAAATAAAAAAAACTGGTCTTGGTAATTCATACAGTCTGAATTAGCTAGAATTGTAAATAAAAGGAGAGATTGGATAAACAATTTCCTTTCCCTATTTCAGAAATCTCTGATCTTTAAAACTATTCAAAACGGAAAATATCCAGGCCTTCATAGACTATCACAGGAATTTTACCAAGAATTTAAAGAGTTTTTAATATCTGGATTTCTACTTTTAAGCAATACTTTCCACCAGAAGGACCCCTTTCCAAAGTCTTGGAAACACTCTAAAATAATTCTGATCCTTAAATTGAGGATCAGCAATTGGCATCTCATAGACGTATCTTACTTCTTAGTATGGACTATAATCTCTATACTAAATAATTAGCTGTCCATTTAAAAGTATAAATAAAATTATTCACACAGGTTTATCTGGCTGTATTTCAAGAGTCATGCTGCCTCTTCACCCTTCTCACAGAGAAAGGAATATGGTTAAAAGTCAGTGTCTTCTTTATGTGTAAACATTTCCTTGGTGAAACTGCTTAATAGCAGCTGGTTGCCTTTATTTATTTCCTTATATGTTTATCAAATGTATATAGCTACTCATTATGAAGGCAGCCAGGCCATCTGTTCTCAGCACCACCAAGGACTCTCTCTGTGAAAAGGGTGAAGAGGCAGCATGGCTGAACTTTGCCCACCAATCCTTGTTTGACTGGTCTTCAAAAGATTGTAATTGGTTCAAACTGGGAGACAGAGGCAATCTTCCCCGTTATTTACTCACAAGTGACTATGCTGCATGGGACAAACACAACATTAATTGTGCATCTTCAAGGGCTACATGCAAGAGCAATTTGCTGGAATGGGAATTTTTTTAATTAAATCATTTTTAAACCTTTAATCAGATTAGATCATAGGCCCATTTGCCTTTTGTTTTCTAGAATGTCACTAAAAGTAGAGCCATTGGGATGACTTAGAAGAATGGAATTTCAGCACTCTGGTTGGACTATGAAGATATTTGCAGGCATTGAGTTTCACTTTTCATGCTGCCTTCCTGAGCCCAGCTGGGACTTTGTAGGGCGGAAGAGTGCAGGGCTTGGGATTCTCCTTTGGGGTGTAGGTAGGGTGTAGGTAGGGTGTAGAGGGTTAAGGGCTAAGCATCTCATAGAAAAAAGCCTGAGATTCCCAACATAAAGAAGTGCATAACATTTCACAAAGGGCCAAGAACTATTGTAAATTCTTAATTTTTAAAAATTTCTGAAGTTTTTGTTTAAAAAATATTTTGTCATCAGGGATGTGTAGTGAATCCTGAAGTGTGTGCAGGGGGTTGGACTTGATGACTTCCTAGCTGATGGACCTTCCTACCAACTCTATCATTCTATGAAGCGCCAGTATCTTTCCTTACAGGGGAACTATCATTTGGAACGGTCTCTTCACATAATTTCTGTCACTCTAATATTTTGCTGTTACCAGAGCAGACCCACCGCACTCCACAGGTTTGTGTGAACTCATCGTCCCCTCCCCTCTTCAGTTCTTCCTAAATATTCCCAAAGGCTCTTCTTACAACAGCTGCACTGGGTGACCTTTGCATCCGATTGTGCCTTGTCCTCATTAGAGGCAAAGTCTGGATTTTTTGTGCCAGTCAGCATTACTTTCCATTCCTTCTAGTCGCAAGTGGAAGGGATTGGGCAGGGAGGATTCTTTATATAATTCAGAACTGGGACAGAAAGAACCAGATCTGAACAGACTTTGACACCAATCAAAGACAGCCTGATCCTTGACCAGCTCAGAAAGATCTCTGGACCAATAATTATTTGCAGCATGAATCTGACGTTTCCGTGGTTTTTATGACAAAATATTCTGACTTATTTTCACTGAGCCACTTGACAGCCTTTGGATCCACAGGGAAGGTTTGCATCTTGCTGAAGAGTTCAGGCTCAGAATGTGCAAACCTCTCTCAAAAATGTCTATGCCAGACATTGAGCCCTAAAAGCTGCAGGACAATGTGCCTCAGACCCAGGAGAATTTTGGATGCAACTTTTTTCACTCCTTGTTTAAAAAAAGGCTGGAAATAGGGGCTGGTAGGAATTCCTCTGATTTCTCCCCCCCCCTCAAAAAAAAGACTGAAGATGGTAATTTTGCAGAAGAGACTTAGTCCTTTAAGAATAGAATAGAATAGAATAGAATAGAATAGAATAGAATAGAATAGAATAGAATAGAATAGAATAGAATAGAATAGAATAGAATAGAATAGAATAGAATAGAATAGAATAGAATAGAATAGAATAGAATAGAATAGAATAGAAGCTGGTCAGGACCTTGGAGGTCTTCTAGTCCAGCCTCCTGCTCAAACAGGAGGACCTGTACCATCTCAGACAAGTGACTGCCAGTCTCTTCTTAAAAACCTCCACAGATGGAACGCCCACGATTTCTAGAGGCAAGCTATTCCACTGGTTGATTGTCCTCAGTGTCAGGAAGTTTCTCCTTAATTCCAGGTTGCTTCTCTCTTTGATCAGTTTCCAACCATTGTTTCTTGTCCTGCCCTCTGGTGCTTTGGTAAATAACGTGACCCCCTCTTCCTTGTGGCAGCTGCTCAAATATTGGAATACTGCTATCATGTCTCCCCTGTTTTTTCTTTTCTTCAGGCTAGCCAAACCCAAGTCCCGCAGCCGTTCTTCATATGTTTTAGTCTCCAGGCCTTTGATCATCTTAATTGCTCTTCTCTGAATTTTTTCCAAGCTCTCAACATCTTTTTTGTGATATGGTGACCAAAACTGGCTGCAGTATTCCAGGTGTGGTCTTTCTAGAGTTTTATAAAGTGGTACTAATACTTCACATGATCTTGATTCTATGCCTCTGTTTATACAACCCAGGATTGTATTTGCTTTTTTGCCTGCTGCTGCACACTGCTGGCTCATGGTTAAGTGATCGTCCACTAGGACTCCAAGGTCCCTCTCACAGTTACTGTTTCTAAGCCAGGTTTCACCCAATTGTACTTGTACTTTTGATTTTTCCTGCCTAAATGTAAAACTTTGCTTTTCTCCACATTGAAACTCATTTTGTTGGATGAGTTTGTCTTCTGGGGTGTTGGTTACTCCTGACAGTTTGGTGTCATCAGATCTGTTTTTTATTATCTTTTCCAGGATCTTCCCAGGTATTGATGTTAAACTGATTGGTCTGTAGTTTCCTGGGTCTGGTTTTTTTTCCCTTTCTTGAAGATGGGAACCACATCAGCCCTTTTCCAATCCTCAGGTACTTCCCTGGTGCTCCAGGAGTTTTGAAAGATGTGGTGCAATAGTTCAGAGATAACATCTGCCAGCTTCTTCAGAACTCTGGGATGTAATCTGTCAGGCCCTGGTGATTTATATTTGTCAAGGTCGGATAGGTATTCTCTTACCATTTTCTTGTTTATTTTAATTTTTGTTTCTAATTTGTCTTTTGCAGTGGGGGTTTTTTTTTTGTATGTTGGACTATAGTTTCTTTTTGTGTGAAGACTGATGCAAAGTATGAGTTAAGCAGCTTTGCTTTCTCCCTGTGGCATGTTATTTCCTTGCCATCTTCTTTCTTTAGTGGACCTACAATTTCCTTAACTTTTTTCTTGTTGTTAATATGTTGGAAGATATTACTATCCATGATTTCTTTTGCAAGTCTGTTGATTTCTGTTGCAAGGATGTAGGGGACTTTGATCCCTTTTACACTTCCGATTCCCAAACTGGGCTGTAATTGCCTTCTTGGGCATCGGAGCCCCTGGCCAATTTCGGCCCAGTGGCCGTCCTAATCTGACTCTGTTGGGAGGGGCCTTTGTGCCAGTCCCTTCCAGGGAGACTGTAGGAAAGGAAAGCTGTGGGGCTGGAAGGGGCGCTGCTCTTTGTGTGAGGCCATACAGAAGGAAGCGACATGACTGGAAGGCAGGGACCTTCTGTCCCTTGGTTGGGAAGAGGAACAGAAGGAGGACGATCTCCCTGAGAAAGCCACGACGGCTGCCTACTCAGCCAGGAGGCAGCTGGGCGTCAGGGTTGGAGACATCCATGAGAAATTCCTCATTGGAAGGTGGAGCTTTGAGCTAAAGTTTGAGGGAGAGTGAATTGGGCCCATGACTATGCTGGGCTAGAGACGGAGGATTGTCAGGGGGTGGCCTGCATATGAGACAATCCTCCTTCCCAGTCCAGGCCTTCATGCAGGGCAACCCTCTGCAGGATTTGAACATTAAGATTCTTTACAGCAGGGGTTCTCAACCTTGGCAACTTTAAGACTTGTGGACTTCAATTCCCAGAATTCCTCAGCCAGCAAAGCTGGCTGAGGAATTCTGGGAGTTGAAGTCCACAAGTCTTAAAGTTGCCAAGGTTGAGAACCCCTGCTTTACAGCATTTTTAGTCCCACACACAAATTACAGCGAATATGCACAGCTCATCTCTTTACTCTGGATTCAGGGCAATAAGCCTCTTCATTTGCTTGCTCTTTTCTTTTCCTTGAGTTTCTGGAAATTAAAGTCTGTAAATTTTAACCCTTGCAGTTGTAATTCTGTTTTTATTTCCTGCTGTGTTTGTTGTTGCGCTGGGGAAAAAAAACAGGCCTTTGTTAAATTTCCTGTAATCGCAGCAGCAGACCTGCTAAGAGTTCGCTGTTTTACAGTCCCCGCCTTGCCCATTTTATGTAATTTGGGATTTCTGCTGGTCCTCCTTCTTGATGAAGAAGGAGCAACAACTTGGATTGGGAAGCTTGCAATTTACCTAATTTTACACCACGCCCCATCAGGCCTGCATGGGGAGAGTAGTTTAAAGAGAAGCGAGCTTGAGACATGACCTTGTGGGCTGAGATGGGAGTCCAGGATGAGGGTGAGAGAGCCAAACCCTGAGAGAAGGTCTCCAGCCCAGGAAGCCTTTCTGAAGGTGACAAGAAGAACTGGCTGGATGCATTGCATGGAAAAGGCTGCCATTGTCAGTGAGGCTTCCAGATCTTTTAGGCCCCTGGCATCAGCAGGTTGAAGCAATTCCAAGCAGGACACAAGGAGGTTTGTATTGTACAGAGTCATCCTGGCGCTTATGATCGTTGGGTTTCCTTGTGGCTCCCACCAGACACTTATGACTGATCTGGTCCTGCCTCATTTTTCATAAGATCAACCCAGGTCACCGGGACCACTGTCTTTCTCAGACCAAATGCAACTCTTGCTGAGTGATTGACATATCCATGGAGGGGTTGCCACAGCAATACAGAACTGGTTGCCACTGCCTTGTTCTGAGTTTTTTTTTTTCAGCTAGCCTACCACCCAGGCATTTCCTGGTGGTCCCTCAGTCAAGTAGGTCCAACCCTGCTTAGCTTTTCAAGACAAATCAAACTCATCTAGTATTGCCACCGACTGCTTCCTCCACAATAACACAATTTAAAATAACTAGCATATTTAAAAAAGGAAAGGAACTGTGGAGGGTATCCCTTTCTCTTGTCTAAAGCTCTGCAGGCCTGGGAGCCACACACAGGGCCAAAAGTCCTGGGAGTGGAGTATCAGGGTGGCAGAAACCCATCTGTCCCCAGTGGGAGATTTTGCATCTTTTTGACGACCATCTGGTAATCATCCAGATCTAAGCAGCCCAGATTGAGCAGCCCTAGTTGAGGTGAGTCATGTTGGTTAGCCTTTCCTCAGAGCCAAGAGTGGCTTCCTTCTGCTCCCAGGCCATCCCTGGGAATGCAATCACTTGCCGTTTTGCACATCTGCACCATTCAGTGGATTGGGTCATCCCTCAGTAGCAGCCTCCATGGTGCTGGATTGGAAAATCTTTGTTTGTGGGCCTACATTTCAAGCTTTGGAGATGGCCAGGGTTGTGGTCTGCCTCCAATTTCATGTTCAGCTGGGATCCCTCAAGGTTGTCTTCTTCCTCGGATGAGGTCTACACCATGGCAGTGAATTTCACAAGACTCCCAGCCCCACTGGCTGCAAAAAGAACAGTGGAATAGCTTCAGTAGTTATGGGTACTCCATCACTGGAGGCTTTTAAGAAGAGATTGGCCATTTGTCTGAAATGGTACAGGGTAAAGAGGAACTGTAAGATTTGTGGACTTCAACTCCCAGAATTCCCCAGCCAACTTTATACCAAGTCTTAAAGTTCTAAGGTTGGACACCCCTAGTATAGGGTCTCCTGCTTGAGCAGGGGCTTGGACTAGAAGACCTCCAAGGTCCCTTTCATCTCTGATGGTCTATGTTCTAAGAAGGAAGACTAATGATGGCACCACTTGGACACTGAAAACAGGATAGCCAACTGTGGTATTGGACTTCAGGGGTTTCAGTCGGCCTCCTTCCCAGTTCTCCCTGATACACAAATGGTTTGGAGAAGCACAGCAACCATCCCCATGTTTTGAACCAATTCTGCTTTAGACCTACTTTGATGAAAAACACATTTTTTTTTCTGGCTTTTCTTGTGTGTAAGAAACATTGAACCTCTATCTAGTTCTGAAGTGCTATATGCTGCCCAGAATCACATTCATGTGAGATGGGTGTCTATACAAATATGATAAATAAAATCAAACAAACAAATGTCAAAACCAAAGGGATGTCAAAAAATGAGCTTTGAACCATGGACTTTTCCCACCTTCGGTTGCCCAGGAAGCTGAGGGAGGTTAACATGACCTGCTTACAGGATCCAGCCTCAGTTGCCTCCTTTTAATCCCACATGATTTGAGGACAGCAGTTCTCAGAAGAGATGGATTGATGGGTGAGCATTTTGTGCTGGATTAATCATGCTTTCTCCAGCTGTAATTTGCGGTTGTGTTGAATGAGTCAGGTTCACGGTGGCTTCATTGTGCACCTTACTGAAGCGAGGTTGGAGGGAGGAATATCTCCAACACCTTGAATGCTGCTCTCCTGTAAGGAGACCAAGAAAGGCTACCTAGAGAAGCACGGTTTGATCTGGATCACCACATGTGATGCACGGTGAGTCCCAGCACCTGTCTTAGTGAGAGGATTATCCTGAGATCCAGCCTATCCCCACCTCTAGCAGATTTGAACCTGTGATGTAAGAATTAGGTTCTCAGATTTCCATGATCTGCCTCCAATCCCTCCCTCCCTTCTTTTCTATTTCTTGAAAGCAACAAATCAAATCATGTGTTGGAGAAGCTTCTGGAGAATTACTTGGACTGCAAGGAGATCCAATCATTGCATCCTAAAGGAAACCAACCCTGGCTGTTCCTTGGAAGGACAGATCCTGAAGCTCAAATACTTTGGCCACCAAGTGAGAAGGGAGGACTCCTTGGGCAAATTCCAGTGAAGGACAGGAGGACCTGACATACTATAGTCCATGGGGTTGTGAAGAGTCAGACATGACTTAATGACTGAGCAACAACAACAAAAACCAAATCATGACATGTAAAATTGCAGTCTCCATTACAGTTTCAAGAGTTTTGTTTTTAATAGTTCCAAAGACAGGTGAAATTAATTGGCAGCATCCTGTTTTCTCCTTTCTCTTCAGTTGGAATAGGGCAGCCAAGCCCTCCGGCCAGCCTGCAGTGATCCCAGGATCAAAGGTGTGGAAGGGAGTCTTAATTCATTGATTCCAATTCCATATTCAATGTTGGAATCTGACCGACACAGAACAAAAGGGAAAAATTCCTTTCCCTCTTGTGAGGTTGTTCTGCCCCTGGATACAGTTTTATATTGTATTTACCCTCCTCCTCCTCCTCCTCCTCCTCTTCTTTCTTCTTCTTGCCAATCACCCTGCTGGTTCATATGGCATTTGCAAACAACTACTACTCCAAGATCATTTTTACATTTTACATCATTGCCAAGGCAGGTAGTCCTATACTTGTCTATTCAATTTCCCCTTTTTGCTATTAAATTCCATTGTCATTTACAGTCCATTTTTCCAAGTTATCAAAATAATGTTAAATTTTATTTATCTATTCTATGGCATCAACTATCCTATTCAAATTTGTATGACTTACAAATTGACATAAAGTTGACATCTGTCATCTCCAATTCTTCTTCCAAATTATAATGAAACCAGATTGTTCTTGACATAAGCATGTTGACGTCTAATCATTACCACGCTGTTTTCAATGTACACACAGATCAGTCTCTTTGTGATCTATTCTTCATATAATCCATTGTGGTTTTGACGTCTGCAGTTCTCCCGGCCCTACTGTTTCCCTTTTGAAGAAGGGGACTGTGCTGGCGTTCCTCCAGAAGTCTGGCTCTTCATTCCTCCCCAGACTTCCTCATCCAGTCCTTGAGCACCCTCAGGTGGCATTCATCTGGCCCTAATGGAATGAGACCCCTTTGAAGTAAAGAGCGATTTCCTGACTGTATTTCTTTCAGTCTTAAAGTTCCATCCTGCCTCTTCATAGTTGCCTGATGAAACACAGACATTTGTCTTAGAGAAGACAAAATAGTTCTGCATTTACTTTTTACTTCTACCTTCATTAAGAGTTGGCACACAATTTTTTCCCCTTTCTTTTCAAACACATCCTTCTGCTCTTATGTTCATACTGTGCATTTTTTTTCAGACAGCTTTTTGTGTAGCAATATACATTTCTTCTACTGCCCCCCTCTCCATTCAACCCCAGATCTGGAATTCAGGAGAGGTGACTATCAATCCTCCTCTTAAACATCTCCAGAGACCAAGAACCCACAACCTTTATAGGCAGACTGTTCCCCCTATCATGGTATTTGGAAATAACCTCGGAAGACAGCAGGAAGAGCCCCAGCCTAGACAGCCATCAGGCAAACGTATCTCAGCCTGCAGAAGCAAAAGGGGCCTGGGAAGAATTTCAGAAGAGACCCTCCCAAATTATGTGGAAAGTAAAAGTAAATGAGGGAACGAGTGTTTTCCAATGTACAAGATTCTGTTACTGAAACCTTCCAGTAAAGGTGCTGCTGGTGCCCATGGCTGCTGCTTCTTGTGTGGACTTTCTTGAAGAGCTGACATGAAAGGAAATGTAGGCAGCTGAAGTTTGTGCTTGATATTTCTGATTCTTCTTTTGTGTCCCTTAAGCAGGGCTCATGTCTGCCTTAAGCCATCTTTGCTGCAGACTAAACGTATTTACTTACTTATTTTTTACTTATTTATATCCCACTTTTATTATTTTTACCACTTCCCACGTTGCTTCAGTCTGTCCTCATAGGGCAGGTCCCCAAGACCTTGCATCATCTTTGTTGCCTTCATCTCAATCTCCCTAATCAGTCAATATTCTTCGGGAAAGGCAATGCCAGAATCACGCACAGAACTCCGCGTGTAGTTTCACTAGTAGAGAGGATGATGTCTTTGATGGGATGCTTCTTCTGCATTAGTCCTTCAAGCAGCTGCTCATTCTTCTGATTAACATTCAGTTTGTGGTCAGTGATCACACCCAAGTTCTTCTCCAAGGTAGTGTTTCCAATACATTAATCCCCCATCTTGTTTGAGTGCCCTATATTTTTCTTTCTTAATGTAATCCCTTGCATCACTTCCTGTTGAGGGATACTTGTTCCTCTCAGCTCCACCTTTCAACCTGTCCAGATTAGACCTCAATCTCATTCTGTCATCCTAACTATTGACCACACCTCTCTGTTTGTCTCACCTGCAGATCTGATAAGCAGCCGATCAGTCCCATTCTCCTGGTCATGAATCAAAATTGGAACATTGGTTCCAAGATAAATCTCTATGGGAGAGCACTGGTTACAACTCTTCAGCTGAATGTAGAGGTGTTACAGGTACTCCTTGACTTACAATGGCAATTAGGATTGTAAGTCATGTGGGTGTAAAGTGTGACTGCATGGCTTAGTGATGACAATCACTGTAGTCTCTGTTGCCACCATTAACTGAATCCCATAATCATTAGGCGAGGCAACTTGCTGCCAGCTTTCCACAGCTGAAAGAGTAGAGTAGAGTAGAGTAGAGTAGAGTAGAGTAGAGTAGAGTAGAGTAGAGTAGAGTAGAGTAGAGTAGAGTAGAGTAGAGTAGAGTAGAGTAGGACTTTGGAGGTCTTCTAGTCCAGCCCCCTGCTCAAGCTGGAAAACCTATACCAGGCATGTCAAACTTGCGACGTCACGTGACATCACGCAACGTATCGGGCTGGTTTTGCCATTTCCGGCAATGGGTTGGGTGCAGCTTCCATGTGATGCATCTGGCCCATGGGCCAACAGTTTGACAACCCTGACCTTTACCATCTCAGACAAGTGACTGTCCAGTCTCTTCTTAAAAGCCTCCAGTGATGGAGCGCCAACAACGTCTGAAGGCAAGCTGTTCCACTGGTTGATTGTCCTCATTGTCAGGAAGTTTCTCCTTAATTCCAGGTTGCTTCTCTCTTTGATCAGTTTCCAACCATTGTTTCTCATCCTTCCATCTGGTGCTTTGGTGAATAACCTGGCCCCCTCTGCCTTGTGGCAGCCCCTCAGACACTGGAATACTGCTATCATCTCTCCCTTATTTCTTCTTTTCTTTAGACTAGCCAAACCCAAGTCCCGTAGCCATTCTTCATGTTTTAATCTCCAGGCCTTTGATCATCTTAGTTGCTCTTCTTTGAATTTTTTCCAAACTCTCAACATCTTTTTTGTGATATGGTGACCAAAATTGGCTGCAATTATAAAACCTTACTAAGGTTTTATAAAACGGTACTAATACTATGCATGATCTTGATTTTATGTCTCTGTTTATACAACACAGGATTGTATTAGCTTTTTTGGCTGCTGCTGCACACTGCTGGCTCATAGTCAAATGATCGTCCACTAGGACTCCAAGGTCCCTCTCACAATTACTGTTTTTAAGCCAGGTCTCACCCAATCTGTATTTGTACCTGTGATTTTTCCTTCCTAAATGTAAGACTTTGCTTTTCTCCACACTGAAACTCATTTTGTTGGATAGGGCTCATAGTTTAAATTTATCAAAATCTTTTTGGCTCCTGAGTTTGTAAGACTTTGCCATTGAGGACTACTCGTTGAATACATTTTGTCAGCCAACTACAAATCCATCTGGTGGTGATGTTGTCTACTCTATTCCACCTTTTTCTAGCTTACCAAGCAGTAGGTTGTGGTCTGCTTTGTCAAATGCCTTACTGAAGTCTATGTATACTACCGGTATGTCCACAGCACTTGATTGGGGAACCTGGCATGAAATTCCAAGTTACAGGTAGATTATCTAGAAAAGGAGGAGGAGGAGCAGGAGGAGGAGGAGGAGGAATTATTATTATTATTATTATTATTATTATTATTATTATTATTATTATTATTATTATTATTATCCAGGTCAAAGTAGACAAGGAGTTGGTAAGAAAACATCTAGCCACATCTTGAATGAGTTCAGATCTCTGGGATCAGATGGTTTACCTCACAGGTATTGAAAAAGCTGGCAAATGTGATCATAGAACCACTGAATGAAATCTTTGAGAGCGGCCGGAGCATGGGGAAAATACCAGAGGTCTAGAAAACAGCTGATGTGGTTACAATCTTCAAAAATGGGAAAAGGAATTCCAAGAAACTACAGACCAATCAGCTTAACATTAATACTTGGGAAATTCCTAGAAAAGGTAATCAAGCAGTAGATTTGTGAACACCTAGAAATGAACAAGGCGATTACTACCGTAGAAGCCAGCATGGGCTTGTTATAAACATGTCATGCCAAACAAATCATAGACTCCTAGGGCTAGAAGGGACCTTGGAGTTCTCCTAGTTCAACCCTCTGCCCAGGGCAGGAGTTCTTATTTGATCCCAGACAAATGGTTGTCCAATCATTTCTTGAAAACCTCCAGCAATGGAACACCCATAAGTTGTTTCAATGACAATTGTTCTCACTGTCAGGAACTTTCTCCTTAATTCCAAGTGGGGTCTCTCTGATAATTTTCCTGTACCATTCCAGCCAATGGCTGTCCAGTCTATTTTAGAAAATCTCCAGTGATGGAGGACCCGCAACTCCAGGAGGCATCGTATTCATCATACAACTTAGCCTTCACTCCCCTAACCCGTTTTTGTTGCTCTTCTCTGCACTCTTTTTAGGGCCTCAGCATCTTTTGGTGAGCAGGGTTATGGTGCCAGTTCTGGTGCCCCAAACATTATTGGCTGAGGTGGAATTTTAGTTGGTTTTCCAGCTCAATCAGGCTTGCTGTGCAGCTGTAGAACTGAAGGTATTTTATTTATTTATTTGTTTGTTTGTTTGTTTGTTTATTTATAAAATTTAATAGCTGCCCATCTTAGTAAAGATGAAGAAGCAAGGAGCACCTTCTGGTTTCTTGCTGGTCAAATGAACCTGTGAGTCATCCATCCCTGCGACTGGGCAGGCCCAGATTGCTGTCATTCAGAGAAAACAAGAGAAACCCTCACTCAAGAGGGGGAAAGGAGTGAGAGCTTGAGAAAGAACAGTTGTTCCTGTGCCATCAAGACCTCAAGACCTTGCAGAGTTTGAGGAACAGGGAGCATAATAATAAGGTAACCCATGTTCCTGGTGCAGGTATAAAGTTTCTGAGTGAATATGTAAATATGTGACTTCTTTGATCTGATCCCAACAAGCTCCTTATCTTGGCCAGTCAATTGTCAACTTGTTGGCAGATCTGAGCTGTCATTGTCAGCTATTAGAAACACACAAAGACAGAGTGGGAGACCAGAACTTGAGACCAGCTGGGCCACTCTTGGTTATGGTTATGTTCCTGCTGCAATGTTTCATGTGCCCGTCATCCCCATCACCTTCCAATGTCAGCCAGTCCAGGGGCAGAGAGGCTGCTCCTGAGAAACCATTTTTTCTTCTTCTTTAGTATCCTCCCTTTCCTGACACAAAGAGAAAAAGAAAGAAAGGAGGCACAACTTTAGATTGTTCTGACACATGCTCATCCTTCTCCTCTTCCATCTAATGGGCACAAATTCAGTAGTTACTCTCCAGTTGGAACAGCACATAGAACACTGGCCAGAACACCAAGAGTATTTTATCTCTCTCATTTCTAGGATTTTTCATTAAGCTGCAGCTTCTCCTTCAGGCCCAACATGGCATGGAACATTTTGCAGTTCATGTATTGTACCAGCCTGAACGTTAAAGCAGCTTTTTCCATCTTTCTCTTCCAGGGAAGCAGAACCACAGCCCCTGCCCCACTTGGAAGGAGCAGAGAGGCTGGCTTTACCTGTGAGGAACAGGCCCTGCTGGAGGCCAGAAAGAAGAGGTTTCGTCAATCTTCCCACTGAGAAGTCAAAAAATTACATCTCAGGACACTGAAATCATGAGATAGGGCTCTCTTGTGAGATCTGGCAATATATATATATATATACATATATATGTATGTATGTATGTATGTATGTATGTATGTATGTATGTATATATGTGTGTGTGTGTGTGTGTGTGAAGTGGTTATTTTTTAGATTGCACCCTGTAAACTCAAATATGGGAGGAAGAAATCATTCTTTCCTTTGCTTGTTTCAGCTCAACCCAGAGCCATCTGCAAGCACAAATATATATATATGTTTTTAAAATTGTTAACAAAGAAATAAGGGATTTCTGAGATAGCTATTTCGAGTTATTTAACTCTCTTCAGTCAGAACTCACCCTTTCTGGGATTCGAACCTGGGCAGTCTGCATGCTAGGCAGAAGCTTTAGTCTCAAGCCACAGGCTCTCTCCCGCTTTGTTAATGTTCAGGGAGTGAATATGTGTGTCAAGTGGTTATTTTTTAGATTGCACCCTGTAAACCCAAATATGGGAGGAAGAAATCTTAAAATATCTATGAAATGGTGTATTATCCACATCATAATGGAGCTTGCTATTCATGAATCCATGACAAAGTCTACCCAAGAGAACCATGAAGCAATTTTGCTTCTTATTTAATGTCAAGCTGTTTGGATCCATGATACGATTTAATTTGTCCCTAGCCACATATCTTTGCTAAAAATAGTGACTTTGTCACCTTATTCTGTGGTCAAGAGATTTAAGTCAAAATGTCAAGAAATATTTAATGATTCATGATGGTTAGCAACTCTTAGAGAGCCAATGGTGAAGGCTAGAAACCAGGAGGATGTGAGTTTGAGTCTCACCTTAGGCATGAAAGCCAGGTCTCTCCACCCACAATGTCAGGCTCAAGTGACAAGCCAGTCAGTTCCTGTCACATCAATGAAACAATGCTTGGTTGATCTGGAAATAAAAGTGGATGCTGCACTTGCAGGAAATTTTAGGAAGAAAAAAGGGAAGGGGAAGAGAAGGGGAGTCAGCCCTAAAGACTAGTGGTGTCACTACTGTGTCACAAAAAAACTGAATCTTCCAACCCTCAAAGTCACCACCTGCTTAATCATTGTTTCAGTCTTGCTACAATCAACATGTCAATAATGAGCCTATTACATTGCAAAGCTCCTAGAAATGAGAGAGATAAAATATACTTGGTGTTCTGGCCAGTTTTCTGTGTGTTGTTCCAACTGGAGAGTAACTACTGAATAAGTGGATGCTGGACTTGCAGAAAAAAAGGGAAGGGGGGAGGGGAGGGGAAGGGAAGGGAAGGGAAGGGAGGGAAGGGAAGGGAAGGGAGAAGAGAGAAGGGAACAGGGAGACGGGAGAGGAGAGAAGGGGAAAGAGAAGAGGAGAGGAGAGGAGAGGAGAGGAGAGGAGAGGAGAGGAGAGGAGAGGAGAGGAGAGGAGAGGAGAGGAGAGGAGAGGAGAGGAGAAGAGAGGAGAAGAGAAGAGAAGAGAAGAGAAGAGAAGAGAAGAGAAGAGAAGAGAAGAGAAGAGAAGAGAAGAGAAGAGAAGAGAAGAGAAGAGAAGAGAAGAGAAGAGAAGAGAAGAGAAGAGAAGAGAAGAGAAGAGAAGAGAAGAAGTTTTTAAGAAATAGGACCCAAATAAAACATTTTCTGAAGGCATTCTCAATATCTCAATCAAAAGGTCTTCGGTGTCTGGCAAATGGTCCACCTCTGAAGCAGCTGGACAGGATTCCAACCATTTTGGATGGCTCCAGGAGTTTGTACACTCCCCAACATGGCAGTGTCTGTTTTGATCTTTGATTTTCACTGGAGCTAAGGCTCAGTAACTAATTGGATGATGATCGAGGAGAGAGAAAAGGTTGGAGTTAATGTTATCAAATGTGGTATCAAATTCTTCAGGCAGCAAAGCTGACTTTAAACAGAAACCCCACAAAAATGGGACTTCTGGAGTTATTAAGCAAAGCTGTTCTGAGTGTGATCTACTGTGGAGTTTTGAAGAATGGGGTGAAGGGAAGAAGTGAAGCTTGAAACTACAGAAAGAGGATCAGATAAAATTGGTTGGGATAGTTAATACTTAGAAAAGCAAAATAAAATTCAAAATATGAGAGAATGAGAGAAATGATCTAAAGGTAACAGACTAGATTTTAACAAGGGCAGATGCAAAGTTACACACAGCAAATAAAATCTTTGCGCAACCAGCATGGTTGCACAGAGACCCCTCTGATAAACTGAAAGACAAAAAGGACAAGTACAAAAAATGAAAAGAGGGACACATAACTAAGGCAGAATATCAGCAGATAACCCAAATCTACAAAGATGAAGTCAGGGAAGCAAAGGCTCAAAATGAACAAAAACTTGCAACAAAAGTCAAATAATAAAAAAAAGTTTTTTTCAACATATAAATTATAAGAAAAAAGTCAAGGAAACAGTAGGTCCACTTGAGAGAGAAGATGGTAAGGAAGTAACACAAAAAGAACCTATAGCCCAACCTACCAAAAACATAACTGTAAAAGACAGACTAGAAATAAAAATTAAAATAAGCAAGAAAATGGTAAGAGGACACGTGTCTGACCTTGATTAATATAAATAACAGGTTTAATTTCCAGATTAGAGAAAGTAATAGTTACTCTAGTTGATTCTACTTTGATCGCATCCCAATTTAAATAGTGTGTCTGCTGTGGTTACTACACTTTCTGAAAAATTCATGAAAAGTAGCACAATATCAGAGAAGGGCAAAAGGTTGGTCAAAGATGTAGAAATTAATTGCTCTGAAGATAAATTGAAAGAATTATACAGGCTTAATCCTGAAAAAAACCCGCCAACAGTATTCAAATACCTGAGAGGTGTGGCATGGAAAGTCAGGATCACTTCTGTCTGGCTAGAGAAGCTGGATGTGGAATGGAGGACCTGAGTAACCGAAGGCAGATGCCAGTTGCATGTTAGTGAAAGCTTCAAAGAGGAAGAGCAGTTCCACATGGAACTCATGACTCAGACAAGGTGAAGCTGAGGAACCAGAGGTTGTTTCACATCTCTGGATTTCTGCCCATACCAGGGAGTTGGACTCAGTAACCCAATCGGCCCCTTCCAACTCTGTGGTTCTGTGAAGAAAGCCACATGCCTGCTTGGCCTGTGTCCTTCCAGTTGAGATGAATTGGCTACAGCAGGACTTTTTAATTGGGACGGGGCCTGTTCAGATTACAAGAGGTCATAGAGTCATGCACACAGTTGTTGAAGAGTAGGAGCCATGACACAGTGGAAAAGACTGCCTCTCTTTTGTTAGACATTTGTAAACAGAAGCTGAAGGGCCACCTGTCAGGATGTTATAGTGTGGTTGTAGTTGCAGGGGTTTAACTAGGTTATCTCCAAGGCATTCCAACCCACATGGTACATATAAGGTGCAGCTAGCAGGACTCTGTTTAGCTTCCTCTCTGTGTGTGTGCTGCACAGCCCTGAATAGAAAACTTTTATTTGTTTGTTTGCTTACTTTCAGAAGGTTTGAATACAGTAAAATGTAAAATATTAAAGGAAAAATAAAAGAAGGAAGGAAGGAAGGAAGGAAGGAAGGAAGGAAGGAAGGAAGGAAGGAAGGAAGGAAGGAAGGAAGGAAGGAAGGAGGAAGGAAGATAGTAATTTGATTTCTGCTTTCCTTTCTATCAAATAGTAGTTGCTATCCTTCTCTTTCCCCTCCCTCTTTTACCCTTCCTAATCCCAAATCCATAAACCATCAATTCAGTCTTTTCTTCTTTCAGCAAAAAGTCCATATAAGGATTTTTGATTTTTAAAACAGTCTTTATTGGGTTTTCTCCCTGATCAAACTGGTCAGCTTTGCCATTTTTGTGAGCTCTGTCAATTTTATAATCCAATTTTCTGCTAGGTATTTCATTAGTATTTCATCTTTGTGCATACAATAATCTTGCCGCAATTACCATATACAATATTAATTTTCCACATTTCTTTTCTAGTTCAATGTCCATAAAATCCAACAGAAATAACTCTGGTTTCATCTTAATGATAATACATAATATATTTTGCATTATTCTATGGATTTGCATCCAAATTTTCTTTGCTTTTTGACAAGTCCGCTAGGCATGATAAAAAGCCCCCTCTTCTTTTTCACACTTCAAATCGGTTTGATATTTCTTTATACATTTTTGACAGCTTGAACAGCGTCATATACCAACAATATTAAAATGTTCTCTTAAATTATGACCCAGTATAAATTTAAAAACTAGTTTTCCCCATTTTCTTCCATATATTCATATTTCTCTTTGGGAAAAAAAGGTTGGAAAACTACTATGCAGTCTTTAACTTGCTGAAACACAGCAAGTGTTTCAAATCTTAATAATAATGTGTACATTTTAGCTATTTTAGCTATTTCATCAATTGTACATAGCTCTACTTCAAATGCAGTTTTCTTCTCAAACCCAATCTTCTGTTGAAACCCCTTTCACCTGATTATAAGAAAATCATTGAAAAAAATGTCCTTTTGCAGCTATTTGTTCTCTTGTGTTTACCTTAATTTCTCCCTCATTGAAACAGAAAGCCCTTTTAGACGTATCTCTCATGGTCCACTGAAGAAAGCCAAGAGGGGCTCCAGAGAAAACCAGAATGAAACGAGTCCTCTGTTTTACTTTCGGGAGCTCGAAGATCATCTGGCTTTGAGAAGCAGTTTTGAGGGAAAGGCTTCGTTCTTTGCACTTCACATAGTCCTACTAAATAGCATCAGTCAGCCTTAGGTGAAAGATTAAAAAATTTGGAGAGTCCCCAATGAGGCCCATGGATTATTTTAGCGTCACCCTTATCCATTTTACACTAGAGTAACTGTTGAACAAGTGGATATTCTGGACATAATATACCTGGTAATAATAATAGTAATAATAATAATAATGATGATGATGATAAAAACATCCACATCTGCCTATCGCAGGTCCTGGGTAAGGACTTGATAGGTAGACAAAATGCCAAATCCAGTCTGAACACCTGGCTGACTGTGCGATGATCAATAATAATAATAATAATAATAATAATAATAATAATAATAATAGTAAAGTTGGAAGGGACCTTGGAGGTCATCTAGTACAACCCCCTACTCAGGCAGGAAACCCTAAACCATCTCAAACAAATGGCTGTCCAGTCTCTTCTTAAAAACTTCCAGTGGTGGAACATAAGAAGTTTCTCCTTAGTTCTAGGTTGCTTCTCTCCTTGATTAGTTTCCATCCATTGCTTCTTGTCCTGCCTCCAGCTGCTTTGGAGAATAGCTTCTTTGTGGCAGCCTCTGAGATATTGGAACACTGCTATCATGTCCCCCCTCGTCCTTCTCTTCATTAAACTAGACATACCCAATTCCAGCAACCGTTCTTTATATGTTTTAGTCTCCAGTCCCCTAATCATCTTTGTTGCTCTTCTCTGTACTCTTTCTATAGTCTCGATATCTTTTTTACATCATGGTGACCAAAATTGGATGTAGTATTCCAAGTGTGGCCTTACCAAGGCATTGTAAAGTGGTATTAATATTTCATGTGATCTTGATTCTATCCCTCTGTTAATGCAGCCCAGCACACTGCTGGCTCATATTTAAGTGATTGTCCACTAGGACTCTGAGATCCTTCTCACAGTTACTACTATTGAGCAAGGTACCCCCTATATAAAATATAAAATATATGTCACAATAGAGCATTCAACCAAGTATCTCATAATAATCTTGTAAATACATGTGGTCTACTCTAAAGAGGGACTTTAGTGGCTTTGCAATTGATGGAACAGTTGCACTCAAAGGATACTAGTCAGTGATACTATTTTAACCTGGAGGGAAGTCTCCAGTGAAATCCATCACTTTAAACGGGGTGGAAGAGGGCAGGGTTCCCAATTCAAAAACACTAGACCACTCCTAACAAGAAGCGGTTCAGTAATGACAAGAAGAAATCACTCTCTATGTCAGTGGTTCTCAACCTTTCTCAGGTTGAGACCCCACTTGCCCCGCCCATGCGCGCCACGACCCTGACCCGGGCGCGCGCGCATGCGCGCATGAGTGCCAAAAAAAAAATTTAAATTTTTTTAAAAAAAAACAAAATAGCGGCCACGACGGGCGGATCTGCGCATGCGCGGATTGGCCCGTCGCGCGCGCCGTGCATGCGCGGATCCGCCCATCGCGGCCGCCATTTTGTTTTGTTTGTTTTTTTTAAATTTTTTTTAATTTTTTTTAATTTTTTTATTTTTTTTCGGCGCGACTGGCGGATCTGTGCATGCGCGGATTGGCCCGTTGCGCACGCCGTGCATGCGTGGATCCGCCCGTCGTGGCCGCCATTTTGTTTTTGTTTGTTTTTTTCGGCGCAACGAGCAGATCTGCGCATGCGCGGCACGCGCGCCAAAAAAATAAAAAAATTAAAAAAAATTAAAAAAATAAAAAAAAAAATAATAAAATAAAAAAAAATGGCGGCCCGCGGTGTCCGGCGACCCCCGCGAAATGGTCGTGCGACCCCAAATGGGGTCGCGACCCCAAGGTTGAGAACCGCTGCTCTATGTGAAGGAAAAAATAAAATGCAGAGATACAGGCTGGTGAGACTTTGCTTGCTCTATCTAGGAGTCATCAAATTGAGGAAGACCAGGACTGAACACTCAGAAGATCCCATGTTTTACTACTCAGGAAGGAATGGCTTTTACAGTTGGGAAGATTATTGCAAGAACAGTACTTGTTTACAATGGTCTATTAGACTTCATGGACAACCCTTGAATGGGATAATCATTTATGTCCCAACCACTGATGTAGAAGAAGAAGATGTGGATAATTTCTATGATCAGGTTCAATTTAAAATCAACAGAACATGTTGTTTGTGATTGGAGACTGGAATGTCGAAGCTGGAAAGAAGGAAGAGGAAAGTATAGTTGGATGGTATGGCTTAGAGAACCAAAAAGAAGCAGATTGACTTATCAGCTTTTGCCAATCCAACTATTTCTTTATACTGCTATCCCAACTTAACATCTGTTTTTTCAGGGACCACTCAAAGTAAGGATGCTACTAAAAATGGACTTGCAACTGGTCTTTGAACTTAGAACAGTCACAATGCCCCGGTGGTCACATGATAAAAATTTGGACCCTCTGGCATTTATGACTACCTCCCTGCCACCACCGCCCCACCTTTCATCACCCCCAATTGATCTTTTTTCCTGGCCAGCTTGGTCTGATCATCATGTTCTTGCCATGCTAAGGCTTTGCACTGTGGTGTTGGGCCAGCTGCGACCAGGGTAGCTGGGACCTTCCACTCTGGCACTGGCCACAGCGTGGGGCTTGAGGCATCACAACTCGGTGGAGGTGGCAATGCCAGAGGCATTGGGGCTGAAGTAGAGGACTGAAGGTGGTGAGTTTAAACCACTGAAGGACTCAGGCCTCTAGTTCAGTCCCATCACTGCTGGAGTTGCCACTGATACTGAGAGGGCCACTGGGCAAGCTGGCCAGAAGGGCAGAGATGGGGGAAATAGGCAGGTAGCAGAACTGAAGAATGGAGTGGAGTGGAGTGGAGTGGAGTGGAGTGGAACAGAAGGGAATGAAACAAAACAGAGCAGAGCAGAACAGAACAGAATAGAATAGGAAGGGACCTTGAAGACCTTTCTTACTTAGAAAGAACTGAGGCTTGAGGTTCGGAGGGACTAAGCTGGGGATGGCTTGAATCAGGATGGGCCTTCACCTCATGAACTTAGAGAGGATTCACTTAAGGACAGTAACTGGGACTGCTAGAATTGCTGTCACTCAGAGGGAAGAACCCGTATGAACAGAACACAGGGCTCCTGGTTGACAAAGGATTGTGACAAGGCTGCATGTTCATCTTATTTATTTAATCAATATGCAGAATATATATTAAGGGAAGATGAATTGGAAGAAGATGAACGTGGTTCATCAAATTGAAGGAAGAATCATCAGTAACCTTCAATAGCCCAAAATACAAAGGATCTGCAAATTCTAGTAATAAATGTTAAGAAGAACAGTGACAAATGGTACTAAAATTAATACAGCCCCTGTTTTATCAGTTTCCTCATTTAGTGACCATTCATAAATACAACAGTAATGTTAAAATGTCATTTTCCAACCAATGCATACATTTACAACCAAATTTCCAGAGGTTAACAGAAGCCAACAGTGCGAAACTAATTAAGGTATGGTCAGTTTCAGGCAGGCTCAAGCTGGCAGGAGAATTCTGTTCAAGTAATTAGGGTCACAGAGCTGAACTTGTTAATGTGTGGTTAGCAGTTTTTAGGAAAGCGCTATGCTGTAGACAGAAGCAGCTCAGGAGGAGATCACTTGTTTAAGCAACTTCTCCACCTTGAAAGGGGGCAAAAAAAGGAGGGAAAAACGGTGTGAAAACTTTTTCTGAATGAGATGGCAGCAACCAGTAATCTTCACAGGATCCCCATTTCTCTCTCTTTCATGTGTTCAGTTAGTGACATTTCACTCCTGATTTACATGAAGAAGACCAAACAATTGACGAGAGGTAAAACGATCAGCCTTGGAATTGGCAATGAAGATATGATGACCCAAGGCCTGGGGACTAAAACATATGAAGAACAGCTGGAGGATTTGGCTAGTCTAAAGAAAAGAAGAATAGGGGAGACATGATAGCAGTGTTCCAGTATTTGAGGGGCTGCCACAAAGAAGAGGGGGTCACATTATTCTCCAGAGCACCAGAGGGAAGGACGAGAAACAATGGTTGGAAACTGAACAAAGAGAGAAGCAACCGGGAATTGAGGAGAAACTTCCTGACAGCGAGGACAATTAACCAGTGAACAGCTTGCCTTAGAAATCGTGGGCGCTCCATCACTGGAGATTTTTAGGAAGAGACTGGACAGTCACTTGTCTGAGGTGGTATAGGTTCTTCTGCTTAAGCGGGGGGAGGGGGCTGGACTAAAAGACCTCCAAGGTCTCTTCCAGCTCTAAAAACTGGACAACTTCCTCACACATCTCAACAGCCTACACCCCAAAATACAATTCACGATGGAAATAGAAGCTAACAACCAACTCCCCTTTCTGGACGTCCTAATCTACAAAAAAACCCATTGGCTCCCTAGGACATACCATCTACCGGGAAAAAAACACAACCACTACTTAAACGCACAATCCCATCACCACCCTGCACAGATCAACTCTGTAGCCAAGACCCTCATATCCAGAATCAAACGCCTAACCAACAAAGACCACCTGAAAACTGAATTACACACTCTCACAAATGTATTAATCTCCAAAGGATTCCAAAGAAATACTATTACCAACCTAATCCAAAGGGAAACACCCCCCAAGAACCGAGATATAGAACAGTACAACGACATCGCCCTCCTCCCCTACATCAAAGGCACCACAGATAAAATCAGCAAAATTCTCCACAAACACAATATCAAGACAGCACCGACCAAAAAATAGCCAACATCGTAAGAAACCCCAAAGACACGATCCAGCTAGAAAACCAAGGAGTCTATGAAATACCATGCAAAATCTGCCCAGCCACATACATTAGACAAACTAATAGGAAAATAAATGCAGGCATCGCAGAACACAAGAATGCAGTCAGAAAAGAAGAAAAAAACTTCCTCCCTCTTCCAGCACCTTAAAGCTACAGGACATGAAATTGATTTTGAAGGAACCAAACTAATCTCCAAAACTGAAGACCACAACAAGAGAATAATAATGGAAGCCATCGAAATAAAAAAAAACCACCCTTACAACATGAATAAACATGACGATACCTCCCGCCTACCAGACATCTGGAAACTAGCCCTAATCAACAAACGAGTCCTAGCACGAAAACTGATACCGGACCCAGAACAACACAGTACACCACCACCACCCTCACCAGACCCAAACCCAAGCCCAAACCCATCCCCCAGATGAAATGCAACCATCATCCAGAAGCCAAACCATAACGACATCACCAGCTGCTGCACCTCTCTCCGACCCCCACACAAAGCAAACAGACACACTCCATGAACACAGAGCTAGACCGCAAACTCGGAGCCAAACCAAAGCCCGGTATGTTACTTCACAGCCTTCAGCCCTGGACATCACATCACAGAACTCAGGAGGCTACAACGCCAAAGCTCAGGATGTTACAACACAGCCAACCACTCAGGATGGTGCAATACAGAACTCAGGATATCACTACACTAGATCTCAGGATGTCATCACACAACCCATTACCTAGGTTGTTACAACACAAAAGACTAATGGGCACACAGCCAGCACCTCAACTACTCAGGATGTTATGAAACAGCCAAACAATCCACAAACAATAACTCCAACACAACCAACCAATCCACCTACAGCAACTAAGCTAGCACTCCACACACACACACACCAATATATAGAGAGAGACGGCAGCTCTGATCACACTTTGCTCGCACAAGCATGAAGCTGAAGACCCCAGCCTGAATATGACGAGTGGGACCTCATCGAAATGTCGCCAAGATACTCTCAATCTTACACGGGAAAAGACCTGAAAACACCAAGACCTGCATACCTATACCCGTGAAAATCTATGAAAACAAATACATATATAGAATCCAGAGAAGGCAGAAATGGGGTTTTCCATAGTCGATAACTAGAGATGAAATATAATTGGATTCTGACATCATATATATATATGATGTCAGAATATATATATATGATGTCAGAATCCAATTATATTTCATCTCTAGTTATCGACTATGGAAAACCCCATTTCTGCCCTCTCTGGATTCTGTCATACTACGAAGGGGAAGGGGGATGAGCAAAGGGGTTTTATGGCTCTCACTTCCTTCATTAAAACTTCAAAGGGACTGAATGTGGATCCCACCAAGAGGACTGACCATAACAATATGGCCATCACCTTTCATGTACTCCTCTCTGAAGTCTCCCTTCCGCCGACCATGAGGAAAAGGGGGTGGAAATGTAACGCCTGCAATTGTTGCTGGAAGGACGGTGGGTTGGGGGGCTGCTTGGGAACACTTATAACCTTGAATGGTGGGAGGGGGTCAGGTTTTGTCTAGAATGCCTACAACCATCTTCTCTTAATAAAGATGCCTGTTGGAAATATTCCAAGAGTTCTGTCTTCTTAAGATGCAAAGTTGGTGGGTCCTTACATATATATATATAAATGATGGAGAGTTTCTGTCTTTGAGGATCAATCATCAACAGTAAAAGAATAAGCAATCAGCGTTTAGTAGAGCAGCCATGAGGGTATTGGAAAAGATATTCAGATGTTCTGAATCCATATAGATTAAACATGTCAGGCACAGTATTCCCTGTGACACTTTATGGAAACATAGAATCATAGGGCTGGATGGGAACTTACAGGTCTTCTAGTCTTTTAGTCCAACCTCATGCCCACGGCAGGAGACCCCATACCAATCTGTACACGGGTTGGATATGGATGTCAATCTTATCTTGAAAATCTTCAGTGATGGAATACCTGGGAGGCAACTCTGGGAGGCAAGCTTTTCCACTGATTAATTATTCCAACAGAAAATCTCCCCTTAGTCCCAGGTCGGATTCCTCTTTAATGAGCTTCCACATGTTGCTTCTTGTCTTATCTTCAGGTGCTTTGGAGAACAGGCTGACCTCCTCTTCTCTGTGACAGCCCCTCAAGTACTGGAAGACTGCTGTCATATCACACCAGTCCTTCTCTTCTTTAGACTAGGCCAGGGGTCTGCAACCTTGGGAGCTGAGGTCCACAAGTCTTAAAGTTGTCAAGGTTGCAGACTCCTGAACTAGGCATACCTAGTTCTCTTAACCATTTGTCATACGATTTATCCTCCAAGCCCCTTATCTTCTTTGTTGCTCTTCTCTTCGCTCTTTCTAGGGTCTCAAAATCTTTTTATTTTTTAACTGTGGCAATCAGAACAGTATTCCAAACAAAAAAAAGCCAGCAAAAGTTGTATGAACCATTTTCAACTCAGAGTTCTTACTCAAGCACAAATGAAGAGTTTGGTATCCAGGAGCTGTTTAAAATATCCAAAATCTTCACTGGAGCAAAATACAATAACGCAGGCAATTATTGCACCACCCTAAATGGATACATGATGCCCTCTGCTCTGGGAGCTGCACTGGATTCCATTCAAGGTGCTGTTTAGATCTTTAAAGCAGAGGTCCCCAACCTTTTGGGCACCAGGAATCGGTTCCATGGAGAGAGATTTTTCCGCGGAACGGAGAGTGCGTGGTTTTGTGTGCTGCCTGTATCCTGCAGCTTGTTTGTGCGGACTGGCTGCTGGCATGTCGTGGCCCAGTACTGGTCCACAGACTGGGGGTTGGGGACCCCTGCTTTAAAGCACTCTATGGCATGGGCCAAGTTGTCTGAAGGATCACAGTAATACATGCCAGGCTGGCCCTTTCAGCCATGATCAAATCACAAATATGGGGTGCTTTATTACACACTGATATTAGTAGCAGCAATGGAGGTCAGGGCCACTGAAGGTCCACCGACAGGGTATTGGGGCTGAGAACAAGGAGGTGGAATTCAGAAGCATTCTGGCACAAGAGTTCTATGAATTCTAAGAGTGTAGTTTCAAAATTGTAATTTGCATATCTGTAGAATTTTAATTGCTTTTCTATTTATATTTTTTTGATCTATAAGCTCCTCAGAGTTACCTTATCAGGGAGATGGGTGGAATATAAATTTAACAAATAAATAAAATCAACATACTTACACCCACTAACATCCAAGGACACCCCACCCCTGCGTGCCTAACAGCCAGCAGAGGCTCCTGTCCCGTTCAACCCCCCGCCACACACACACAGCCCACACACACACACCAAATCCACCTTGGTTCTCACCCAGAGGAAGGAAGGAAGGAAGGAAGGAAGGAAGGAAGGAAGGAAGGAAGGAAGGAAGGAAGGAAGGAAGGAAGGAAGGAAGGAAGGAAGGAAGGAAGATGACCCACAGCTTTCAAGCACTTCACATTGCATGGGGATAGCAGTGCTTCTTCCTCCTCTGTCTTACAGGAGAGAAGGCAAAGAGGCCTCTCTGGTGGGGGAGCCTCACTCTACTGTAACACACCCAGCCCAACCAGCCACTGCCCAAACGAACAACATCCCAGCATCCAACAACAAGCAGGTGATGAAAAACAAAGATGCCCCCACAGCACTGTTGAGCTCTAAAATACAATCAAAATGGCAAGCACAAAAAAATGGAGTCTTCCTTTATAGTCCATCCTTTTGCTCTCTCCCCACCAAATCTGAAAAAGCTGCCCAGTTGACCAAAGAAGCCAAAGGTAATCCGTGCAGCACATGTGGTCAGCCAATAATAATAATAACAATGATGATGATGATGATGATGATGATGATGATGATGATGATGATGATGATGATGATAAAGTTGGATGGGACCTTGGAGGTCATCTTGTTCAACTCCTTGTTCAGGCAGGAAATCCTATACCTTTTCAGACAAATGGCTGTCCAGTCTCTTCTTAAAACCTTCCAGTGTTTGAGCATTCACAGCTTCTGGAGGCAGGTTGTTCCACTGATTAATTGTTCTAACTGTCAGGAAGTTTCTCCTTAGTTCTAGGTTGCTTCTCTCCTTGGTTAGTTTCCATTCATTGTTTCTTGTCCTGCCTTCAGGTGCTTTGGAGAATAGCTTGACTCCCTCTTCTTTGTAGCAGTCCCTGAGATATTGGAACACTGCCATCATGTCCCCCCTCGTCCTTCTCTTCATCAAACTAGACATACCCAATTCCAGCAACTGCTCCTTATATATTTTAGCCTCTGGTCCCCAATCCTCTTTGTTGTTCTTCTCTGCACTCTTTCTAGAATCTCAACATCTTTTTACATCATGGTGACCAAAACTGGATGCAGTATTCCAAGTGTGGCCTTACCAAGGCCTTGTAAAGTGACATTAACATTTCACGACTATCCTTCTCTTAATGCAGCCTAGCACTGTGTTGGCTTTTTTGGCAGCTGCAGCACACGGCTGGCTCATATGATTGTCCACTAGGTGATTGTCCACTAGGACACCGAGATCCCTCTCACAGTTATTACTATTGAGCAAGGAACCACCTACGCTGTACCTGTGCATTTGGTTTTTCTTGCCTAAATGTAGAACCTTACTTTTTTCACCCTTGAATTTCATTTTGTTAGATAGCGCCCAGTGTTCAGGTCTGTCCAGGTCCTCCTGTATCTTCAGCCCGTCGTCTGGTGTCGTCTGCAAATTTGATGAGTTTCCCCATCTATCCCCTCGTTGGTGAAGATGTTGAAGAGCCCTGGGCCCAGAAGAGAGCCCTGGGGCCCCCACTGCACACTCTTCTCCATGCGGTTCCATTGAGAAACTCTGGCCTGCTCCTCAGCCTCCTCTTCCAGGAAACAACCCAATTCGGAACCTCCTGCACCGGGTCCCTTAGGAGCAGCCAAACCAGTCCAAGGATGCCAAATTAAAGAAGCCGCCCAGCTCATAAGTGTGGCAAACAGGGTCAGTGAGGTAGGTATGGCCAGCGCCACAAAAGAGCAAGTGTGGCCATCCTCCATCACAGTCCTCCAGATGAGAAAATCCCATTTGGGCTGAGCAGTCCAGTCCAGCAGTCCAGCCTCCCTTCAGGCGAATGCCCCCTAACATCCCTCAAACCCCACACGGCAAACAAACACACTCCAAAAATGACAAGGAGAGCAGCTCGGAAGCACCTGTTCCCTCCACCAACAATGGGAATAATTACCTTGTTCTTAGTTCATGCTTCTGATTCTTGTCTCTTGTCTCTGGAAGTCCCTGGGCCAAAAATTCTGTGTCAGCAGCTTGAATTTGTGATTTCCCCCCCTGCCCCCCGATTAGCTTTTTCCATTAAGTTTTAAATGTATACTTGGAAAGATTTGCCTCACTTTTCTAATGCCAACTGTACAAAATACGTCTGCATGACTGGTCTTGGCTCAGAGCTGATCACAGCTGCCCATTTCACACACAGTGGCTTCTCTAAATCTTTTGATGAATTGATAATTATGGGATTTACCAGGGCTAGAAAACGTCAAGTCAGCTTTTCAATTATAAGGCTGGCAGTAACAGAGTCAGTCAAACTGAAGACAGAGCCCAGCTTTCCCCAGAGTGTCATGGGGCCCCGAGAAGGCACCAGAAGAGCTGGAGGCCTTCCTGGCACAAGAACTGAAGATGATGTCCCCACATTGGCTTCTGAAGCCCTGGAGGCTATAAAGGAATAAAGGACCAGATGCCCAGATCCTTGCAGTGCTGATACAAGGCTTTTCACCTTTGGTCCTTAGTTTTTCTCCAGTGTGTGTTGTCTTGGCTTCTGCGTGCCTAGAAGAGTGGCTGACGCTTCCTTTGAAATGGCAAGACAAGGAGATGTCCTAGTTTTTCCAGAACAATTAAAACCCCACCTCACCTATAAAAACAAAAGCAGAAGGAAAGGAGTGAGCAAGTCAAAAACAGAGCTGGAGAAAACGTTCTGGAAGAGGCTGAGCAGGACTGAAAATGTCAAAACAGGCGATAGGCAGAGTAATTACAGAAAGCTGGAAATAAAAAGGAAACTGACAGTTTCACTCCAGATGGATTGAGCTCTCATGCTTTTTAATTCCCATAATTGTCCACCACAGCCAGGAGGGGAAAAATCCATGTGAATCACAGATTCCTTACGTGGGTGGTGGGTGGGACTCTTTATGGAGAGCAGTGGTGGGATTCAAATAGGTGAACAACTGGTTCTCTGTGTGGATGCCACTTTTGGAAGTCCATTCTGGGCACAGGCAACAAAAAATTAGCTACCGTGAGAACTGGCTGAATTCCACCACTGATGTAGAGGCTGTTCATGGGACAACCATGAGTTCTGCTTGCCTTGCCATTCACCAAGCAAAGTAATTCCATCTGCTTGACAATCAATGTATTTCTGCCCTCTTGACAGAAATTTACATCTCCCAGAAATAGGAAATCGACCACTCTGCATGATTGCAAACAACACGGCTGGTTTCCAGGCCTTTGGGTGAGGATCGACCTGGAGCAGCAGGACTGAGACTCTGGCATGTATGGAGAGCAGGTATGTACTGGCAGAGCCTCAAGGGGGAGAACAGCCCTTTGAAGTAGGCCAGGTGCCTATAAGGATGATTGGAATCAACTGTCTCTACATTGGGAGGTTCCTGTTGAAAGAAACATAAGGCAGAGTTGTGTTTTAAGAGGTCTCTCCTCTCTGTCTCCAACCAGGAAACAGAGGAGCACCTGGGCGTTCAGAAGGCCATGAGTGGGGGGACACCAAGCCTGTGAATAATGCCTGGCAGAAGAAGGAAATGGACTTCATTTCTGTAGCACTTAACTCTTAGCAAGAAGATGCCAGCAGAAACTGTAGGGAGAAATAAAGTTTGCAGGATCCAATATGGGTCAGTCACTGTGGCCAGAGATTTAGTCTTCCAAATTTTCGGACTTATGCTGGACCCCATCTTCTGGAACTTCTCTCAACCAAAATGTGCGCTTTGGGCTATTCCATGCATAGTATTTATATGGTGCCTGGTTCTGTGTGGCCCTCTAACTATTAATTGGGGTATTGATGGCAAGCCACTAAGTTGCTGGTAGTTGTTGAAGTTAGAACTTAGAATAGCAGAGTTGGAAGGGACCTTGTAGGTCATCTAGCCCAGCCTCCTTCTCAAGCAGGAGATCCTATACCATTTCTGACAAGTGGCTGTCCAATCTCTTCTTGAAAGACTCCAGTGAAGGCATTGATTGATTGTTCTCACTACCCAAACATTTCTCCTTATGTCTAGGTTAAATGTTTCCTTGATCAGTTTCCATCCATTGTTCCTTGTCTGGTCTTCGGGTACTTTGGAAAATAGGTTGCCTTCTGAAGGCAAACCATTCCACTGGCTGATTGTTCTCATTGTCAGGAAGTTTCTCCTTAGTTCTAGATTGCTTCTCTCCTTGATTAGTTTCTATCCATTCTTTCTTGTCCTGCCCTCTTGTCTTCTGGTGCTTTGGACCCCCTTTCTTTGTGGCAGCTCCTCAAATATTGGAACACTGCTATCATGTGACGCCCTAGTCCTTCTTTTCACTAGACTAGACAAACCCAGCAAATGTTCTTCATATGTTTTAGCCTCCAGTCCCCTGATCATCTTTCTTGCTTTTCTCTGCACTCTTTCTAGAATCTCAACATCTTTTTTATTGTGCGGTGACCAAAACTGGATGCAGTGTTCTTAGGTGTGGCCTTACTAAGGCTTTATAGAGCTGTAATAATACTTCATGTGATCTTGATTCAATCCCTCTGTTAATGCAATTTAGGATTTCATTAACAATCAATTCAAACAATCAGGGAACAATTCAAGTTCCCCGAAGATGGGCTGCAGCATGAATCCAAAAGCTTGGAAGATTAAATCTCTGGTCCCAGTGCCTGACCCAGATTGGATCCTGCAACATTATCCTGGGACAGGTGTATTTGCCTTCACTTGTGAAATAAAGTTTCCCTGCAAATACCACCCAGCATACAGCTGGGACGTTTGGAACCCAAATAGGCCTGCATGTTCCAGTCACTTTCAAAACTCCACAGAAAAACCACAGATTCTGATCTCTTGGCTGACCGAACAATGATGCCATCTTGAAAAGCACAATTAGGGCTGATATTCTGAATGTGTGACTATGCAGAGTAACATGATTGGAGAAGAGGTGTGAATATGAAAGCTTTCTAGACTCCCAAGTTGAATTACTCAAGTCTCTGCATAGAGGGAAAGCGAAAGAGCCACCTTTCTACAATCAGATGAATGAACGTACTGTACAAAAAGGGGACTTATGTAATTTGAGACCCAATATCATATTGACGGTGCCACATAGCAACCGCATGTATTTAAGCACGGGGCTTAAATACAATTCTGAATTTCAGGAAGCACAGACCGCCTTATAGCATTGGAGTTAAAAAAAACAAACAAACAAACAGAGATATTTCTGTGCTGATTCAAAGAACTTTTTTATGCCTGCCATTCACACCTATCATAGAAGTTGGCCATTCTCTTCATTCACCCACGTAGTCTGGGGCTCTTGTTCCCAGGCAGCCTCATTGACTGAGAGGGTTCGCCTGCCTTCTGTGGGATTATCCTGCAAACCTGATTCACATTTTCTCAACCAAGCTGCAGTGAGCCTATTGAGATGGACAAGGTCAGTCACCTGAAACCAGCAGCTTTAATCTCCTGAGGTAGGGATTACAAGCGTCTGCCCACATCCCAGAGTTTCTTAATCACTGCTAAGGCATTTCTTTGTAATCCGAGTAAATTACTTTAATTGCTTGCAACTACCAATTAGTGCCTGAGTGTGCCCACCGAGGACTTTGCACGCACTCTCAGTTCCTTCAGAAGCTCCGCCAGCCTCCAAAGACAATTCCTGGTCTGTGCTCTGCTGGTCATTGGCAGCTTCAGCTGGGGAGGCTTCCCAGCTCCCGTGGCTGGACAGGGCCTCTCCTTATGGATGTGCTCATTTGCTAGAAAATGGCCAGGACCATTACCCTCCGTCCTCTCCGCTCATAATTAACCATCTCCCACAACTCCGGGTTCCCAGGTTAGGGGAGAGAAAATCATGTTGGGCCCGGGTTCCTGGCCTGAATCAAACTTGGAGATGGCACTTGGGATCCAAACTATTGCTACTGGCATGGGCACATTTGATGGCCCTGAGGAAGCCACTGCCTATCAGGGACATTCATAAATCTGCTGCAATGAAAAATGCAACTAGGATGGCCAACAATTGTGCAAATTTAAAGTGCCATATCAATAATGAAGATAATGTATAAGTACACTAAGCATATAGGTTTATTATTGTAGCCACAACTCATAAAAATGCAACATAGCAAAAAATGCAATAAAAGAAAAGAACAATATAAGAAAAGCAAATGGCAAAAAGATTGCTAGATAGAATCAAAGGGCTAAAACACTTTTTTGAAGTTTAAATGACAATGAAGCAAATATAGGAATCTAACCACTAACTGTTGGAAATATATCTGCAAGAAAATCATTCAACTGTTCAAGCTCGGAGCCCTTGAATTCCCCCTCAATCAGTCACCTGGCCCTGATCTAATCACAAATGGATCAGTGGAGGATGCAGAGCATAATCTCCTCTGCTTGATTGGCACCACAGGGACAAAGACGCTGTTCAACCGGCTGCTTACAAGGTGTACTGAACGCACCGTCTGCAAACCAAGGGATGTAATCATCTTTCTCAGTGGGGCATTGCTAATATTGACCTGATCCCAAAAGATGCTTCTAGGTTTTTAGAGCAATGATTTTTTTTTCTTTTTACAACCCTGTAATTCCTTGATTCGGGGTGGAGTTGGGGTACCTGACTGGAGTTGAGTGCTTGCTGGCCAGATGCCCTTCCTGGTACCTTTGTGGAGTTCACAGCAGATATTTTCTCTTTGCACCCTGATATAGAAATATCTGCCAATGCCTAGGGTTGAACTCTCGACCTTCCGAGTGGGAGGTGAGCATCTTCATCTCTAGCCACCGTGGGGCTCATTTTTAAAGCCATGGTACCAGGATGAAAATTTAAATGGCTATACTGGAAGAGCATCTTCATTGACATCCCTTTCAAGAAGCCTTTCTTCTTTCTTCTATTCCACACCCAGGTTCCCCCAAGTGGGTGAAGAATGCATTAGTAGGACAGGTAACAAACATTTGCTCCATTGATTTCTAACTGTGTAATGGAGAAAACAAATTTGGCAAGGGGGGGATCCTTGAAGGCTTTCTAGTTTCTTATAATCCTCCAACAGCAAGATACACTGATATGCTGATGAAAGGTGACCTTATTTGCTTCCTTTAGATAAGCACCCAGTTTGGTCCTTGACTATTGGGTCCTTTCATGTTGACTGTCAGGAAGTTTCAGGTTGCTTCTCTTTTTGGTCAGTTTCCATCCATTGTTTCTTTGTCCTGCCCTCTGGTGCTTTGGAGAATAATGTGACCCCCTCTTCTTTGTGACAGCCCCTCAAATACTGGAATACTGCCATCATGTCGTCCCTAGTTCTTTTCTCTAGACCCAAATCCTGCAACCATTCTTCATATGTTTCATATGAAAAACGGTTCTTCATATAAAAATTTTTCATGTTCACACAAAAAAGATAAGAACATCTAAACTTCCGGTTTGCAATTGCGGCTCTGGCAGATGTACGAGGTGATTGCTCTCCCCGCCGTCCAGTTTTCTCCCACCGGGGGATGCTGCAAAGGGTCAAAAGTCAACCTGGAGGGGTGACATGCATGAAGATGACCTCCGACTGATCGCGGAAGGGCAGCAGCACTTCTGTTTGATCCGGAGCAGCTCTTCTAACTGACGGGGAAAAGATCAGCCATTCACGTGGCCCATCACTTATGCCATTTCCATCCGAAGCCAAATTTACAACTAAGCACTTGAAAGCACCGTGGAGGAACTGGGTGAGACCTTACAAGTTTTTTTTCCTGTAAAAAGCTTTTTGAAACTGCTTACCCTTGTGAGGAAAGAGGGAAGGGAACGTTTTCCCCCCACCCTCTAAAATGGCAGCATTTGACTACATAGGGAAATAAAGCCCTGAAATTATAAGTAAATAATTGGATATTTAATTCAATTTCATATTCATATTTGGCAACCCAAAAAGTTCCTATCTTTACGGGGACTTGCTATCTTACCTACTTGGGAAAAGGAGACAAAAAAGAACTTAAATTGGATAAAAAACTAGCCTTTTTGAAAAGGATTTTAAATGCTATCAGGGACATCCTGTGGTGAAACTTGGTGCAGCAAGTGAATATCTTTGACAAAGAGACCTGTTTACAACCTAGAGCTCTCCTTGGTATTATCTAAAGATAAAAAGCTAAAACAGCTGGGAGGTGAAATTGGCTTTTAAGAACTGTGGAGCTGAATATTTACTGACTCTTATTTAAAAAACTAGCCTCCTCTAAAGGACTATCTACAATTACCCCAGAAATGGAGGGGGACCAGCAACAAACCTCAATTGATTATAAACTTATACTTGAAAAAATTCTTGAAGCTACTGAGATAATTAAATAATTAAATCCAGACTGAAGGATGGAGGCGCTAGCCTGAATCTACAAACTGAAAGCCAGATTCCAAATAAAGAACTCACAACTCAGAAAACAACAGAAGTGGAAGAAATCAACACCAAGACAGAGGACTTTAAAGAACAACAACAATATATTGACAACCAAATCATGATTGCAATTAAATAACCTATAACAAAAATAACAGAAGCAGAAAAAGCTAACACCAAAACAGACGATGATAAAGATCAACAAAGACAGCATATTGAAAACCTAGATAACCAAGCAATAATCACAAAACTGGACATGATCCTTTACTTAAAGAAGAAGACCAGACCGAATTGAAGATAAGGACACTAGAGCAAATATGGAGATCTGAACTTAATGATTATAAATGGGCCAGTTCCTGTGGAAAATTGATGATCAGATGGTCTCCTTTGATTCAAGTAACATGTGCCAGAATGAAGGGAGATCCATCTGATAACCTAAAGGCATTGGTATGGAAACCTGGCTGGCATAAAAAGAAAGCCAGAGTTAGGTTTAAAAATGGGGCCTCTAAGGTTTCAACTAATGAGCTAAAGGGAGACTTTGAGATGAAGGGAAATATGATTATTAGATTTAAATATTGTTGGAAAATAATAAAAAATAAGGGATCAATTGACTTAATAATTAGGATTTAGATTTATACGGGAAATGGAAATTAAATAGATATAAAGGCTACTCTTTTAGTAAGTGGTGATGTACTAGGATGAGAAATAGAAAATGTTTATGAAATAAAATAAGAATATATTTAAATATAAGTAATATATGTATTTTAGATATTATAACTTTTGTGTAATGAAATAAAGGAAATTTGGGTTACCAGAAATTTAAATACTATGGATCTTAAAGGTTAAATTGGAATGTTGTAATTAAAAATTAAGAATTAGATAAAACTTAAAAACAGGATACAGATATATATAAGCAAAAAATGGATTGATAAATGCTTTAACTGAATTTGTTATGGTTAGAAATTTACTAGTTTTAGTACGATATACCAAATGTTAAGGGAATAGAGAAGGAATTTTTTGATAATGTAACCTGAGATATGTACAAAAATTTTTGTAATTGAATCATTGATTACCCAGTCACCACATTGCTTTCTAAATACTGGGATATTAAACGGGAAAACTAATAAAATGTATTTTTTAAAAAAGGTAAGAACATCTTGTCCCCCACCCACTTCTGTTTCCACACAGAACCACATCTCTTTTTCCAAGCCCTGATAGGTTGCACTCTTGACCTGACCAAATATTAACAGGCCTCATTAAATTCTGCTTTCTTTGGCCTGCAAGTATGCTGTTTTTGGATTCAGGTCATGCTCTTTTACTCTCTTGGTTAGTGACAACAATTATCTCCAATGCTCCAGTCACTGCCCTGGCATCGTTACCTAATTGTTTTCATTGATTCCTTTAGTCTTTATTAGTGATTCCAGATTACCTCGAGGGATAGGAGGAGAAGGCAATAATAAGGCAGTGTCCTTTGGGTGTTGTTCTCTTCTCAATGTGTGCTCCATCTCAGAAGATTTATCTTATTTGTTATTCCCCAAAGGAAGCTGAGTATTTGTTTATCATATGGCACATTCACATCACATTTCAGTAAAAAAAAATCACAAGATAAAAATATAAAATGTGACATATAAAAATATAAAATATTATAAACATATGTCTAGGTAGAATGGTGGTGGGTCACCATGGGCTTACTGCCTGCATTGCGGCTCCTACAAAGCGAGAGGAGTATCAAACTATTTTCAAAGCACCCGAAGGCAAGACAAGAAATAATGGATGGAAACTAATCAAGGAGAGAAGCAACCTGGAATTAAAGAGAAACTTTCTGACAGTGAGGACAATTAACCAGTGGAACACCTTGCTTCCAGAAGCTGTGGGTGCTTCATCACTGGAGGCTTTCAAAAAGAGACTGGACAACCATTTGTCTGAGATGGTATAGGTTCTCCTACTTGACCAGGGGGCTGAACTAGAAGACCTCCAAGGTCCATTTCAACTCTATTGTTTTTTGTTCTATGAAGGAAAGTCCATATCCAGCTGAGAAAATCTTTTGATTAGCTCTTACCATTTAGAAATGTTCCTGCTGTTCAAAAGATGTTTACTTCATTTAATTTAGACCCATTATTTATTCCCTTGCTTGAAAAACTCTTAAACATTCTGCCCCATCTTCCATATGACAGCATTTCATTTGTTTAAATTATTTGGTTTTTGGGATTTGGGCTACATACATACTTAATCAATCTATAAATATAAGAAAGTTATCAGGTCTCCCTGCAGCCTTTTCTTCTCCAGGTAAAATCTATCCATTGCTTTCAACTATTTTTCCCTCCAGCCCTTTCTCCTCTGGACATGTTCCAGTTCATCCTTCTCCTCCTTGAAATGCACTACCCAGAACTGGGTGCAGACATGGTTGATGACCAACTGAGGAGAGATTCAACAGTTAGAATAATCAATCAGTGAACGGTTTACCTTCAGAAGTTGTGGGTGCTCCATCACTGGAGGCTTTTCAGAAGAGAGTGGACAGCCAGTTCTCCAGAATGATATAGGGTCACCTGCTTGTGCAGGGGGTTGGACTAGAAGGCCTTCAAGGTTCCTTCCAATTCTGTTATTCTGGATGGAGGCAAACAGAAAGGATCAAGGGCATCTGTGCATCTTGATTTGTGGGAGGTGCCAATCCAATAGCACTGGTTGTCCAGCAGCTCATGGCCTCCAAACCAAAAAGCGGTTTTGGGGTGTAGACAGAGACTACTTGTCCTTGTCTTGCCTAATACTCTGCCTGCTCCTGGTCGAATTGTTTGCAGATTTCAGGTCAATTTCTTCTGCTTTTTTTTTCCAGCTCTCTGGCTCTCTGGGATGCAGCTAGCCAAGTAAGAGGCTTTGCCCAAAGTTAAGAGGCATTTCTTGACATAAACATCCATTCTGTTCTAACTATAACCACAGCTTCATGCATGATTCCTCATGGTAAGGCTCCTGTGCACAGATAGAAGGCTTCAACCTCAAACTGGTTGAGGAAACCCAGCAATTGGAGTAAATGTGGAAAGAGGTTCCATAAATAAGAGATAAAATGTGAATCTCCTGAGCAGCTAAATGAAATGTTAGCAAAGAAGGCAGAGCATTTTTAGATTAAAGCCAGGAAAGATTTAATCCACAGAGAAGCTGAAAAATTTAGAATTTTTTCCCTGGACATCCAAGACTTGAAGATCCTCAAGTTTCAAGGACTTTCTTTAGGCTGAACAAAGAGAAACGTCAGAGCAGCTGGGATGACCTGACTGACCATTTTTGTGCCCTTAAAGGATGCAAATCAAACCAAAGACATTCGGAAACCCACCAAGATCTCAAGGAGGAAAGGTCTAAAATTTCCAAAGGCATCTTCTCAAAAGACCATGCCAGACGTCTCTAGAGGAGGGGCGGGATGTGTATGTGTGTGTCTGAATCTACCTCCAGTTGCAAACCAACTGAGGGAGGAGAGACAGAACATGCATATAAAAGAAGAATTGCTGGTTGTTTTCATTTAAAACCAATTGCTCAGTGGTTACCAGGCTGTGGTACATTTTAGGTAAGTATTTATTAATCTAATGTGATTCCCAATGACCCCGGATAGCTCACAACAGCTGGGTTGGCAATAGTTCTATTCAGTGACCATATATATTTATTTTATATTGTTTCACTGTTGTTCCCAACCTGGTGCCGGAGCCAATAAAGACCACCAGACACAAGGAATGGCATTTCCAGCTTCTTTTATTGGAATACCCCAGCAAAAGGGTCTCAGCAGCTAAAGGAGCCAAGATATCAAACAATGCACAAATGCAAATTTTATACAGTTATGATTAAGGAAGTTAACACCTGAGAATCACTCATTGGTTCCTCGACACATGTTTCTTTTGATTGGATTCTTCTACTTTACTCTCCTTCATACGTTGCAGTTTTATGCTAATAAGCTTTCTTATCAAAGAGGGGTTTGTGATTTACTATTATAATAAGCCGGAAGTCACCAAAGTTTATATATCCACCTGCCTTAGCTGGCATCTTCTAACAACGTCCTTCCCACTTGTAACTTTCTTGTGGGTAGGCAGTAAGTGTCCCTCCATTCCTTACAGGCCTTGTTACACACATCACAGCTGCAATTTTCTGCCTTGGCAATTCCTTTAACAAACTTACCTCATTCCTATCTGAGACCATCATCATTTTAAATTTGATTTTATATTTTATGATGTTCATTCCAGTATTGCTCACAATACTAGGATTGTGGATTTTGGATCCCACCGCACAACTGTTACAGCTGGCGAGAGAAGAAGAGGATGTCCACAAGGTATCCATTTTTGTTCCCTGTATCTAGGCATACAATGGTCAGAGATGGCAGGACTTCATTGCATTGTCAGAAGTCAATTGCAGAGGAGATCCAAAAGTGGCAACTGAGGCACTAGTCTAGATGCCCCAAGAGATCCAACATGAGATTTCCAACATGGACAAGAGCAAGTAGTAAGCAAGCAGACAGCCTTGCATGGAGGATACTAAAAGGTCAGAGAAGAGATGAAGAGTGCTCCACCAGAACGACATTAGGACTCGGTCAAGTTGCCCTCCCCTCTGTTTTCATTGTTGTTATTGTTAAAATCAAAATGTCATTTTTGTGGTTTTAACTTCTCATGAAACCCTGAGTTGCTTTTGCACTTTGGCCTTCCCAGCTTTCTTTCTACAGATATTAGCCACACATGGTACACTTCCTTGATAATTAGAGTCATCTTTTATTTTTTTTCTACATGCTCTTATTAATTCACAGTTCAATTGAATACACTCTGTGAATCCATATGGGTTTACTAAGTCACACTTCACTGTTTTTCTGGAATGCTGTGTGATTATAATGAATGCCTTATTTTTTTAGATATTCCAGAATCCAGACCCACCCTTACTCCCTTTGACTTGAGGATTTCTATCCATGGAATCTTGCTAAGGCTATCACAATTAACTCTCTTGAAATCTATAATGCAACAGGATTATGCTTTGATTTCCCTTTCGGTAGTATAAAGAACCCCAATATAATATTGTCATTTTCTCACAAAGTTCCCACTGCTCCCCCCTCTTAACCAGCTCTTCCATACTGGTTAGGATCAGAACTAGATGGATCTTGACTTCTGTATCTTATTAGAAAATGAATCAGTCAACAAGATCAGTGAGTATTTGAGGGAACCTTGTAGATTTGGCTAAGTTTGTTTTCCCAGGAGGTCCTGGAAGTTAGTTTCCCAGGATTATGATGTCTTTCCTTTCTGGAAGTTCAGTAATTTCACCCAAGAGGGCATTGTCCAGATCTTTATCCTTGCCCATCCTTAAAACCTCTTCTGAACATTCCCTGATGGGCTATGGGACTCTGATAGTTAGCAATACTTTTGTTGCTGATGGAGCCCATCAGTTATTGCCCATATTGTCTGCAAAGAACCATGGTTTGTTGGCAGTGCCCTTTTCAGCTTCTGTATTTTAGCATCTTTCTGTGATAAACGGGATTCTCCGCTGAGACAGACCTGTTGTTAAACTTTTAAAATTCTTGGATAAATGTGGCCTTAAAATCCCCCTGGCAAATCTGTGCCAGGAATACTAACGTCTGAAAAAAAAGAGAAGGGAAAGGAAGCAGGTTTTTAAAAGCTATTTGTGTTCTGAAGGAATAAGATATTATGTGGTTTTCTAAAAGCAATTTGTAAACTGCAGATAGCAGCCAATTCTATGCCCACCTCCACTTGTTCCTGCAAATACAAGGCCAGCTTTGCATATACATTAAAAGAAAGGCAGAGAAAGAAAAAGATAAAATAAGCCCAAAGCATCCTGTCTACTATGTTAGTTTTTAAAATAAAATCCATTTATTTATAAAAGTTGGCTTTTTTCCCAGTCTCTGTAGAAAAGCCTTTCTATATTAAACGCTACAATGAATTAAATTAACCATAATGTGAATGGAAACTCTCTTTCCTGTGTGACATGGTTTTGATCATTTTCCCCAACTCCGACTCTCCATCAAGCTGAAGATTGGGTTTGTTTAGCTATTTGCACAACAAAATACAATTACACATTCAATTTTGTGTTCTTAAAATAAAATCTAACATTGTCATGTCTCTGTGTCTGTCATTGTGAGCAGAAGAACCGGAAGCTCACACTGACACAGCAATGGGCCATACCTCCCCTTGGATCAGTTTTAGCCTTGACATATCCTTTAGCCTTGATGGTGTGAAACACACCTTAATGGTGTGACCCCCCCCTTGATCCCCCCCCCGTCAAGGAGCAAAGTGTGTTTCCAGCCTGCCCTGAAACCGGCATCATTAGTTGGATTGCTACCCGACAGTCACCTTCATGCCATCCAAAGAATATTTATTGTACAAATCCATTTCAATCACTTCTAGAGTCTGCATTGCATTGGTAATATCATCCCAAATCAGTGTTCAGCCTCTGGAAATGACCAGGGGCCTCATCATTGATGCAGCTCAGCGGTGCTGATGAGCCTGCCTGCCTTTTGCACCAGTCTGGCAGCCAGGCTCGGTGAGGCATGGCCAGGAGAACCAGGGCAGTTAGCAAAGCACAAGCAAACTCTGGGAGGAAGGAAGGAGGCTGACAATTGCTCTGCCTCAAGGATAAGAGGGGATAAGAGGGAGGGAGGAAAGGAAAAACACTGCAAGGCAGTCCAGATCAATGTCAGCCCATCAAGGAAGGCCAGGCCTGGAACCTCAAGAAACACATGGCAAGAGCACTTAGACTTCTATACAGCTTCACAGTGCTTGACAACCCCCTCTAAGCGGTTTACACAGTTAGCATATGGCCCCCAACATTCTGGGTCCTCATTTTATCTATCTTGGAAAGATGGAAGGCTGAGTCAACCTTGAGCTGGTGAGAACTGAACTGCTGGCAATTGCCAGAATTAGCATGTTGCATCACCAGAGTAAACGCCACTGATTGATAGGAAAGGCAAAACTGAACCTCAGACGCTTTTGCCAAAGGGAGTCAAGGTAGGGAGCTTTCTCAGTCTCAACTCCTGCAGCTGCCACATTCCTCCTCTGAGTCAGACCAGGCTCCATGGGAAAGAAAGTGGAAGAAGGAGAAGGAGAAGAAGGCACAATCCAGAGGAGGCAGCTCTGTATGGGGGGAGAAAAACATTATCCCGGCCAGCCCCTCCTTCCATCCCACCCGCTCCCTGTGACACAAGTGATGGGGAACAGTTTTCCCCGGGGTTTTCTGGCTCTCCTGAATTTCTTCATTTAATGCCCACGTACAATTGCAGGATTGCTCAAAATCAGCCTCCCCTGAGAGGTCCTTGAGAGTCAGTGGGCACTTGGTTCTCAGAGGGCCCCCTGCTTTCAGGGCAGTCCTGCCAACCATCTGCTTCTCACTTGTTCCAAGCTTGACACCAAACAGCTTCAGCAACATTTCTCCTGCTGCGTCCCCATGACCTTGCCTTCCTCTTGTCTCCCACCTGAAAGCTGAGAGGCTGAAGCTGTCTTTAGTTATCCCAGTTTTAAAATTGTATTTATGGCCACAAAGTGTACAATATCTGTTATGCACCACATACATTCATTGGAAGCGAAGTCAGATAGCCAGAAGTCCTACTTTTGTTCTCCCATCATGGTGCAGATGTGGCAGCCAACTGTTGTGGGAGTTGGACAATTTAGGAAGGTTGAGGACGACTTGTGGATGTGAAGGACTTTAGAGATTGTTTTTTGGATTGCAGAGCCCTCCAGATGTTGAATGTGTTGAGACCAAGGCTGAGCTCCAATCAGGCTGGCTTATCCTGGCTTTTTGTTGGGCATTTGGATGATGGAAACCCAGAGACTGTGGATGATGGCTTCTCACAGGTAGGGAATGGCATGACAGCCTCTTGGAGTGTTGGTGGACATGGTCAAGTTGGGCTGTGGTAGATAGCATATCAATTAATTGTATAATTTGTCATTAGTTACCAGGCAGGACACACCTGACCAGGGATGGTTTTTTGTTTGCTTTCTGGTTCAATTCAAATGATAATTATTAGGTATTAAGCCCTACATGGCATGGGGCTCTGGTGTTTGAAGGTCTGCCTTATGTCATTAACCCAGTTCCATTTATTAGGGATGGTCATCTAGGCGGACCCATCCTGGACAGCAAACAAACAAATATATCTGCCAAAAATTTGACTGGTCCTGACTCTGCTCACCTTTGAAAAGTGTTAAAGACCTGGTAGTTTTCACCGGAATGGGATCCAGGATATAATGTTGCCATTACTATTAGTGGTGGTATGTTCAGGAGCCATATTGTGTTTAGATGATGTGTGTGTGTGTGTGTGTGTGAGAGAGAGAGAGAGAGAGAGAGATTAGAATTTTCTATCTTCATCATCCTCATCATTCTCTATCAGAATGTTCATGCAGGAGAGAAGGGAGGAGAGGGGAGGGGAGGGGAGGGAAGGGGAAAAGGCTGCTTGAGACTTAGCTCACTGTTTGACTATCCTGGTCTGTTTCCCCCCAACTTTATTCAGTCAGGATCAGAGTGGAAAATAGGGGGAGGGGCTGGGGAGGAGCCCAGCAATGACAGACCCAATCTAGCTGTGGTTCCCACAGGCTGTGAATGTGGTGAAGACTTGAAGGGCAATAAAGCTGCCACAACCAGCCATTCACAGACTTTTTGCTTGCAGATCCCCTCTTCTGTCACTGTGACCCTTCCTCGTAATTTAAAGAAGCCATCAATAAAGTCATTCCTATGAACAGTGCAAAGGGGAGATTTAGCTTTTTGGGGAGAATGTTTACAACTGGAATAAAGCTGGTGACCAAATGAGTAAACCTCATTTTAAAATCACTGAACACATTTTTCTTGATTTTATTCTTAAATTTCATGTATGAGCAAAATAAATATCTAATGTTGAGTCTTACTTTTTGCACTTAATATTTTCTGGATAAAGCAAGAAATAGATGTTGATGGAAGAACCAGCATTTGCCAAAACAAAAATGTATTTTGAATGTTGCAGATACAATCCAGCTTTATGCTGATCACAATTTATGAATTGGTATTGTTATTTGTAACAGGCAACCAAATAATTCTATGACTAAAGATAAGGTGACCAACCGTCCTCCTTTTGTAAGTTCTGTCCTCCCTCAAAAAGTGTCCTCCTTCATGTCTTCCTTTTCGATATTTGAAGACTAATCTGCAGGGCTTTTTTTTCCCCTCATAGAATGCTCAGAACAGCGTTCTGGCACCTTTTTTTAAATTATTATTATTATTATTAGATATCCATTTGTACATGTAAACAAAGAGAGAGAGAAAGAAAAAAAATATTTCCAGTTAAAGCCATTCTGCTTAATACAATCATTTTAAATTTGTAGACCTTCTTCACCCCATATATCCAAGTTTAACTATAAACCAACTACATTTTAAACATTTTAACTTTCACTTCTTTTCAGGTCAATCCATTGGACATCAAATAAACAAGTCCTCTTATTAAGGTTATTTTCAACTTTTGCATGAGCTGTGCTACTTCCACTATTGGCTTTCAAAAGCCGATAGGAATTGCTGCTGAGTGCACCAAAACCCCCGGCTGGCAAACTTTGCATATGCAAGTTGTCTGTATTATTGTTGCAATGAATAAAATGTTTCTTTTATTTATGATATTTTTTCTTCAATTTATTTGTGTCCTCCTTTTCATTGTAAAAAAGTTGGTCACCTTACCAAAGATCATCTTCCTCCTTCTTTATTTCCTTCTTCATAGAAAGGAGCAACCCAAAGAATTCCCATTTAACCAAGATTAACAGAGTGCAAGTGCTTTACTCTGAAAACTTCCACGGTGGATTTTTCTTAATATGAACACTGAAATTGTCCTTTGAAATATAGTTATTTTCCAGTCTTGCTGCAGTGATAAGGAAATTATGCTTACAAGGATAGAAGAAGCCTGCTTCAATTCTTTCCAGGCACAGCGGCTTCAGGCGCTTAGGAGGGGCTACACTTGGTTCCAATTTCCCTCCATGAAATCTGCATGAGATTCAAAATGTATTATGCCATACGGAAGAGAATCAAGACAAGGTGAACCATTTTGTCTTTGGGGTTCTTTTTCATGCTTGGGGAATGAAATGTCTGCAAGCAAACAGCCCAGTTCCGACAGCAGCCGGGACTTCACTGCTCAAACTGAGCTACAGAGATTCTCTTCTACTGGAGCTTGCTCTTTACACACATAGATCCCCCAAAGTATTATTTATTAAAAGCATTATTCATACCAGAGATGCTAGAAAAGGATGTAATATTGCAGAAAACCAGCAACTGCCAACATAGGCCTCAAATAATGAATGTGCAGTCTAGCAGCCTGGTGGTTTAAATCTAAGACTAGACTAGACTAGACTAGACTAGACTAGACTGGAACAGAACAGAACAGAACAGAACAGAACAGAACAGAACAGAACAGAACAGAATAGAATAAAACAGAATAGATAGAACAGAATCTGAAAGAGACATTGGCGGTAGTCCTACCCTCTGCCCACAGAGGAGACCTTATACCATTCCAGACAAATCGCCATCCAATCTTTTCTTAAAAACTTCCAGTGATGGAGCACCCATAATTTCTGGAGGCAATTCAGAAATTCCACTGGTTAATTGTTCACATTGTCAAGAAATTTCTCCTTAGTTCTTGGGTTGCTTCTCTCCTTGGTTAGTTTCTATCCATTGCTTCTCACATCTCTCTTCCCTCATTGGGAGCTCCCATGCACCAGCTGCAAAAAATTTTCTCCATGCAAAGAACAGCTGACACCTGAACCTGGTCATTGCCAGAGACAAGTCTCGCTGTAGACACCTTCTTCTGACCTTGTTCCTTGTAGCCCTCACATAGGCAGGATCTCATGTGGGAAGTACAGCAAACTGGGGAACTACAAGGGCCAATCCTGAATCTCATGATTATCCTGTCTATTGCCACGTTACTTCAGAATTGGAACATCACTCTGCAACTCCCTCCATAGCAGATCTAGATTCACATAAAGACTTGCACAGGAATTATCAAGCTCTTCCTAAGAGTCCATCTCCAGGTTGTGGGAAAACAAAGCAGAATTATGCCCAGGGGCTCAATCCATGTAGTACTGACCTAGTGAAGTTAAGAGATAGGGTGATTTCAATAGAGTGCAGAAGGACACATTGAGCCTATAGATTTGAGGGCTGCTGTTATTTCTATGTTTCTTTGTTGTAAGCAAAATTGCTAAAGTTGCCCTCATAGCTTTAATTTGGATGATTTACAAGCTTTTTTCATTCCACCGAAGACCTCTGCAATTGCTGAGGCTCTGACTGAGAATCAATTACCCCTTTCAAGGAGGAAAGGAGCAGGCAGGGGAAGGCTGTCCATCTTCTCTCTCTAATTGGGTGCTTTGCTTAGCCCTTTCAGGCTGATGTCTTCTCTGATGGAAGAGGAGAGTTTTCCAGTCAGAGGTTGGGGCTATATGTGGGGGGAGGAGGGGGGGAATATGAAATACTTTTCATGAGCAGGGAGCTAACTTCCAAGGCCTGCAAGCAAAACTGTCCTTCCCAGTCTGCACTGCATGGAAAAGTTAACGTGTAGATGGCTGCAGCCTGGTCAGGTCAGACGAGGGCAAAGAGACAAAGAAGCTGGAGGACTCTCAGCTGGGGCAGAACTCCCAGGGGGCGTTGTTAAAACAGAGGAAGGAAAGGGCAGGATGACAGCCAAGCCAGGGAAAGGATATGTGTGTGTGTGTGTGTGTGTGCGCACGCGTGCATGTGTGCAAATGAGCCAAAGGGAAGGAGGGCCTCCTTCCACAGGCCCACCCCTAGCTTTCTTGCATCAGCATCTCATCGCCTGAGTAGCAAACTGAGGCCAAGAACAAACAGGCTCAGCCTTAAATCGCAGCAAGATGGGGGAAGGGGGCCTTCCTTAGTCCAGCACAAGGTTGTGTTCCCTCTAGCCAGTGTTGCTCACCATGTGGGCAACCTTTGGACTTGCAGCTTCTGTTGAATCAGCCAATATGTCTATAGCCCAAGGGGCCTTTTCTGTTTCTGTTGAATCAAAGAACTTTTGCTGAGAGAAAGTGGTTGCAGAAAAGTCAGGCAGAATCTGTAGGTCCCACACAAAGCATAAAGCAATTCTTTCATTTTCCCAAACCCAGCCCCCCTGACCAGTCAACCGGCAGCCAATGTGATCCCACCTTGTTCTATCTTATCAAGAATTAGGCTGTGGTCTACTTTGTCAAATAGAGTCCTAATAAGAAAGAACAACCAGAAAATGAAATCAGGACTCTGAAAAAGAGCCAAAGAATGTGCCCAGTGAAAAGATTAGAGAAAAAAGCATCCAAGTTACAAATTGGTTCCCCCTTTCCCCTCTGGCTTCACTCTGGGACCCCAAGGTGTCTTTGATTAGCTCCTTTATCTAAGCCTCCCTCTGTGGGCTCTCTTAGACATCCAACTCTGCACACATGAGGTGCAAGTAGAGTATGGATGGGCTAGAGCAGTTTTGGAGAACATTACAAACAAGTACCCAGAAAAGGTATCTTGAAGGCAACTGGGACTTTTAATAATAATAATTATTATTATAATCATCATCATCATCAGAATAGAAGTGGAAGGGATCTTGGAGGTCTTCTAGTCCAACCCTCTGCTCAAGCAAGAGACCATGTAACATTTCAGACAAACAGCTGTCCAGTCTTTTCTTAAAATTCTCCAGTGATGGAGCAACCACAACTTCTGGAGGCAAGCTGTTCCACTGGTTCATTGTTTTCAATGTTGGGAAGTTTCTCCTTAATTCCAGGTTGCATCTCTCCTTGATTAGTTTCCTTCCATTATTTCTTGTCTTGCTTTCTGGTAGTTTCTTGCTTTCTGATCCCCCATTTTTTGCTGCTGGCTCTGAGTTCAGCTCCCAATGAGTGCAAAATGGATAAATAAATTGAAAATAAATGCCCTGGATCACAGTCAATGGTCACTTTCCGCTTTGCCATGTATTATATTATGGATATTTTTAATCTGCCCCTTAGCTGGATTCTGGGGGGGGGGGATGAATGGAAGCATTTTGTTTAATTTGTCTGATTGCTTGCTTGTCACACAATATCATTTTTAAATATGGAGATAAAATCAAATTAGTAAAGCACGCTCAGGGCATGTGATTCTCATGTTTCTACTCAGCTGCTGTTTTCCAGTTGTGAGATAGCAGGAAAGAAAAAGTGGGTCATGGACCACATGCATCATTTGACAGAATTAAATCTTGTCAAAGAAAAAAAGAACCCAGAGCATGATGGAATCATAGCCTGCTGTTTGATATGCCCCTGAATCACAAGAAACACGCTGTAATAGGTTTCTCTAGTTCTCTCAGTCACTTGATGCTGCTGCCTTGTTAATGAACACCACACTAAGCCATACTGTGGGCTGCTTGCTTGAGCATTGAGCATCACTGCAGCAGGAGGTTGGAATAGTAGACCTCCAAGATCCCTTCAGCCCTGTGGCACCCCACAAAGGAGCAACCATGAGCTGGGCCGCTCACTCCTTATTGACGTTGATTGGGACTAGCCTTGGAGGAAGGACGTGAACCAGCACAAAACTGTGCTGCCCACCTCCATCTCCCTAATAAATTAGCCCCAAAAGGGGGATGGGAGAGTGAACCAAAAATTGTCCAGAATGGTAGGATCCAACAACAAACCCCAAATCCCACTTGAGTACAGCCTTCTGTTAGGAGTAACTGATAAAATGGAGCAGACATTAAACAAATATCAGGGAATTGTGAAAGCCAAGAGAAGGAGACTGCAGGCTCATAAACCAAAACTTGGTGTCTCTCAGATGAATGATTATTGCCCTAATGTTGTTTAGACATTTGGCCTATATCTTGAACCCCAGGAGAACCACCCCGGGGATGGCTCTTCTAGGGATTTCACTGCTTTGCTGAGAACTGGAGGACAGGAGAGGCCCCAAGGCCCACTGTGTATCCAGTCTGTCCTTCAGCCCCATTTGTGCATCAGCTGTGGATCTGCTCCGTGAACCCACAGAAGTTCACGTCACAGACATCTGGGAGCTGGTCTTCTTCCTAAAATCTGGGAAAATGGCAAGTGCAGAAATGCTCCTCTTGGTGTTTGTTTCCCTCTTTTCTCTTTAGCACTTTCCAGATGCCACTGAATTCCCAGCTGTTGCCACAACAGAGTTTTTATATTTTAAACCTTTTTAAAAGGGCATAAACTAGCTTAGAATAATGACTAAAATGGAGCCATAAATCATAGAACACCTGACTAAGAGGCTGTGCTGAGAAATGAGAAGGTGAGAATGAAAAAGCTTATGCCATCAAGGAAGCTACAAAAGGGGCCCCAAGGCAGCTCAAGGTTGTGTCCTCCCCACACTCACTCAGCTCCCCACAGATCAGCATTCACAGCACAGTTCAGGTCTATGCCTGCGAAGATGAAAAGTCAGATTGGAAACAACCTGGACTGCAAATGGAGACATTAACAAGGAGAAAGCACCTTAAGGATGCAGAAGCCACACACGAGATTAAAGGGATGAGGAGATCCCATCTGGAGCTTTCTGTCCAAGGATTTCAAATTCCAAATAAATTTGGGCATAAGTTCAGGCAGTAGATCCTGAAACTCAGGGAAGATTTCTCAAAGCTTGAGGACCTGTCATTGTCATCACCCTGAGAGGAAGGGGCAAAGTTGACTGGCACAAAAAGATCCATTCCAGCATGGCAAAGGATGGTGGCAGAACAGGCTCTCCCTGGAGGGGTCTACGACAACTTACCACGACCAACTCACCATGGCCAATTCATCAGAGCCAACTTGCCGTGGCCACCTTGCCATGGGACAACTTGCCATGGACAATTCTCTGTGGGACAACTCACTGCAGGACAAGAGTTACACTAATATTGATGAAATTGTGGAATAACATTAAAGAAAGGATGCCAAAGGAGGGAAAAAATGAAATTGTGAATGACAAAAAATAAAATACATTTTTAATTAATTTGAATAATTAAATTGAATTGTTGAATTGTTCTGCAGTGAGTTGGCCCATGGCGAGTTAGTCATGGCACGTTGTCACATGGTGAGTTGGCTGCAGCGAGTTGGCCCCGGTGAGTTGTCCCATTCCACCCTGGAAGGAACATTCAGGAGCATGGCCTGTTTAGCCCCTCCTGTGCTCAGCCAGGATCAGACCCAGCCAGCATTGGGCCTGGAGGGTGGCAGGAAAGGGCTGCTAGGCTAACATCTGGCACTAGAAGGGCCAGAGGTGCAAAGGGGGCTGCTCCTTGTCTGAGGAGGAGGGATTCCCTAGCACTTCGTCCACACTTTTTACAACCATTCTCCTTGAATGTGTTGAGTTAAAATTAAAATAAAATTTCCAGAGGAAAATGGACATATGGGAATTCTTGTAAGTCACTGACTGACTGTTTGTTTCTGTTTTTGTTATGAATGAGGCTGGAGTTTCAGGGACCGAATAAAAAACTTCTCCAACAATCTGAAGCTTCTGCTCAGTTTCCACATGGCAGTTAAATCCCAGCTCTGAGTAATCCCTTTCCTTCTTCATGTGTCTCCAGACAGGGATGACTCAGCAGTCAAGGGAGCTGCAGGATGACAGGAAATATTCATCAGGAAAAAATGAGACCATCCACCTTGTAACAGTAAAGCAAACACTGAAAGGTAAAGATTTCCCTGTCCAGTCATGTCTGACTCTCAGGTGCAGTACTCACCTCCGTTTCTTGCCTGAGGGAGCCAACATTGTCCAAAGACTTTTTCTGTGGTACCTTCCCACTGAAGTGGTACCTCTTTATCTACTTGCATTTGCATGTTTTCGAACTGCTAGGTGGGCAGGAGCTGAGGCAGGAATGAGAGCTCACCCTGATGCATGGTACTTGGGTTGTCAGCTTTCCAGCTGGCAGGCCCAACATCTTTAATCCCTGAGCCATCGCACCTCTCTAAAGCAAATTCTGAGGAGATCATAAAGTACCACATAAAAACACAAAGCCTTCTTTCAAGGGCAAGAAAATGGTCGTGGCGGAGGGGGGTTAAAAATCTGAAAAATGAGGTTTCCATAGCATGCATGTGTGCACAGAAGTGACAATCTGCCCAGGTAAACATTTCAGAGTGCAGCCTGTGCCATCATGTCTGGATGTGCCTAATGCCCCTACCTTTTTTTCTGTCACTTCCTCCTCAGTGTGCCTGCCTATGGGAAGAACATGGACGTCTGTTATTCTAGAGAGGAGATGCAGCTGCCCCTTTCCCTGAAAAAAATGGATAGATAGATAAATAGCAATGCAGATTTTCCTAGGCAGATTGCAGTGGGGTTATGTAATGCAAAGTGGTTGTGCCACTTGAGAATTCAATGCAGAAACTCAACGACTGAGGCCAGCTTTTCAGCCTTTCCACCTGGAGAGCAGCAATTTTCTCCTGCAGAGAAAAATACGACTCACCATTCAGTGCCAAGCATATTATTGCCTCTGAATGTAGAAACTTGTGCTTTTTGCCACAGCTGTTTGAGCCCCACATCTCTCTGTCTCCCTCTCTTGAACCTGGGTGGAGCTGTCTAGATCCTTGAAATAACATGACTGGGAAGGAATCTTATTATACCCCAAGACATTGCTGCAAACCTTTAATTGCCCTCTGACAAATGAAGTTGCAATTCTTTTTTTAGCACTCTGAAGGTGAAACTCAGTTCCTTTGTCTCTTCCTGCCCCATCTCATCCTTCCCACATCTTGGTTGAAAGCCTCTTTTGTGCTGTTCATGCTCAGTGGCAGGTGACAACCATGTCAGCATCTTCATTATTCCTGCTCTAGGAAGCTGTAGCTCTCTCAACACGTCTACCACCATATTAGCTGACCATGTGCTCTCTTTTCACAGCCTTGATGTTCTTTCCGCTTTCAGCTCTTCCATGCTTCTCCTTGAACTCTGTACCTGGAACCTCAAGTATATCAAATGGGATGGTCTCAGGAAGACCCATAAAAAGATGGCTTCTAGCCAAAAATCCCTATGCCTTTCTATGGCTATCTCGGTCCATCCAGGTATGTCTAGAGGGCTGGTGCCTTCAGGGGGAACCTAAGAAGTTCTCCACGGCAAAGTCCTGCAACTTTTTCCAAAGGCTTAAGGCTCTCTGCCTCACCAGGTTCTGCATATTTTGGGAAGATGCAATATTTTATTGTGCTTTTGTGCCTTTTTTGTTTGGGTTCTTTTGGGGGGGGGAGGGACACTCTTCTGGGCTTCCGAAACTCTGCTTAAAGGAGAAATTGTCCTTTCGCATGGACACATCCTGAGCCAGACTCCCCGAGCAAAATGAAGCACCATGCCAGAGAGGCAGTGGTGGGATTCAGTCGGTTCACACCAGTTCGGTAGAACCGGTAGCTAATTTTTGGTTGACTTTTGTGAATTGGCTGATGCATGGACACCACTTCCCTGAAGTCTGTTCTGAGCTGGGAAGGCCTGCCAGGCCCAGAATGGCCCACCGAAAGTGCGCAGATACCACTTCCAGGAATCCGTTCTACTCAGAATGGATTTCCAGAAGTGGTGTTCATGCAGAGAACTGGTTGTTCAGGAATTTGAATCCTACCCCTACAGAGAGGCCATCTGACCCCAGATTGAGACTGTTGCTGTGGATTACTAGGGGGATTTGCTGGTCTCACTCTTTCCAAACAGAGTAACAGGACTGAAACATATTTTGCATGGCATTTGCATTTTCTTCTACAGCAAAGGTAATGCTTCAAAATGGCAGAAGTCAAGAGGTTATTTTTGCTGATTCCCTGGACATTCTCCAGGATATTTGGACCAAGGAGAACACCAGCTTCAGTCTCTAATCTAGGTTTACAAACATGGAAAAAATTAATATTGGATTGACCATCACAAGGTCAAAAAGGAGATAGTGGAGTGCAGTCTAGATAGCTCCAAAATCTGGTCTTCAGCAAGAGTCCTCTGAGATGTCACTTCTCTGAAAATGCCACAGAAGCTAAAACCATTCAGAGAGGCTGAATCTCACGTATGGCAGCTTTTGTCTTGGGGAGGGAGGGTATCCTTCCATCCTTACCAGGACCCAGTCATCTTTTAACTGCTTCCTCAGCTGGAAGAATAATTGAGGTCAACCGTTCAAATAATTGCTTTGGGAAAGGTGGATGGGACTCCCCTCTTTGTGAAGTTCCATGTTTTGGTATTCTGTCTGGATTGCCGTATTGCTATTCCTGTGTAATTTTTGTAATTTGTTTGATCTCATTTATTGCATATTGTTTTTCTATGTTGCTTTTTTATTCTTGTGAGCTGTCCAGAGATGGCTAGAGTCAAGCGGCATCAAAATTGAATAAAATATAATAAATTAAACAAAAACTCATCAAGTTATTCCAAGAAAGACTTCAAAGTACATAATACTCTTCTAGTCCAATTTGAGAAATTGCTATTTGAGTTTCCTTTTCAGCCCAAGCAGGCTGGACCACAGAATAATAATGGGCTTAGCTCCAGAGACATTCATTTTTCCCATGTTTGCCTCAGACTGGACTAGCACCCAAATGAACTGAGCAATTTTCTAACTGCTTTTGGCTAACTACCCAGACAATACAGAGCCACTGCTCCCCTTTAGTTTCAGTCCCCATGGTCATCCCTGCTGTAATAGGAGACATATGGGAGAATTCATTACAATTAAAAAACAAATTAATATAAGTCAGCCTTAAAAATACAGCTGGAAGACATGGATTATGATGTAATCTGAGTACCAAAATTGTGTATATAAATGCATTCTTTATTACAAAATGTCAGTTTAAACAAGTATTTGAATTTTTGTGTAGATTTAAAAACTATGTGGAAACTTAATGCAGACGGAGAAGATAATATGACTCAGAACATCTCTGGAACTATCACAAGGTCATAAACCCTCTTCTGTCTTTACACTCTAGATCAATTTTTTTTCACAACATATTTTAACTGTCTTAACATGTTCCAAAGTACCCTTTGGGAAGCATGAAGTTGCAGGGATTCAAACCAAATTCAACAGTGCAAATTATATTTAGCAATCAGAGGTTTTAATTGATGGATTGCATCAACTTTAATGTGTCTTTTTCAAAGAAAAATCTCAATGTATCCTAATGAGTTTTCCCCACTTGAACTTAACCACAGCACAAACATGCTCCTTTTCCTGCCACAACCTCAAGATCTTACCTTCATCTTGACAGACTGAAGTCATCCTTAATAATGTGTGTTATCCCTCTTAAGCCTGTAGCACACAAGAGCACAAGGTGTACAGAATCTTTTCCATTTCAGGACTCATCACATCAGAAGCAAAGTCAGGTGAGTAGATTGATTGCTTATTAAGGACTCCTGGTGGCACAGTGGTTAGAAGGCAGAATTGCAGACCATCTCTACCCACAAACAGGAGTTCAATCCTGATGCACTCAAGGTTGACTCAGCATTCCATTCTCCCAAGGTTGGTAAAATGAGATCCCAGATTGTTGGGGGCAATGTGCAAACAATGCTTTACATTGTAAACCAGCCAGAGTGCTGTAAAGTGCTGTGGGGTGTTATATAAGTGTTATATAGATATTGCTATTATTATCTGCTTCAAGCTGATGTGGGAATGGTCCTTCCCCCTCTGGCCCCTGATCCCCCTCCTGCTTTGCCCTTCTAAAGAGCTGTGTGCAGCAATGCCACCCATTGCTTCTTGGTGCTGTGCAATGGTGCCCTACTTCTCAGCCAGCAGGCCTGCAAACTCTCCTACAGTAAATTCTCCCAGGTTAGCACAGTCAGGAAACCTGCAGTCACGGAATGGCTGGACCTATACTTCCCCAAAACAGAGCAGAGAGTACCTGAACACAGCACCAGCAGCAGAGAAAGGGGAAGGGGGAAGGATGCTTGCGACTTAGCTCACTTCATGACTCTGACCTGGTCTGTTTTTCTCAACTTTATTTAGCTGGGGGACAGAGTGCAGTGTGGAAGGAGGGGGCCAGGAAGGACTGTTCCTGTTATAGTACCACAATTGATGGATGTTTTCTCCTGGACTTGTGATTTCTGAAAGTAGAGGAGAGCAAAGCTGGCGAATCAACCAAACATTTTGCTTAGTCCATTGAGAGGACAGGTCAACGTCATTCTGCAGAGCCTGGGAAGAGAGGCAATAGAAGCAGAACAGGAATTGACATGGAGACAGTCCCACCCTGTGTCCACATAGCTGCTGACCATTCTGGACCTTGCCTTTCCTCTCATCTTCACCTTCTTCTTACCCTTGGAATGCCATGGCTGCACTCATGACAAAGCTGCCTTTTCCTCTTGATTCCTATCCCATCCAAGGTTTGCCTTGAAGTCTGTTCAAGTTTGTCATCCACGTCAGTCCCTGCACTGAGTAAATGCAGACAGAGAGGTTGAAGAGAGACTGATCAGCAGTCTCTTTTGCTGGTTTGTGCAAACTGACTCCTGACAACTGCATGAGTTCATCCCTGCAGTTGTCTTGGCATCTTCTTTCTAGGGCCAAGACTGGCTGAAGATCACCTGGCTTCATGTGCAAGACAGGACTAGAATTCAATGTGTTTGGATTGTGTTTTTAGTTGGGTTTTTAAATATTAGGCCAAATTGTTTAATTTATTTTTAATAATTTTAATTTTTGTGTGTTGTTGTTTTAATTGGGCTGTACACCGCCCCGAGTCCTTCGGGAGGGGGGCGGTATAAAAATTGTAAATAATAATAATAATAATAATAATAATAATAATAATAATAATAATAATAATAATAATAATAATAATGTCTCCCAGTTTGCTTTAACTGCCACACCATATTGGATCTCTCTATCCCCCCTAGGACCCTAGAAGTTAGGGTGTGCAGCCCTGGACACATGAACAGATTTCCAGCTAGATGCCACAGTGGGGCTCTTTGAGATGATTTTCCAATTGTATTCATCCCATCACCACCTTCTGCCACTTGATGTTCTTGGCTAGTATGATCTCACCAAGCCCTGGTGACCCCATGCCTGATGCAATGCCATCCCCACAAGCAGAGTCCTTGGTGTTGCAGCTGAACTTCAGTAAAGCCCATGGAGGGCGAGGGAAGAAGAGAAGAAGGATGGCACTGAGGTCAAAGCAGAAACCAGGACAGAAACACTCCCCTCCCCCCCCCCCAAAAAATGTCAGCAACCGAAAGGTCTTATGAGGTGATATTTCTGGTAATATCTTCAGATGTATCAAGCAACCCATGTTCAAAGCAAATTTAGCAAAGCTAGAAATTATTCCATTCCATACAAGCTGAAGAAAAAAGAGGAGGGGGAGGAGGAGAGAGTCCACCAGGCTTAAATAGAAAGCATATTTGTTTACTGCTGAAAGAAAGAAATGTCAGTCGCCAGCAGCCCCCTGTGCTCTCCTTGGAAGTGTCTGACTGAGCTTAGGATGTAGCCGAGGCAAAAGACAGGTCCTGTTTAGCAGATCCCCCAGCAGATTTCCCCAAACTCTTCCACTGCTTGGAGTGGAAACTGAGAACAACACAAACAGAAAACACACTAACAGTCCAGAAAAAGAGCAGCAGCAGACAAGAATTGGCCTGGCCTTGATTACAGCAAAGCCATTGCAACTGCTGCTGTTTATAATTCCAGCGGGGGGGGGGGAACAGAAACAAAACCCTCCATCATTTTTATTATCTTTACTTCATGTTTGACTGCAAAGGGATTTTGACATGTAGTTTAGTCCTTGAATCCAAGCTGCTTGCAAATTGTCCTAATCTGATTAGTGGGGAATGTCCCCTAGATCTGAAACATAATTGTTTTAATTCCACTGTCCTACATTGTCAGATATCTTGTTTCCTTTGAAAGAGAATTAAATCTAATACATCCTGATTTCTTGCAAGAGACGCTTGCTATACTTTGCTGGTTTGCATTGGCACCTTTCCCACCAGGAGGAGGAACTGTTGTAAATTTGTCAGCCTGGCATTACAATCTGTCTTGAAGATATAAACAAACAATGAATAAAGCTGGGCTATTTTTGCTGATATTGGCTTGATGATGATGATGATGATGATGATGATTTCCTAAGTGCTACTGATAGATGCCTAAGTGTTGCCTCCTACTCAGCTAGTTGAAGCATCTTAAGGACGTATAAGGCTGTCAACCTCTAGAGAAAAAGCTTATTGACCAGGAGTTTACTAGGAGAGTTCTGTTCTTCTACTGAAGAGAAATATTATACCATGCAGAGAATGTTCCATTTTTTGTCTTCCCTGCAGATGCAAGCTGCCCGGAGTCCTTGACTATAAATCACATAAAGAAACAAACTTTGGTGGGACAGAGATACCAAGAAGTCTCCAGAAGGCAGAAGAAAGTAAAGCAGAAGGAGCAGAGATGGAGGAACACAAACCACTACACTTGTCAAGAAAAGCTCTTGTTCTTTGTAACTTCCCCAAAGGTTCCATAGCCTCCCTATAGAAGATAGGTCTATAAAAAGTGGAGCTTCTAAGCCCTGAGGACTGGGGAAGGAGGTTGTACTGGGCTGCACCGGGATGAATTCAAGCTCTTCTTTGGAAAGGAAGGATATAATCAGACATGATGGTAGAACATCACGAAGGCTTAGTTTTAATTTTCACCTGTTTTATATGTGGATGCATCTGATGTGGGTTGGGGCTTTGTCCTAACTGAAGAGTTTGATTACCTTTCAAACAGCTCTTTGTATGGAAAAATTGATAAGCACCACAAAAAAACAGGTTTATAACTTAGAATGGGAAGGGAGAAGATCCAAAAGTCTTATTGGTGAATTCATAGTAAGAACAATAGTTTTGGCTGGAAAAGATAAAAGATGCTACAGGAAACTCATCCATTGTTAACCTAGCACAGCGGTTCTCAACCTTTTTCAGGCCGTGACCCCGACCTGCGCCGCGCATGCACGGTGCTACTGCTGCGCCACGCATGCGCAGTGCTGCCCCCTGCGCCGCACATGCATGGTGCTGCTCCCTGCGCCAGCCGAGGCGTAGGCCACCGCCCATTTGGGGCGATGGCAGGCAAGCCCAGGCACACCTGGGCAGCCACGGCAGCGACGGCGCAGGGTGACCATGGGCTGGGCCACCAGCTGGCCCAGCCCAAGGGAGGTAAGCCACCCGCTGCGCCCCACATGCGCCAAAAAACCTCCCTGTGCCCGCCGCTGCCCCGCTAGCCTTGCCTTCGCTGCCGCCCATTTGGGACGGCGGCAGACAGGCCGAAGTGCTCCTGGGCGGCCGCGGCAGCGACGGCGCAGGGCGACCATGCACTGGGCCACCAGCTGGCCCAGCCCAAGGGAGGTAAGACACCCACCGGGCCCCACACGCACCAAAAACCTTCCCTGTGCCCGCCGCTGCCCTGCTAGCCTTGCCTTCGCTGCCGCCCATTTGGGACGGCGGCAGGCAGGCCCAGGCGCTCCTAGGCGGCCACGGCAGCGACAGCGCAGGGCAACCATGGGCTGGGGTAAGCCACCCACTGGGCCCCACATGCGCCAAAAACCCTCCCTGCTCCCGCTGGCCTCCCACCTCCCACTCCTGGCCCTATTTTACTTACATTTTTAGTAGTTCTCAGCAGGGAGGGGTGGAAACTTCTGGAGAGCTCGCCTTCGCTGCAGACAACTCGCAGCACCGTTTACAGACTGGGACTTTTGGCGGGCTCAGCAGGGCGGAGACAGCCTGGACAATTTCTATTGGCTTTTGAAAGCCAATTGAATTAGACTCTATTCAAGAGAGTCTATTCTATTGGCTTTCAAAAGCCAATAGAATAAGAGGGAGTAGCACAGCTAAGGAAAAGGGGGGGAAAATGGCGTAGCACAGCTAAGGAAAAGGGGGGAAAATGGCGGACTGCGTTGTTTGGCGACCCCCGTGAAATGGTCGTTCGACCCCAAATGGGGTCGCGACTCACAGGTTGAGAACCGCTGACTTAGCACTACAGCTTTACAAATTTGCAGGCCAGCATCAATCAAAGATACACCATCATGTTGCTGAGTCTAGAAATTATTATAAAGATTCTTATTGGAAAAGTGAGTATCAACAAAGCCCATGAAAGATTTAGGCAGCCTTTGCTAAAATGATGGAATGGAAGAGGTAAACAGTGTCTGCCTCCCTTCCCTCTCCCAGTCATGGAATCAGTTTGGGGGTCAACCTTTCCAGTTAGAAAGATGAAGAGCTTGACCAGACTGCATCTCAGACTACATCACAGCCATCAGCTGGAAAGAGCACACCTGAGGAAACTGAGGCATGAGCTGAGTCAGCCGATTCACAATTTGAGCCAGCTACATCTCAAGGAGAGAAGAACAAAGAAGTGGACCTACCTGCTTGAAAGAAAGCAGATTGACATTGGTCAAGCTGGTGATCCTAAAGGAGACATGGCTTGATGACCTCTTTGTGGAAACTAGAGTGTGATTTTCCCATGTATTTTACCAGGAAACATAGATAGGGCAGGCTAGAAAAGTCAGTGCACTCCTAACCATACCCAAGCACTCCGAATTTGTTTGCGACGTCCATTTTGATTTCTGAGTTCATGGCGACCTAACCCTAACCCTAAGTGAAAATTTCCTCCAATGGGATTTCCCTGTGTATTTTACCAGGAAACATAGATAGGGCAGGCTAGAAAAGTCAGTGCCCTCCTAACCATACCCAAGCACTCAGAATTTGTTGGCAACATCCATTTTGATCTCTGAGTTCATAGCGGCCTAACCCTAAGTGGAATTTTCTTCCAATGGGATTACCCCATGGATTTTACCAGGAAACATAGATAGAGCAACCTAGAACGTCAGTGCCCTCCTAACCATACCCAAAGACTTCGGACTTGTTGGCAATGTCCATTTTGCTGTATGATTTCATGGTGACCTCACCCTAACCCTAAGTGGAATTTTCCTCCAATGGGATTTTCCCATGTATTTTACCAGGAAACATAGATAGGGCAGCCTAGAAAACTCAGTGCCCTCCTAACCACACCCAAACACTCCAAATTTGTTGGCGATGTCCATTTTGCTCTCCAAGTTCATGGTGACATAACCCTAACCCTAAGTCTGTGGTGGCAAAACTATGGCATGCGTGCCATAGGTGGCACACAGAGCCCTTTCTTTGGGCACATGCACCATCGCCCCAGTCCTAGGCCTTCAGCTTGGTTTTATAAAATCTTTTCACTTTAGTCCTTCACCGCCGTGTGAAAAAAAAAGGTTCAATCAATCAATCAATTTCAACTTCTTGCATAAAAAAAAGATCTCACAAAGTTGGAATTGATTGAACTTTTTAGTCTTACCCAGTCTGCCATTACCACCACTTCCATGCCCACCCAATGTGCCACACCCCTTCAATTGGTCACATCCACCCAATGGGTCACGCTCACCCAGCACCCGACCATACGTAAGTGGGTTTTGGTTGCAGTTTGGGCACTCAGTCTCTAAAAGGTTCGCCATCACTGGTATAGGGCTTCAGGTACAAGCCAGCTGAAGAAAGCTTGAAGGAAGTTGGGTTGTTCAGTTCAGAGAAAAGAAGACTTTGGGGAAGAAGTGAGACCCATGTTTAGGTAAATAAAAGAAACTCTAGGGAAACTATATGCCCAAGAATTAGGACAAAAGAAATTAGGCCAAAAACCTGCCCATTATAGAAGCAACCACTTAACTTTCATTTAATTGCAAGGGGAAACTTCCTGACAGAAAGATTTGTCCCACAGTGGAAGAATCTACCTATGGAGATTGTGTATTCTCTATCCCTGGAGACTTTTAAGAAGAGGCTGGATAGCCACATCTCAAGAATAGTTTTTACTGAACAGTTCAGAGTGTACAAGGACTGGATGTCCCAAAGTTGCAATTTCAAGAAGCAACTGGACTTTCTTGTTTTTCTTTGAAGACCCTTCACTTCTCATCAAAGAAGCTTCTTCAGCTCTGACTGGATGGTGGGGAGTGGAAGGATTTATATTCCTTGTAGCCAGCTCATCGTTTGCATTTTTTTAGAGAATCGTTGAGGCATCTGGAGGTTTATCTGTGTCCTCAGGTCACCTGAGTAGTGCAAATGAGTGTGGAGCCTTCTTGGAACTGCTGAAAGAATTGTGTTGTAGACTGGAGATAGATGATGTCATACCCCTCCCGCCCTTGAGAGAGGGCTATGTCGAAATTGAATATAAATCCTTCCACTCCCCACCATCCATTCAGAGCTGAAGAAGCTTCTTGGATGAGAAGCGAAACGTCTTCGAAGTAAAACAAGAAAGTCCAGTTGCCTCTGGGAAAAGCACCTTTGGGACAACCAGGACCTGGACGGCTGAGAATCTCCACAGACAGGGACTGGATGGTCCTTATTCAACTGTACAGTTCTAGGATTCTAGGCTGAAAAAAACAACTGCATGGAGATTGAAAACTAAGGGGGGTGGGGCAGGGGGGCGCTGTGTCTGTTTAGCTTTCAGGACAAAAGATATAAATTCAAGTATCTGGAGGATTATTACACAAAAGCCAGAATTTGTTCTTTCTGTTTGCTAAGTGCAAAAGATGGGAATGGTTTGAAGTTACAGGAAGGAAGATTTAACATTACAAAACATTTTCTAATGGTAAAAGCAGCTGAGCAGCAAAACCTATTTAACAGAATAACAGATTTGGAAGGAACGCCTAATACAACACTTTTCTTTGGGAGGTGGTGAGTTCTCTTCCACAGGTTCAAGCAGAGGCTAGATAGATAATTGTCTGAGATGCTTTGACTATACAGCAGAGGTTGCTGAACAGAATCCATTCTCACTTCCAGTGGAGCCCCTCCTTCCCTCCCTCTCTCCCCACAGCCCTGCTTTCTTTGAGGAGAGTTACCTGCCTCCTGTGTTTCTGCCATCCTGGACATTTGGTGGATGTCGTTCTCCTTGTTCAGTCCAGCCCTTTCTCAACCCCCCATTATGTAATTGAAAAGTCTGAAGCTTTTTGAAAAATTCAGTCTTTCACCCAGTCACATATGGTGATGATACCTGAGTTGCACTGCAGCCCTGCTGGCTTCAATTATGGGACAGGATCAGCTAATCCCAGTTAAAATTATCTGTGTCACCAAAGGATGATTGTAAACCAGGTTTTTTCCTTTGTTTTTCATTGTTCTTCAAAATCATTATCAAACTATTCTTCTCACCGAGGCTGCAGAGGCTCAGGGGTGAAGAAAGAGCCTCCAAACAGATCAGTTTCTTTTGCAGTTGCGATTCTTCACCCCCCCCCCCCCCCACCCCTGCCCTTCAGCCAAATTCCAAACATATAGAACAGGCCAAGTCCCAACCCCCAAGTTGCGGTGTATGTGGGCCTTTTCACTGATTCATGATGATGCACATATGAGGCTTTTTAAGAGGAACAAATAAAACTACATGAAGCATTTTCCACTGTGCAGTAGCTGAAAGAACAAATATCTCAAAGTTACAAATGTTCATAAGGTGAACAAACATAGGAGATCATTTTCCTTGTTAAACCAGAGTAAGGCCGACTATAAGCAAACATCAGAGGATATAAATTGCAACTGGAAAAAGATTGTTAACATTATTCTTTAAATTTGATATTTTTATTAGCCAATTAATATCTGAAAACTATCCAGAACAATCAGCGATGCCTAGAAAGCCCACTTCCCAGTCTGCCAGTCTGGCAAATGCATATTAGGAGTCATGTACATGGGGAAAACTTTGTTTCAATGAAATCAAAAGCTCTCTAAGGATCATGTCCTGCTTCTAGTTCTGGGACTAACATTTGTATTTTCTTGGGATGATGACTTGGAAAACCTACTTCTCAGTAGATCAAGCCAACCAAATTCATTAGTCATCCAAAACAAGAAAATAGGTCATTGTCCAAAACATTCCTAACATACCAACGAGATAAGTACTTGGGTTCACTTTGGGAGAAGCTTTGCACCATGCAGGCCATGGGAGTGAAACCCTTGTATGATACCAAGAACATAAGAACATAAGAAGAGCCATGTTGAATCAGGCCAAAGCCCATCGAGTCCAGCATTCTGTGTCACACAGTGGCCCACCAAATGTACATGGGGATCTTGAGCAGAAAGAGAAGGCAAAACCCTCCCTTTCCCTTGACCCCCAACCCGGAACAATTTAGTGTCATCAGCAAACTTGGCTACCTCACTATTAACTTCTACATCCAGATCATTGATGAATAAATTAAAAAGTAAAGGCCCCAAAACTGAACCTTGGGGTACACCACTTCTCACTTCTTTCCATCCGGAGAATTGTCCATTTATTGCCACCCTTTGCTTCCTACAATTTAGCCAGTTACCAATCCAGGACAAGACCTGTCCTCTAATTCCGTGGCTGGAGAGCTTTTTTAGGAGCCTTTGGTGAGGAACTTTGTCAAAAGCCTTTTGAAAGTCAAGATATACAATATCAACTGGGGCCCCTTTATCTATGTATTTATTTACACCCTCAAAGAATTCTAACAAGTTAGTAAGACATGATTTGCCTTTGCAGAAACCATGTTGATTTTCTTTCAGCAATGCCTGTTTTTCTATGTGCCCTGTAATTCCGCCTTTCGTAAACTACTAAAGACCCATCTCTGCCGGCAGGCCTGGGGTGGTTGAAATCTTGCCCCTAGCCAGTGTATGTCTGTGTGTATGTTTGCTGAATGAATGGTTCTTAATTTAGGGGTTCTTCTTTTTATATATTTATTTTTATAAATGTACTATTTAGTTTGTATTGGATTTCTATTTATGCTGTAAGCCGCCCTGAGTTCCCGGAATAGGGCGGCATAGAAATTTAATAAATAATAATAATAATAATAATAATAATAATTTTATCGTTAATAATGGTTTCCATCAGTTTGCCTGGAACTGAGATTAGACTGACTGGTCTATAGTTTCCTGGATCACCTCTGGATCCCTCTCCTGTCCATCCTATTTCTCCCTCTCCTGTCCATCCTATACAATTTGTAACCTGGAATCCTTGTGTCCCATTGGTTTTCATCCGTCCACCAGGTTTCTGTTATGCCGATAATATCAATATTATTTTCCTTCACCAAGCATTCCAATTCCCCTATTTTTGCTCGAATGCTTCTAGCATTTGTGTACAGACCTTTATATGTAATTTTCTGGTGCACTTTCAACTTTGACTGTGGATTTTGACTGTAGAATTTGGTTGTAGAATTTGTAGATGGTCTACCATGTCCTTCTGCTTGACTATTACAATTTAGTTCTCCTGTTGACTCACCAATGTGTGCATAACTTCCTCCCTCCATATTAGGCAGTGCGCCTTCTTGAACCGGAAGCTGCCCAGCTCTTGTCGACTTGCCCCTATGAATCAGTTTAAAAGCTGCTCTGAAACCTTTTTAATATTAATCGCCAACAGTCTGGTTCCATTATGGTTCAAATGTAACCCGTCCCTTCTGTACAGGTGTGGCTTGTCCCAAAATGTTTCCCAGTTCCTAATGAATCTAAACCCTTCCTCCTGGCACCACTGCCTCATCCACGCATTGAAGCTCCTGAGCTCTGCCTGTCTAGCTGGCCCTGCGCGTGGAACAGGTAGCATTTCTGAGAATGCAACCTTGGGGGTCCTGGACTTTAATCTTCTACCTAGCAACCTAAATTTGGCTTCCAGGACCTTCCGCTTAGCTTTTCCAATGTCATTGGTACCGACATGTACCACAACAGTTGGCTCCACCCCAGCACTGTCTATCAGCCTGTCTAGATGCCTCGTGATGTCCGCAACCTTTGCACCCGGCAGGCAGTTTACCATGCGGTCAACGCTTCCATCACAAACCTGTCTCTCTATATTTCTAACAATTGAATCACCCACTACAAGAAGCCCCCCTCCCACCACCCATGGAGAAGTATCCTCGGTGCAAGAGGATATGGGCACATCCTCCAGGGAAGGGGTCTCAACTAAGGGAGCCTGTCCCTCTTCCACAGATTGATGTCCTCCCTGCCCAAGATCTCCATTCTCCAAAGCAGCTGGAGAGCTGCTCAGCATGGAGTGGGACACTCCTGCTGCATCCCTGAAGATCTTCTCCTGCCTCGCTATCTCTCTCTGCTTCTCCAGGTCTGCTACCTTGGCTTCAAGGGAAAGAACCTGTTCCCTGAGAGCCAGGAGCTCATTGCACCGATCACACACCCAAGACTTCTGTCCAGCAGACAGATAGTCATACATGTGACACTCAATACAAAACACTGGGAAGCTCCCCTCCGTCTGCTGGCTATCTCCATTTCTTGTTATTATATGTTTGCTGTTATTATTATACTAGTTATTATTTGAAAAAAACACACAACTTTTTTTGGGTTGTTCAAATTTTTTGTTTTGGTCTCAGTTTACTTTTTGGATTTTTTTTCTTACTTGTTTTAGGATTTTATCACACGCCGTCAGGAGTGTGATGGCTGCTAAAAAAAAGGTGAATTTGTAATTAAACAAGAAACCCCACAAACTTACCAGGGCTCAGCAGGTTCCTTGCCCCACAAGGAAGAATGAGCTGCTTGCTCCCAGCTACCAGGGATTAGCCAGCAGGGGGGCTGCAGCAGAAAGCTCCACCCCCTCCAAACCTGTGCTGAGGGCAAACTTTAGAAGAAAGGGGAAGGAGAAACCCCTTTTATGGCTTCTAAAGAAAGAAAAAAAGGTGAATTTGTAATTAAACAAGAAACCCCACAAACTTACCAGGGCTCAGCAGGTAATTCTTCTCAAGGTTCCTGCCAAGTTCTCTAGTCCCCTTTTATTTCCTGTTTTAATTCCTTATTTGAAAGAGCTCTGCCCAAGCAAAAGCAACTGCCTCTCTGGCCCACAAGGAAGAGTGAGCTGCTTGCTCCCAGCTACCAGGGATTAGCCAGCAGGGGGGCTGCAGCAGAAAGCTCCACCCCCTCCAAACCTGTGCTGAGGGCAAACTTTAGAAGAAAGGGGAAGGAGAAACCCCTTTTATGGCTTCTAAAAAAAGAAAAAAGGTGAATTTGTAATTAAACAAGAAACCCCACAAACTTACCAGGGCTCAGCAGGTAATTCTTCCCAAGGTTCCTGCCAAGTTCTCTAGTCCCCTTTTATTTCCTGTTTTAATTCCTTATTTGAAAGAGCTCTGCCCAAGCAAAAGCAAAAGCAACTGCCTCTCTGGCCCACAAGGAAGAGTGACCACAACCTTTTCTTAAAGGATTGAAATCTCCCCTCATCCCTCACAGAAATATTTTCTGGGCAAGGACTGCCCATGTGCAGATGCCTCTTCCAGGGATTGTTGGAGGAGAAGCCCAAAGCAGAAATTCTGGCCTCTCCCATGTGTTCTGCATGTTCTGTCCCAAAGGTGCTTTTTCAAACAGCAACTGGACTTTCTTTCTTTCTTTTTGCTTGAAGACATTTTGTTTCATATCCAAGAAACTTCTTCAGTTCTGGGGAGAACTGAAAAAGCTTTTTGGATGAGAAGCAAAATGTTTTCAAGGAAAAACAAAGAAAGTCCCGTTGCCTTTTGAAAAAGCACCTTTGGGACAACTGTGACCCGGATGGCTGTGTTGTGATAAATGTCCATTTCTCCTTTAAGAAATCCTTCTCTGCCTGGATGGGCTTCCCTTTCCCCCCCCTTACAGGCTGTCAGCTGACAGCTGTACTAGGGGGTGGAGGAGAAAGCAGGGAAAAGTTTCCTTTCTTGAAAAATACGTCATGTTTTCAAAGTGTATGTTTTAACTATCTGTGTAATGTAATTGGCTGTAAATCAGTAAGGTGACAATTTGTGGGAAGAGACCTTTGATGTGTAATAAAAGGGGAGGCCTGGCTTCTGCCGGGGCTTCCATCCCGAGACAAACTCAGGTCTCTGTCATTAATCATGGTTGCCGGGACGCCACGGACACACTTTCGCAACAAGTGGTGACCCCGACGTGATAACCCTGAGAGGTTATACGTCCCTGGACCCTCATACTTACCACCCAGACGTGGCCAAGCGTGCTTCATCAGTTCATCGCTGGACGAGGACTGACCCCTCATAAGTATGGGTGGAGGTCTCTCAAAGGCACAGGAGATGCATTTCAGTGAACTCACAGAGATAACCAGGAAGAATTATGTTTATTTTACTGCGAAGAAGCTGACATCAGGAGATTTAAGATCTCTCCTTGAATTTATTTGGAAACACATTCCTTTCTATCCTGAATCAGGCTGCCTTAAAGTTGAAACCTGGAGGAAAGTGGGGGAGGTTTTGCACACAAATTCTAGGGCCCCCGCTTCTATTTTAGCATCTTGCGGATGTAGTGTTAAAAGCTTTGGAGACACAGGAGCAGCTCCTACTAAAAATATTACTGAATCCATTGAATTATAATGAAGTTCAACTTCTTCCCCCTGCCAGTGAAACTCCAGTAACAATTAAAAATCACAGCAAGGTTTTCCCTAGCAATGTTGAGTTGTGTGATCCTCCAGCTCTGACCAAAACAAGTAATTTTATTCAGGAAACATTACAGAATGATTATGAAACAGGAGAATTAAATGCTGAGGAAATGGCAAGTTTATACCCTGTAACTATAGGTGTGGATGCACAAATGAAACCAGCTAGAGAAGTCAATAAAATTATTGTTCCCATGGGGCCCCTACAGTGTGGCCTGCCAAATCCAAATTTGATTCCTCAAACATGGGACCTTGTTATCATAGACTTAAAGGATTGCTTTTTTAGTATTCCTTTATTCCCAGAAGACAGAAAGTTATTTGCCTTTACCCTGCCATCAATTAATAATAGTGCTTCTGCCACTAGATATCAATGGACTGTGCTACCTCAAGGCATGCTGAACAGTCCAACCATGTGTCAAATGTATGTGAATCTTGCATTACAACCATTTCGTAAATTACATATTAATTGGAAAATTTATCACTATATGGATGACATTCTCATTGCCGGCCCAGGGCCAAAAGGCACGATTATGGCTTCATATAAAGAATTGGAAACCACGCTGGCCAGGGCAGGATTGGCTATTAACCCTGAAAAAATACAAAATACAGCACCATATTTATATTTGGGACACAAATTGCAACAAGCTCATTCATCGCCCCAAATGGTGCAATTTGATTTGCCACTTGCACCTACATTGGTTCAACTACAACAATATTTAGGAAATATTAATTGGTTAAGGCCATATATAGGTCTTTCTACCTCGACCCTTTCTCCTTTATTTATGGCATTAAAAGGCCTCAAAAATCCCACAGACATTGTGACATTGACCTCCGACCAGTTATTGGTCGTTGAGAAAGTCCAAACAGCCCTCAACACCCAGTGGACTGATCGGTCCAGTGGACAATCACCCTATGCATTTGAATGTGATTTTTGATCGACCACCCACAGTGGCAATTACTCAATCTAATGAGCCTACAGAAAATTGTTTTCACTCCAGCTATGACTTTGGCTGAAATTACACATCGTGGCCACACGATGTGCCAGATTTTTGGAATTGAATTTGCAATTATTTTTATCCCATTTTCCTTAAAATTGTGGGAAACTATGATTCAAAATAATTCTGTTTTGCAATTATTGATTGGTGATTGGCCTGGTCAGTTTTTTTTGTCATTTTTCAGCAGATCCATGATTTTTGGCCATAAAAAATTTACCTTTTGCTTATATCTCTCCTAGTTTGGATGAGACTTTGTTGACACTATTTTTAACATTGCAAAAATCTATTGAGACAAGATATTGTCCTTATTTTATTGCACATATCCGGAGTCATCAAAATTTTACAGGAATTCTCAGTGAAGGGAATTCCCAGGCGGATATGGCCACACAAGTTATGACTATGCAACAACCCACTCCCTGGGATAGTCATAACTATTTTCATCAAAACGCCAAGGCTTTGGCTAAACAATTTGGCATAACCCCCGGGGAGGCAACAGCTATCATTCAATAGTGCCCCAACTGTCCACAAGGACTGTCTATTCCAATGGGCGTGAATCCCCGTGGACTTGAGGCATGTCAAATTTGGCAAATGGACGTTACCCAATATGCATCTTTTAGTCCATGGAAATATATACATGTGACTATTGATACATATTCTGGGTTCATCCTTGCTACTCCACAGCGTGGAGAGGCAACTAAACATGTCATCAATCATTGTATTCGAACTTTTAGCACTCTGGGTACTCCTAAAGAATTAAAAATTGATAATGGACCTGCATATTGTAGTCATGGCTTTGCTCAGTTCTGCAATCGGTGGGACATTATTCATAAATTCGGCATTCCTTACAATTCACAGGGGCAAGCAGTAGTGGAACGGGCCAATTCCACTCTTAAGCACATGCTTGACAAATTAAAAACAAAAAAATGGGGAAAATACCCCCGGACTACCTGGAGTGCAAAATCATCTTAATTTGGCTTTATATACTCTCAATTTTCTAAACCACCTGGCACAACACCTAATACAGCTGCGAACAGGCATTTTTCTCCCCTTCCAGATGCAGCAACCACAGTTCGACCGCTAGTTTGGTATCATAAACTACCAGACCCCCAATGGAAAGGACCAGCTGAACTTATTACCTGGGGTCGTGGATATGCTGCGGTGCAACATGAAGGCAATACGATATGGGTTCCTGACCGCAATATTCACCCTTACAGTGTACAGCCAAAAGATTGCAAAGACTCTGGTGAGCCCAAAGTGGATGGACAATAATTTTGGAAGGACAATAAAAAGTTAGTGCCTTAACAAACCATACTGACTGCTGGATGTGTATGATGTCACCTTCGGATGCCAGTCAAGGACTTTCTTTAGTTGGACTTCCTTTGAACAACAATGGAGCCAGCAAAAGTTTTGTACATATTAATGAGGCAGGACATTATACGCTGCCACTTAGGTTTTATTACGTAGATTTTGTATTAGTGTGTTTTAATTTTTCTAAGGAAATTATTCTTTTAAGTATATATCTCTCTTGTAATATCACCTTTAATATGCCTGATCATTGTGATCAAAGTAATAACAAAGTGTATGAACAATGTGATGATGGAGAGTACAATGCAAGTGTATTGGGTTTGTAGCTATTTGAATGGCACACGGAATTGGACTGCAGCCAATGACAGTGACGGCCGTTGAAATGCTTAATGAAGAACAAGGACAAATCCCTCCACCAGTATCCGGAGATCATAAGCATTGGGGATATTTGGAATGCATTCTGGTTTTGGTTACCAAATTTTCAATGGTTAAGAAATTTGATAAGTATTATTTTGTATTGTTATATTATTCCATTGTGGATGCTTTTATGTACAATGCTTGCCTGGTATTTTTGCTATGATGAAATCTTTTATACCAAAGAAAAAATTGTCTGAACAAGTGAACATTAGTCAACAAGGATTCGAGCGGATGCCAATGTATAAACAGCCACCTCAGTTGGATGAAATCGAATACATGGACTGAAAGCCTTTGCTTCTAAACAAAAACAAAAAAGGATGAGATGTTGTGATAAATGTTGTGATTTCTCCTTTAAGAAATCCTTCTCTGCCTGGATGAGCTTCCCTTCCCCCCCCCTTACAGGCTGTCAGCTGACAGCTGTACTAGGGGGGTGGAGGAGAAAGCAGGGAAAAGTTTCCTTTCTTGAAAAATACGTCATGCTTTCAAAGTGTATGTTTTAACTATCTGTGTAATGTAATTGGCTGTAAATCAGTAAGGTGACAATTTGTGGGAAGAGACCTTTGACGTGTAATAAAAGGGGAGGCCTGGCTTCTGCCGGGGCTTCCATCCCGAGACAAACTCAGGTCTCTGTCATTAATCATGGTTGCCGGGACGCCACGGACACACTTTCGCAACATGGCTGAGATTCTCCACAGACATTCTGCATCTTCTGGTCCTTCCTAGGCCAGAGCCCTTCTCTTCTCTTCTCTTCTCTTCTCTTCTCTTCTCTTCTCTTCTCTTCTCTTCTCTTCTCTTCTCTTCTCTTCTCTTCTCTTCTCTTCCCACACTTGCAAGTGCTAGACGATTTGAGAAGGAGAGTTTCCTTCCTTGGCAGCTTCCAGCCTTTGCAAAAGTTGGAAAAGACTTCCTCTCTGGCACGTTGTCAATTCTAAACCCCTTCCAGCTTCAATGGGTGAGCCAGAGGGCTGAGGAGAGGGTGGGGAGCCGAGCAGAGCCAAGCCACAGGGCTCCTCCAGTCGCTTTTCGGGATGAGACTTCACAGAGCTGCTTTGAGGAGAGACTTGACTGGCACCACCACCAAAACGGTGCACCTGCTTGAAGATTTGCAACACCCAAATACAAACCCTTCCAGAACATAACAAAGCTCACAGCACCACAAAGGTTATTATGAATCATGCTGTTTCTGTTTGCTTCCTGCGCATTAATCCATTTATGTCATCATTTCTAATTTTTTTGTAAGTATTCTTGTTTTCCTTTTCTCCAAAGATGTTTTCTGGCATTCCCAAAGAATTTGGGTTGTTGCCAAGGACTGACATTGTAACTTGGCTTTGTTTAACATTTTCTGTCTATTGCATTGTGTCAAGCTCTATGTGACTAGTGGGTCTGGCATGCTTGGCCATCTAGGAAACCAAATCATTTTCTGAAATAGAGACTGTTGACTGAAACAGATAATGAAACATGATTCCCATGAATATTTGGCTCTTTTGAAGTCAAGATCTCATCTTCTCAAGTGTCTGCTGAAATTGCTTCCTTGGCTGACTGGGAAGCCAGCATTCCGGGAAATTTTGAGCTGTTCCAGATGCTTTTGAAGTGTTAAGGTGGTTAGAAAAGCATAATATTTAAATGGTTTCAGTTCCTAAATGTTGTTCTCATTTGTCTGAAACACATCCCACTGATTTTAGAATCCGTTCTGGCTTATGTACTGCTTTCTTATTGTCAAGCAAGATCTACTGAAGATGTTTCTGCAAAGCATCCCGGGAAAATCTCTTGGATGTCCAGCTGCTTAAATCCTGCATGAGGAAAGTGGACACATGTCCCTTTTGCTCTGCTATTGATGAATTGCTTCATCAGTTGTAGAGTCTACACAGTCCTCAAAAGCCAGCCTGCAGCAGTCTACACAATATAAATCACTAGCATCATGAATGAAGTCAATAAAATACTTTAGTCACAATTAAACCCCCCCAACCTATTATAACATCTTTAAGGAGAAACAGCACAAAGATAATTAATGATATAAAGCTTCAATAGAGAAAAAAGATCAAGGTGAGCATTTTAAAACAGATTCCAGGGCTAAGAGTTTGTATGAAAAAGTCAGCCTCCAGTCTCTTTTTAAAGCAAGCTGGGGATAACGCACTCAAATTTCCATGAGGATAGAATTCCATGGGGTTGGTGCTATCATTGAAAAAAATGCAGCCTTCTGAAGTTTAGCCAAACTTTCTTCTGAAATCACACCCATGAGAAGTTCATCCAGGACAAGGAGAGTTCCTGGACAGGAACGTATGGGAAAGCCACAAATACTTTGAATTTAATCTGGAAATCTCTAAGTAGTCAATGCACCTTTGTCAAATAAGGCTCGTATGTTCCTGCTAGGAGACACTCAATAGGACTCCACAGTTTACTAGCAGCATTCTTTTTTCACATTATCTCCTGAGTTCCTTTCAAGGAAATACCTACATTGACTTTGAAACCGTTGTCTAAATAAGAAGAAAACAAAGAGAGTGGTAACCAGGTCAGATCCCTACAGAAGGCACCAGAGTTGGTAAATCACTTGGGGCATTCCTCCCCACTGCCCTGATCTGAACCCTTGAGGACAGCGCTGGATGAAAGAGCCCCCCCCACCCCATGTTCTTCCTCCTAAAAGAGAAAGAAACCTCAGATGTAGGAGAAGTACTGGCAGGGTTGGGGGAGGGGTGAAAAAGGGACAAAAAAAAGTTGCTTTGTGAGCTACTCAGATCTGCAGCAGAAAATCACAGTCACTGAAATGGGCAGTGGTTTCATTCCAGAAGCAACTGCCCTCTGCCTGGCCTTCCTGGGGGTGGGGAGGCTGTTTGTCTCTCCTGAACACCTGACGGTCCGCCAAGGAAACATTATCCCAGATTCACCCCAACAGTCTCCCTCCCCCGCAATGCCTAATTGTGCCTCTGAGGTCTCCCTGGATCTCACGGAGGGCGCCTATTGTCTAAAGCGGAGGCAGCAAAGAGCCCGGAGATCAGTGATGCTCCTTGGTTGTTCTGAGATGGTTTCTCTTCTGGTAAGAGAAGCTGGACATTTATTGACCTCTTACTGCATTCCTTATTTTTCAGTCTCTCCCAGGAAAGCTACAATTTACTTTCAGTGCTAGAGTCCCCCTGCTTTCTAACCCAGAATATTTTATTTTAGGTCACTATAAACTCTACAAATTGGAGGGAATAACATGCTTTTTATGTCTTTTCACACACATATTTTGCATGCTCCTCGTGCAGACAGAAGCAACAACCTAACAGTTATATACTTTAAAAAAAATGTACAGGATAATTGGTCCCAAGCCTTTTTAGGATATTACTCCATTTTTTTCACCTTAATCTTATATGGAGTGTCATGTATCATTTTGCAAACCATGGCAAAACACAGCAGTTTATTCTATTTTGTTGTTGTTGCTTGCCTTTTCAGCTTTTTATTCACCTTCTCTAGAGAGTTATCATCTCCTGCAAGTTATTTTCTACCGCCTAGTTTTTGGTCACCAGAACAAAACACAGAAGGAAAGCCTTTGATGATGTTGCTGTGTGCATAGACCCTGGACAGGTTTTCTACATTAAACCCACCTTTAAAACAAAGGCAGGAAAAGAAAACCTGACTATGGGGACAGGTGAAAGTTTCAGAGGGGAGTAAGAGGGGGGATTCTTGATTGCACCAAGCCACATTGGAGCAGCCAATGGTCTTGCAGAGAGGAAACCATGTTGGGCTTTCTTCTGCTTCTTTCCTTACCAAGAATAACTCCTGAATATAAGGTGAGATGTAGTTGTTCTTGGTAAGGAAACAGTGAGCTTGGTGGCAGAAGATGGACTTGCCCAGTCTTCCTCAACCCCCTCCAACCTCCCAATCCTACGTGGCATTGGCTTTAAAATGCTTTGCAAATTCCAGGTGCGTTTTCGTGCATTGGAGCAGAAATATCTACCTCTCCTACCATATTAAATGTTGAATGTTGTGTTTCCAGCAAAGAATTTTCCAGCAAGGAATGTTTCCCCAAGAATTTAGAGAGACCAAGGACAAACACGGCTGTTCCTTCAAATGTGGGTCAGTCCCGCTGCAAATTATAGGCTGTGCAAAGCTTTGAAGAGGAGATTCACTTTGCTACAAACTATGTGAAGCAGCTCTCTGAAGCTACTTCAGGAAGCTGACAGGATGTGTACACTTCTTTTCTTCCCAAGAACATTGTAGAAGGAGAGAAGGAGTCTATCATAACAATAATACAAAAAGGCTGCTTATGGCCTGTTCACATGTAACCTGCTTCTACACAACCAACCTTCTTCCCCTCCTTTCTCTGCCCTGTGCCTCATCCAAGTTTAAATCCTACATCAATTCAGTTCATCCCATCTGATGAGGTGACCTGCAGCTCACAAAAGGAGAAATAAAGAGAATTCTATTCAGTCCATAGGAATTACTTAATCTACTCTATTTAAGTTCAGAGAAGAGCAACTAAAATGATTAAAGGCCTGGAGACTAAAACATATGAAGAATGGCTGCAGGACTTGGGTTTGGCTACTCTAAAGAAGAGAAGAAACAGGGGCAACATGATAGCAGTATTCCAGTATTTGAGGGGCTGCCACAAAGTAACATGTTATTCTCCAAGGCACCAGAGGGAAGGATGAGAAACAATGGTTGGAAACTGACCAAAGAGAGAAACAACCTGGAATTGAGGAGAAAGTTCCTAACAGTGAGGACAATTAACCAGTGGAACAGCTTGCCTCCAGAAATTGTGGGCACTCCATCACTGGAGATTTTTAAGAAGAGACTGGACAGTTACTTGTCTGAAATGGTATAGGTTCTCCTGCTCGAGCAGGGGGCTGGACTAGAAGACCTCCAAGGTCCCTTCCATCTCAATTCTATTCTATTCTATTCTATTCTATTCTATTCTATTCTATTCTATTCTATTCTATTCTAGTCTAGTCTAGTCTAGTCTAGTCTAGTCTAGTCTAGTCTAGTCTAGTCTAGTCTAGTCTAGTCTAGTCTAGTCTAGTCTAATCTAGTCTAGTCTAATGTGATCACCCACTCCAGAAGACTTTGAGTTGCTTACAAAATCCATAAAAATGTTTTTTTTAAAAAAAAACACCAATGTGGGCATTCCAGACTAAGACAACCAGAAGAACAAATAGTGCAAAATAATCACAACATGGGTTAGTGTGATGATCTGCCACCAACAGATCACCCCTATATTAACTCCAGGGCTGGCAACAAAGCTGGGTCTTTGGGCTCTCTAGGAGCCAAGAAGAGAAGACCCTGTCCTAATCTGAGGGAAGGCTGTTCCAAGTGGTGGGGGCCATTAAAACAAAGGGTCGTTTACTCCATCTCATAAGATGGCAACATTTAATAGAAGGGCCTGCAGAGAACCCCCTCTGCCAAAGCACAGTGGGCAGTCAGAAACAGCTGTAGACAAGTAACTAGGCCCTGTGCCATGAAGGCTTCATGGGTCACCACCAGCACCTTGAATGATACCCAGAAGCCTACTGGCAACAAATGCAGTTTGTATAGCAGCAGTGATGATGGGCTTACATAAGAACATAAGAATATAAGAAGAGCCATGCTGAATCAGGCCAAAGCCCATCGAGTCCAGCATTCTGTGTCACACAGTGGCCCACCAAATGTACATGGGGATCTTGAGCAGAAAGAGAAGGCAAAACCCTCCCTTTCCCTTGACCCCCAAACAAATGGTACTCAAGGGAATCCTGCCTGCCTCAACCAACATAGAGGCGGCACATGGACATATGTTTTAATAACCACCAATACACTTTGCATCCATGAATCTATCTAGCCCTGCCTTGAAGCTGTCAAGGCTGACAGCTGTCACGACCCCTTCAGGAAGTGAATTCCATAAATCAACGACCCTCTGGGTGAAGAAATATTTCCCTTTATTTGTCCTCACTATCTTAGCTATGAGCTTTAGGGAGTGCCCCCTTGTCCTGGTATTGTGTGATAGAGAAAAGAATTTTTCTCTATCCACATTTTCTATCCCATGCATGATTTTATACACTTCGATCAAGTCACCCCTTAAATGCCGTCTTTCAAGGCTGAAGAGACCAAGGCGTTGCAATCTGGTTTCATAAGGGAGGCGCTCCATTTCCTTGATCATTCTTGTTGCCCTTTTTTGCACCTTTTCCAGTTCCATTATATCCTTCTTGAGGTGCGGTGACCAGAACTGTACACAGTACTCCAAGTGTGGTCTCACCATCGATTTGTACAGAGGCAATACAACACTTGCTGACTTATTTTCGATTCCCTTCCTAATCATGCCAAGCATGGAATTTGCTTTTTTTTTACTGCTGCTGCGCATTGGGTTGACATCTTCGTCGAGCTGTCCACCAAAACCCCAAGATCCCTTTCTTGGGTTGTCTCAGAAAGTTTGGTCACCATCAGTTGGTAAGTATAATTGGGGTTCTTTGCCCCGATGTGCATAACTTTGCACTTGTTTAGGTTAAAATGCATTTGCCACTTTGTTGCCCACTCACACAATTTCGAGAGATCCTTCTGGAGCTCCCAACAATCAGTTTCACTTTTCACAACCCGGAACAATTTAGTGTCATCAGCAAACTTGGCTACCTCACTATTAACTTCTACATCCAGATCATTGATGAATAAATTAAAAAGTAAAGGCCCCAAAACTGAACCTTGGGGTACACCACTTCTCACTTCTTTCCATCCGGAGAATTGTCCATTTATTGCCACCCTTTGCTTCCTACAATTTAGCCAGTTACCAATCCAGGACAAGACCTGTCCTCTAATTCCGTGGCTGGAGAGCTTTTTTAGGAGCCTTTGGTGAGGAACTTTGTCAAAAGCCTTTTGAAAGTCAAGATATACAATATCAACTGGGGCCCCTTTATCTATGTATTTATTTACACCCTCAAAGAATTCTAACAAGTTAGTAAGACATGATTTGCCTTTGCAGAAACCATGTTGATTTTCTTTCAGCAATGCCTGTTTTTCTATGTGCCCTGTAATTTTATCTTTAATAATGGTTTCCATCAGTTTGCCTGGAACTGAGGTTAGACTGACTGGTCTATAGTTTCCTGGATCACCTCTGGATCCTTTCTTGAAGATCGGGGTTATATTTGCTTCCCTCCAATCCTCCGGTACAGTGCCTGATCTTAGAGAAAGATTGTATATTTTAGCTAGAAGTTCAGCAATTTCACACTTGAGTTCCTTGAGAATTCTAGGGTGGATGCCATCTGGACCCGGCGATTTGTTGACGTTTAGTTTAGAAAGGCATGCAAGAACATCTTCCTTGTTTATCTCTATCAGGTTTAATTCTTCTATTTCCCTCCCTGGGAAAACTAATTCAGTGGCAGGCAAATGTTCTCTATCCTCCTTGGTGAAAACGGAGGCAAAGAAGTCATTTAGCCTCTCAGCAATCTCCTTGTCTTCTCTGATTATCCCCTTCTGACCATTGTTATCAAGTGGCCCAACTGATTTTCTGGTTGGGTTCCTGCTTCTGATGTACTTAAAAAAGGTTTTGTTATTATTTTTAATATTCTTGGCTATATGCTCCTCAAAGTCTCTCTTGGCTTTCATGACTATCGCCTTGCATTTGGTCTGCCAGAGTTTGTGATCCCTCCTGTTCTCCTCGGTAGGCAGAGCCTTCCATTTCTTAAATGAGTTTTTCTTCTTTCCAATAACCTCCTTTACCTCATTCGTAAGCCATACTGGTATCCTCTTGGACTTTCCAATCCTCTTTCTTCTTTTAGGAATGCATTTTATTTGAGCCTGCTGTAACGTATTTTTAAACAGTTTCCAAGCATTTTGGAGGGATTTGACTTTTTTTACTGTTCCTTTTAGTTTCTTCTTTACTATTTTCCTCATTTTGTCAAAATTCCCTCTGTGAAAGTTTAAGGTCTCTGTGTTAGTTTTCACTGACAATTTGCTATCCATGGTTAAGTTGAAGGTTATTGTGTTGTGATCGCTGGTTCCTATGGGCTCGGTTACAAGGACATCATGAAGTGCCCATTGCTGCTGTTGCATTTTACCCCAGTTGTTGCTTCCAGAAGGTCTTGTACATTGCACTGCAATAATCTAATGGTGAGATGACCAAGGTGTGAACAATTATCAGAAGAGCCTCCCAGTCAAAGAAAGGGCACAACTGTCCCAGAAGATGAACCTGTGTGAAGCTCCCTCTGGCCACAGCTGCAACTTACTCTATATTTACAACTATATTTACCTCCTTATTTTATGATACACCTTTTAGTGACGAAGTCAAGGCAACATACCCAGATTCTTCCCTAATTTTATCCCCAGGCAGCAGCTCTGTGAAATCCATCTTGAGAGAAAGTTAAAAACCGGATGCTTCTCAGGTAAGATTCCTCTGAAGAAGCTTTCCTTGGTCACCAAATAAAAATCCAGTGTGCTCAAACAGATCCTTCTTAAAACTTGTCAGATTTTATATTTAGTTTGAGTCTCGTAGCAATTTAATTTACTATAGGTGGTTTTTCAAAGGGTCTTTTTTCTGATCAAAATTTAATAAAACTGAGAGTGATTTGCATTTAACATGCTCTGGTGTATTAATTTTTGTCAACTAGGAACATCACACAACTTGCAGACACATTTGAATTAATGGTGATGCTCTTCACTAACTTGGAAAATTGGTTTAGTTGTCTTACTTTTATAATAAATGCCAAGAAGATGCAGCGGTTGCATCTTCACAAAGAGATAATGAAGCCGAAATGAAGTAGCAGTGAAGTGTTAATATAAGCAAATCTTTACTGACAAGTCAGTGGGGGAATCAGCCCCAGCTGAAGGAGGTCTGAATCCTTGGTGGACCTCCAGAAGATTGTAAACCTGAAAAGCAGCTGCAGAAGCTTCAGCTGGGCCCATAACTGTGGGGTGCAACCTCTTCAACACTTTCCGTGGTCCCAGAGCTTCCTGCAGCTGAAACTGGAGGTAAGAATTCCTGCCACTTTGAGGCTGGACACGTAAAATTTGTCTTATAAGCCCAATTAAATTCAGCAAAGTTCTAAAATCTCCAAGCTCTCCCCCCTCCCCCCGCCGCCCCATCTATCTTTTTCTTCTGCTCTCTCTCTTCTTTTTTAAACATTTCAGAAATGTCAGCATATCCTTCCTTAATCTATTTGTTTTCTTCTACTATAAACAACTCCTATTCGCTCAAGCTTTCCTTGTAGGATTTGTCATGTAGGAATTTAAGATGGCACTTAACAAAAAAATATCTTTACAATCCAGGATACAGTTTCCCATTGCTTATGCTGCATGGTGTCAAGAGTTTTTTTGGGGTAATGGACAGATCAGATTTACCTCTTGACTTCCTGGCCTCAGCAAAGTTTCTCTCCAGGCAAAAGAAAGGCCAGCACAGCACAATGAGGTTCAACAGTTGACACCCTCCAGAACTGCATCAATCATGACTCCAACACAATTGACCTCTACATGAGTGATGGCTTTGTGGGAACTTGACCTCGGGGCAAGAAGAGGATGGTGGGTGGGGACAGAATGTTGAAAAGCCAAAGGGCTCCTCCAGCTTAGCCATTTCCTGGACCCACAAGCAGGAGGCCTCCCCTGCCCTGTTCCACCTAGACATCTCTGCTTTCCTCAGCAGTGGGCTGGCCAGGGGGCCACCTGGGCAGCTTTGATACCCCAGCTGAGGAGAGCAACTGGGGGCTGGCAGGAGAAATGCACACCCAGAGTTGCAGCTCTGATGAATGTGGGCTGGGGCCAAGAGCTGAATTTTGACACACAAGGAGGCCCTTGGGGTTAGCCATCTGTCCGAACCTGATTTGCAAGGCTGGTGAAGGATTTTCTGCCTCCCTTGCCTTACCAGGAAATGTTCCCCTCACCCCAAGGATGAAGGGCTGCAGATATCACCCATTCTGCAGAAAGTCTGTGGATCCTCCCTCCCTCTCCCTTGCTGTCTCCCTCCCTCTCTCTAACACCCAGAGAGACACAAAGGCAGGTGTGTATATTGCAATCCAAAGTGGTCAGTAGAAGCTAGCTAAACTAGCTTGGGAAAATTCAGGGACCAAGATTGTTCCCACAGATTTTGATTATTGTTGAATATTTCCTAAAAAGTTGGAATAAACAAGGAGAACATCTATTTCATGAGTTTCCTTTCTGTGTAGAAACAGGCAGAAATGTTGTCTATGGAGATTCTCAGTCATCCAGGTCATAATTGTCCCAAAGGTGCATTGCAAAAGACAACCGGACTTTCTAGTTTTTTTTTTTCCCTTGAAAACCTGACTTCTCATCCAAGAAGCTTCTTCGGTTCTGACTGAATGGTGGGGGATGGGAGGATTTATATTCCTTTCAGACATCTGGTCTTTAGCCTTCTGGAGGTCAGTGGTTAGCTCTCCCAGAGTCATTGAGGCCACTTGGGGTACAGCTGTGCCCTCAGGGTCACCTGAATCAGAGTGCAAGTGGGTCTGTAACCTTCTTGGGACCACTGACAGGAGCTGTCAAGATTGCAAGACAAAGGCAAAACTAAAACACAAGTAGTTTTAGAGTAACCATGTTGCTTTAAAAAGACAAAGTATGCCTCTGGTCAAGCTTGCCTCGCTTAAACATATAGATACGTTCATGCTGTGTCTTCTTGACAACAATAAGAACGTGACTTTCCATTGCCTTCTTTTCAGCTTCTCAGTCTAAAGCACAGGTTTGAAATTTCCTGGTGGTCTCCCTTCCCAGGGATCTACTAATGGAGCCCAGGTCTGCCTAGCTTTTTCAATGGCAACCAAGGTCAGTTAGAGGCCAGTTGCATGGCTGCTGGGTACCTGGATGGGGCCGTGGATTTTGCCCTAAGCCTCACTAAAGAGGCAGGGCAGGACTTCAGGCCAGACGTTCAAAGCTTCTCAGGGGTGGAAGGACTGACACACTCTTGCACTCTGGGAGGTCTTGTGTGGAAGACGCACACACACCCATCCTGGAAAGCGCCTGCCTTGCAGGGGTGTCTGATGGGCCCATGGAACTGGGAGGTCAAGATGGGTCCTTCTTCACCCAGGAGGTTGAGCCAGGCCCCTGACCCAGCTGGTGCAGAAAGGGCGGCTGCTTTCAGTTGTTCTAGATCCTGAGTTTGCTCTCTGGAAGGAGTGAGGAATCCAAGCGAGAGGCAAAGAGGAAGGAAAGGGAGGGAGAAGCCAGGCTGGAAAGCAGATGCTCAGCTGCAAAAACTCCCCTTTGCCAGAGAGTCCAGAAATAGAAGCGTGAAGAAACCCAGAGGGCCATTACTCGACTCTGCTCTTTCTCCTTTTCTGGGGATCCATTAGAAAAGCCCCCTTCCTCCCCCCAACTTTCTGGCAAGAAGGTCTTTCCTCCTCCCCTGTGGAGGAAAAGCTGGGGGGGAGTTGAGTCAGCAGCAGCTTGTTGAGGGATGGAGGAGCCATTTGGGGCTGGGAAAGGGAAGCCCAGGAGGGAGCACCCTCCCCCCACCCAGGTCGCCAGCAGGCTACAGGGGCTGCTGAAAACTCACCAGCTAATAAATCAGGAGTCCCCTCCCTTGTTTCTCCTGCCCTTGGAGAGTAGAAGAGGTTCTCAGGTGAGCAGAGCCCCTCCTGCCCTTGGGGGGAAACCCAGAGAGGAATTGGGATGGTGGTGCAGCATCTCACGCTTCCTGCTCCTGGGATCCAAGGCTGAGCCTCTAAACACAACTTCTGGTCCAGTTCTTACCCCTGCTCCAGAAAACACACACATACACACATGTCCTTGGACAACACAACTCTGGGTACACCTTACCCATTCCTCTTGGTTCATACTGTTCCACAGGGCAGTTGTGGATCATGTTCTAAAGTGTTAAAGGTCACATGAAGTGTTAATACCATTTTGTAAGGTCTTGGAAAGTCCACACTTGGAAAACTGCATCCAGTTTTGGTTGCTGCAATATAAGAAAGATGTTGAAACTCTGGAAAGAGTTCAGAGAAAAGCAATAAAGATGATTAGAGGGCTGGAGGCTAAAACATATGAAAAATGGTTGCTGGAATTGGGCATGGCTAGTCTATTGAGGACAAGGACCAGGTGACCTGATAGCAGTCTTCCAATATCTGAGGGGCTGCCACAAAGAAGTCAAGCTATTCTCCAAAGCACCTGAAGGCAGGACAAGAAAAAATGGATGGAAACTAATCAAGGAGAAAAGCAACTTGGAATTATGGAGAAACTTCCTTAACAGTGAGAACAGTTTATCAGTGGAATGGTTTGCTTTCAGAAGTTCTGTTCTTCTTCATGCTGGCTGAACCCACCTTCCCCTCCTTCCTGCACTAGAGACTGACATTCACTGGAAGTTTGTAAAAAGAGACTGGATATTTGTCCAGAAAGGTCTAGGGACTCCTGCTTGAACAGGAGGCTAGACTAGAAGACCTCCAAGGTTCCTCCCAACTCTGTTATTCTGTTAAAAGCCTGCAATGCCATTGTAGAAAGACACTGAAAATGCTGAAAGGAGCAGAGGGGAGATGAGAATGTGAACAAAAGTACATGCACCCCACTTGGACTCTGGATCATGCCCTGGAGGAGTGGCCACTCCTTTCCCCCCAACCATCTTGGGGGGGAAGGCTTCTCTTCTCATTGCATTGCACAATCCCTTCCTCAATTTACATCCCAGGTATGTCCCTGCACATTAGTGAGCTAGTGGGAAAAGGATCAGCAGTATTCACTGCATGATCATAGACCCTTTTTGTGCAGTTTTCCATCTATGAACACAATCGTGACCTTTCTTTAAAAAACACACAATAATATTTTTTATTCAGCAATTCATATTGTCACACTGGAATTCTTTCTGTCTCAATGCACCCGGGATGCAGGGCAGGCAGAATTGCTCACCCCATATTCCAGCTCTGCCAGCAAGAAGTAAAGTGGTAATAAGTGGGGGAGAGTCAGGGAGCAAAGTAGATCCTTGGATTGCTTTGAAAATTCTGGTTTGCTTGATAAAGGATGGACTTGTCAGCTGCACATAGGCCTTCCTTCCTTCCTTCCTTCCCTCCCTCCCTCTACCTGCTTTGCTGCACTCTGTTCTTCTTCATGCCGGCTGAACCCACCTTCCCCTCCTTCCTGCACTAGAGACTGACATTAATTTTTTGCCAGTATAAACCTGTCTGCCCTTCAGGATTTTAATTCCATGAAAGTATAAACACCTGATAATCTCTGTTTATCTCTTCCTATCTTGCTTTGCAGGCCTTCCCTTGCTCAGTCTCAGGTTGTCTAATGAATGTAGCATCCTGGTTGTGAATTTTTATTTATTTATTGAATGCTTATGAAATAAAGAGAGATCAGATCTCGGCTGGGAGGTCAGCCATGCAACTGTTTCAAATCCCAAGTGGCTGGACCAATGGAAGAAACAGCCATCCAGGCTGCTCTTCTGACCTCTGCATCCTCAAGAAGGGAGGAGATGAGCAGCACTTAAGGACATAATTTTGTCACTAGAAAAAGGAAACCCCTTGAATAAATTTCAGAATCTCCCAAGGGAAGGCAGTTTTCACTAGAAAACTATGGCAAGAGCTAAATAAAGAGAGGACTTTTATGGAAGGTATTTGAGAGTCACAACTCATCTCCTACTGCAACACCAACACACAGTTTCCTTGCAGCCCACAGCAAAGACTTCGTCCCCTGAAATCCCTCATTGCTCAGCTTTATATCTGGGAATTTCATGAGAACTCTCACCTCGCCTCCTGTCTCCTAAGAAGGACCCACAAAAACTGGCTCCACTCTTTTCGCATACTCATTTTTGCTACTGCCTGGGGACAAACCAAACATTGCAAGAAAAACATTCCTGAACTTCAGATCTTTATAAGCAAGTTCACAAGTGCTTGTATCTCCTATTATAATTCATTGGGAAGAGAGAGGAAAAAACTAAAAAAGGAAGGTGAAACTATGAATCAACCGCTGAGGTGGTGAGTCACCTGCATAACTAACACTTTGGCATTCTCTGAATTGCAGTATGGACTCAGGGGCCATTGAAGGATTTTCTTCAATTCAAAGAAAAGGCCAGATCCATTATTTATAAAGAAGAACTTCCAGATTATTCAAAGGTAATCTTTGTCCCAGATTTTCCTTGGCAGAGTTTTTCTTTTCTTGCTGTGGCTGATCAGGTCCATGTAGCAAATGCAGAAGACTGCAAGCAGCCTGGCTGTGACCGTGGCCTCTTCTGTCTGAATAAGCTCTGGGAGGAGAAGGCAGGAGGAGAAGGCAGCTGTCCCTCTGCTTCAGAAAAAGTCAAGATGTTTGTGGGAAACACTCTGCGGAATGGCATCATGCAACACTGGTTGAGAACTAATTAGCTTCTAATCACAATGAAAACAATGTTCTGTTTTTATTGTGTGCTTGTATTTTAATTTTAACATGGGCCTTTTCCTTTGCTAACTTTATGGGTGTATATATAAATGCATAAAGTGTGTTGCACCCTGATTTCATTGTTGTAATTGATTTAACAGCATCCTCTTGAAATGGAGCTGCCTTTTGATATCACGGGGCTGTTAATCAGGGAAGCCCTTTTTTTTCAGACTGGCTTTGTCTCTCTTGCTAATTTGCTGAGTATTGATTAACCACATAGAACTTTGTGGAGTGATGTGATAAAGACCAGTTGCTCCTTCTGTGCTGCCTCAAATAATTAAAACATTACCCAGCAGTTGAGGCTCATCAAAAGTTACATTTGCAGGAGAGATATTTGCATTGGACAATTAAGGGTGGGGGGGGTTGTGTTGTTCAGTTTGACAATCCCATCACATCTTAGGGCAGGAGTAGGCAACCTTGGCTCTTTTGTGACTTGTGGACTTCAATACCCAGAATTCCTGAACCAGCCATGCTGACTCAGGAATTCTGGGAGTTGAAGTCCACAAGTCATAAAAGAGCCAAGGTTGCCTATCCCTGCCTTAGGGCTTCTTAAGTCAAATTCAAGCTCCCCTCTGCCATTTGCTGCACAGGGAGAGATGAGAGGAGCCCAGGCAAGGGAGGAGAAACACCTCGCTGGCACAAAGAGCTTATGTGATGCACCACGATTCAGGTTCCTGGTTGCACTTCAAAGGATTCTGCTTGACTAGTAGCATTTTCAAATTTCTAATAAAATGAAATTTAAACATGCACATTAAAGTTTTGATGTCAGTGATAAAGGTACATTGTCATTATAAAAGGAAACATCCCAAACCACACAAAAAATATTTCTGTGCTATTCTGCTGGACTTCCTCTTTTCCTTGCCCAAGTCCCTCTCTGCTGCCTCAGCATGGTAGTGGTGGGAGGCAGAAAACTGATGTGTGTCTTTGTGCCAGGATTGTGTCACCCAAGGCCAGAAGATCATCATAGCAGCCCAAATAGATTAGAGCCTTCGGGACAATCAGTTGCTGATGTTGCCATCCAGGAAAAGCAAATCTGAAGCTGCAAAGACAGAACTAGAGTGGGAACATGGAAACACAAACATGGGAAAGCAAAATAGTGAAACACGGAAGAGGGTTGGACTAGAAGATCTCCAAGATATCTTCCAACATTATGAATCTATGATTTTATGAAATTAAACAAATACAAATGAATATTTTTGATATCAATGAATTGAGACATATTGTGATTGGACACTCAGTCAGAAATTCACAGAGTTTATTATTCAAGACATGAAAAATAAAAAGGCACTATTGCCTGTATAGTTAAGAAGGGTGTAGCAAGAATTGTACTTGGCCATAGTGCAATCGGTGATTGTCCAGTGTCTTCTTAAAAGCCTTCAGTGATGGAGCAGCCACAACTTCTGAAGGCAAACTGGTTGATTGTTCTCACTGTCAGGAAATTTCTCCTTAATTCCAGGTTGCTTCTCTCCTTGATTAGTTTCCATCCATTGTTTTCTTGTCCTGCCTTCTGGTGCTTTGGAAAATAGGTTGACCCCCTTTTATTCATGGCAGTCCCCAAAATATTAAAAGATGCTATCAAATCACCCCTCGTCTTTCTTTTCATTAAACTAGACATACCCGATTCCTGCAACCGTTCTCCATATGCTTTAGCCTCCAGTCCCCTAATCATTCTTGTTGCTCTTCTCTGCACTCTTTCCCGAGTCTCAACATCTTTTTGGTAATGTGACCAAAACTGGATGCAGTATTCCAGGTGTAGTCTTTGTGAAATTTGTGAACAATTCTTTAATATGACTCGTCCAAATGTATGAAAAAGTTGGAAATATGAAAGAGGAAGCTGGATTGCAGACTTAGGAAACCAAAATGAAGCAGGAGACCAACTTATTAATTTTGGGAACAATGCCTTTTTTCATTGCTAACACAGTTTTCAAACCAAAAGTATATAAAGGGCATCACTAGAAGGAATGTAAAGAAATCAAATCGACTGTCTTATTGGTAGATGAAAGTGGGGTCAGTTTTAATAGCAAAATGACTGTAGAATAGATCGCAAACTGACATGCTGAAGTTTGAAGTTAAGCTAAAGTGGAAGAAGAAAGCAAGTTAGTCTCTAATATAACCTTGAGCATATAACCAACATTTTCAAGAAGAAAACTGGAATCAGTTTTGCATTCTTTGACCAAGTGACAAAATTAGATGATCAGAGGAATGCTGTGGATATAGTTTACTTGGACTTCAGTCAGGCATTTGATAAAGTAGATCACAACTTACTACTCGATAAGATAGAAAAATGTGGGTTAGACAGAATCACCACCAGATGGATTCGTAGCTGGCTGACCGGCCATACTCATCATGTGGTCCTCAATGGAACTGCATCTACATGGAGGGAAGTGTGTAGTGGGGTGCCCCAGTGCTCTGTTCTGGGCCCAGTGCTCTTCAACATCTTCATCAATGATTTGGATGAGGGGATACATGGGGAACTCATCAAATTTGCGGATGACACCAAGCTGGCAGGAATAGCCAACACTCCAGAAGACAGGCTTAAGACACAGAAGGATCTGGACAGACTTGAACACTATCTAACAAAATGAAATTCAACGGTGAAAAAAGTAAGCTTCTACATTTAGGCAAGAAAAGCCAAATGTACAGGTATAGTATAGGGGGTACCTTGCTCAATAGTAGTAACTGTGAGAGGGACCTCGGAGTCCTAGTGGACAGTCACTTAAACATGAGCCAGCAGTGTGCTGCAGCTGCCAAAAAAGCCAACACAGTGCTGGGCTGCATTAACAGAGGGATAGAATCAAGATCACGTGAAGTATTAATACCACTTTACAATGCCTTGGTAAGGCCACACTTGGAATACTGCATCCAGTTTTGGTCACCACGATGTAAAAAAGATGTTGAGACTCTAGAAAGAGTGCAGAGAAAAGCAACAAAGATGATTAGGGGACTGGAGGCTAAAACATATAAGGAACGGTTGCTGGAATTGGGTTTGTCTAGTTTAACGAAGAGAAGGACGAGGGGGGACATGATAGCAGTGTTCCAGTATCTCAGGGGCTGCCACAAAGAAGAGGGAGTCAAGCTATTTTCCAAGGTGCCTGAAGGCAGGACAAGAAGTAACAGATGGAAACTAATCAAGGAGAGAAGCAACTTAGAACTAAGGAGAAACTTCCTGACAGTTAGAACAATTAACCAGTGGAACAACCTGCCTCCAGAAGTGGTGAATGCTCCAACACTGGAAGTTTTTAAGAAGAGACTGGACAGCCATTTGTCCAGAATGGTGTAGGGCTCCTGCCTGAGCAGGTGGTTGGACTCGATGACCTCCAAGGTCCCTTCCAACTTTATTATTATTATTATTATTATTATTATTATTATTATTATTATTATTATTATTATTATTATTATTATTATTATTATTATTATTATTATTATTATTATGGATCATTGCACAGTCAGCTACGGTAGATGTTCAGACTGGATTTGGCATTTTGTCTACCTATCGAGTCCTTACCCAGGACCTGGGATAGGCAGATGTGGATGTTTGATGGTATTACAGATATTGTCGCAGGATGGAAGCAGTTCCTAGTAAGGCCGCCTTTTGCAATTGACTAATAGCGAATTTGTCAATGCCAATGGTGTTCAAGTGGTGCTCCAGTTGTTTTGGGATTGCACCCAAGGCACCTATTACTATTGGTACTACCCTTGCTTGCTTTTGCCACAGTTTTTCTATTTCTATTTGTAGGTCTTTGTATTTTGTTATCTTCTCCAGTTCTTTCTCGTCTATTCTGCTGTCTCCAGGCACTGCCACGTCCACTATCCAGACTTTTTTGTCTTTCTTATCGACAATTGTTAAGTCCGGGGTGTTATGTTGCAGGTGCTTGTCTGTTTGAATTCTGAAGTCCCAGAGCAGTTTAATATTATCATTTTCTATGACTTTCTCTATTTTATGATCCCACCAGTTTTTGTTACAGGGAAATGATATTTCTTGCAGATCTTCCAATGCACCATTGTTGTTGTTGTTGTTGTTGTTGTCATCGTCATCATCATCATCATCATCATCATCATCATCATCATTTTGAAGCCCTGATCCTCAGTAAAAGGCAACTGGAGGAGTTGTGGGAGAAATGGGAAGGAATTGCTAAGAACGAATGTTAAAGAGACTGCCAAAGAGACTCCTCCTGCTCAAGAGGAGAAGAAAGCAAACTGGGTATCAAAACAAAAAGTACAAATTGCCAAGAAGAGGACAGAAGCCGAGCCAAGGGAGACAAACATCTCAGGAAGGAATTCATCCAACAGTTGAAGAGTGATCTTAAAAGAAGCAGAAAGCAGGATTATAACACAGCAAAAACATTAAAGGGAAAAACAGACACGGAAAAACAAGGAAAGTCTTCCAAAGAAGCACCGAACTAGGTTTCAAACTCAAATTAATATGCTGGTAAATAATAACTGATTCAAAGGTGATCAAAGATGGATGGAATGTACTGAATTTTTGCATATTAGAGGTCAACATCAAAGCTACCTTAGAAGATATTCCCACCCAGATTTACACCAGACCTTTTCCGTTCATACTTGTTGAATATATACACAGTTTAGAAGGCAGGACCTGCTGTAAATGGTAGTTTTCCAGAGTATATTACTCAGACAAAACTTGTATAGAAAGCTGAGTATGAAGAAAAGTACTAACTTAAGGATATGTACACATAAAACCACATAATATTAAGAAAATTGCATCTAAAGATGCTATGTTAGGACATATGCATGTAAACAAATTGGGAAAATGGAAATCAATCAGAATAGAGCTGGAAGGGACCTTGGAGGTCTTCTAGTCCACCCCACTGGTCAAGCAGGAGACCCTATACCATTTCAGGCAGGTGGCTGTCCAGTCTCTTCTTTAAAACCTCCAGTGATGAAGTACCTGCAACTCCTGGAGGCAAGCTGTTCCACTGGTTGATTGTCCTCTCTGTTAGGAAGTTTTTCCTTAATTCCAGGTTGCTTCTCTCTTTGATCAGTTTCCATCCATTGTTTAATTTCCATCCATTGTGTCTTGCCTTCTGGTTCTTTGGAAAATAAGTTGACCCCATCTTCTTTGTGGCAACCCCTCAAATACTGGAATACTGCCTTCACCCCTATTTCTTCTTTTCTTTAGACTAGCCATTCCCAATTCCTGCAACTGTTCTTTATATGTTTTTGTCTTCAGACAAAATCATCTTAATCATCTTAGTTGCTCTTCTTTGCACTTTTTCCAACATTTTTTTTCAACAGAGTAACCAAAAATGGATGCAGCATTCCAGATGTGGCTTTACTAAGGCTTTATAGAGCAGTACTAATACTTTATGTGATTTTTATTCTATGCCTCTGTTTATACAACCAAGGATTGTGTTAGCTTTTTTGGCTGCTGCCGCCCACTTCTGGCTCACATTTAAGTGATCATCCATAGGATTTCAAGGTCCCTCTCACAGTTACTGTTTTTGAGCCAGGTTTCAGCTAATCTGTACTTGTACCTTTGGTTTTTCCTGCCTAAGTGTAAAACCTCATGGAATAGAAAAATAGAAAACTTGTGGAAAGTGTGGAAACAAATTATCAGGGAAATGCTTCCCCCCCCCAAATGTGATCCCTTGCTGCATATTGCCAGATTCTCCTGGATCGTGAGGGGAGTGAGTGATAGAGAAAGCAAGAAGCCAGCTAACTTCTAAAATTTAACACTCTCATTTCCAGCTGATGAACAGGACCAAAAGTTCCAACATCTGTATTCCTGGTTGTCTGAGAAACCTTGATGAAACCTGACCTAAACTGCAAATATTTCAAAGGGTCACTGAGAAATATCCCTATTAGCATTGCTGTCAAAGGGATGTTCCTTGGCAATTTATTCTCTACATTAACAATGATTGGCAGGATGTACAATCAAATGATATATTTTTCATTAACAGATTGATGTCCCAATTTCCCAAAGACCCCCATTTCTCAGGACTCATCAATAGATGCATCAGTGAAATAGAGTTGAAAATTGGCAAATGGTTGTTGTCAGACCTCTACGGGAGGGGCATGATGGAGGAGAGACCTATAGCCTCCCCCCACACACACATAATAATGTATTTAATTGTAATATTCGCAATATATAAGAAAGAAACATTTACTGATCTAAAAGAATGTATGTTCTGTTTTGTACGGGACAAAGTTGAATAAGAATTAATTTGGTTTTTTGTTTATATTTATAACTATAAAATTAATAAAATATCTTTAAAAAAAAAAAAGAGGCAGTCGAACTCTCTCAATGTCCCAAAGGTGCTTTTTCAAAAAGCTACTGGACTTCTTTGTTTTTCCTTGAAGATGTTTCACTTACCCTCTCAGTGGCTTCTTTGCTCTCAGACCACAGCTCAGGACTATTCATGTCCAGCATTGTGCTTAGGAAACCAACATTTGTGAGTTTTGGAGCTCTTCCTCAGCAGACTTGCATTTACGAGAGCTTCCCATGTGGGCTTGCCATGCCCAGCTGCTGTGGATGGATTATTAGGGAAGCTTTGTCTATCTGTCTCAGGCCCTGGGAATGGGGGCTTGGCAAGAGAACCCTAATGGCTTTGCTTCCTGAAGACCACTTTGTTTCTCCCGAGCAAATTTGCTGTTTCACTTGATCTTTTGCTACTATCTTTATTTCATTTATTTTATTTCATTTAATACCTGCCCATCATATAACAACCTCCAGGTGTCTCATCAAAATATTGTCTGGTTTCCAAAAGAGAGAGAAATTAAGTCAAGTGGAAATAGTGCTGCCAATGTTCTTCTTTCCTAACCTTCCTCAGAGAGGACAGTGGGAGTGGCCCATGGGCTGTGGAACTCTAAGGCTGGCAGGGCTCCCTGCTGTAGCTTGGACCTTGATGGGGGCTGCTTCAACTACTCCCCATGAAAGGAGCAGGAGATCTCCCATGCTTCATCTGGCATGCACTTGTAGGCCTCTATTGGTATCATGAACAGAAGAAGGACATCAGATATAAAGCAGTAAAATTACTTCCCCAGGGAGGAGAATTTTCACAAGAGCTCAGTCATCAGCTGATCACGAGGCATTCACAAAATCCAGACTCCATTGCTAAGCTGGACATCTGCGATCTACAAAGTCATCAGGAAATTTGAAAGAACCACTATGTGGAGAAGGACATGTTATCAAGATGTGAGAATTAAAAAACAGTTCCAAAAGTCTGCGGCCTGTTGGAAAAGGTTTCAGCCCAAGCTGCCTACAACTCACTGGTTATTGGTGCTGGCCAGTGGTGGGATTCAAATATGTGAACAACCAGTTCTCTGTGTGGATGCCACTTCTGGAAGTGCGTTCTGGGCAACAAAAAAAATTAGCTACCGGTTCTGCCGAAGTGGTGCAAACCAGCTAAATCCTACCACTGGTGCTGGCCTAAGCCAGTCCTGGGAGGCCAACTTTTGAAAAATCCTGATCTTCAGAATCCCAAAGAAATATTTGTTTGGGGGGACAAGGACCTTCATGCCTCCCCTGACTGCTGATAGGCTCAGATCTCTCTCTGAGGGCCATCTCCCCTCCACTTTAGGGCTTTTAATGGGTCTGCTTCTTGATGTTGTCATCTTCTCCTGCCACTTTTATGTAGCTTTTTCTCTTTCTTCCTCCTCCTTCCTCCTTTACTCAAACCACACAGATAATCCAGGCCCAATGAGTCACAGCCCTTCCCAAGAAAGACAAGAAAGAGGCAGGATTTATTCCTGGCCAGGCCAAAAAGGAAGAGGAGCTGGAATGCTGGCTGAAGACTGACTGGCATCAGAGGCCCTAAGGAATTGAAAGGACACGTGTGCAACGTTCCAGTGGACTGGTCCAGAGAAAGTTAAATTTACAGTACCCAGATTCAGAGCCACATAAGTAATTTTACATCCAGGGCGAACTATTTTGAGTGACTTTATTAGACAATTGAAATAATTTTGCAACCAGATGCATTAAAAAATTGGATTAACTAAATGTCATTTTTATATAAAGCTATCCAAACAGAGGTTCTCAAAAAGTAAAATCTCCCCTGTGCTGACCAACTGTCTCACTTTTTATCAGGATGAGGAACATTGCATTTTTTATTTCACTCCTATTCTTGCCTTCCGGCTCCCTTCTTGCCTCGCTGTGCTAGAGAGGTAGTCCTTGACTTACAACAGTTCATTTTGTGATTTTTCAAAGTTACAACGGCACTGGAAAAAGTGGTGTGTGAGCATTTTTTACACTTAGGACCAATGCACCATCCCCAGGGTCATGTGATTTACATTTGGATGCTTGAGAACTGGTTCATATTTATGACGGTCGCAGTGTCCCAGGGTCATGTGAACACTTTTTGCGACCTTTTGACAAAGTCAATGGAGAAGCCAGATTTACTTAACAACCAGTTAACAACTTAACTTAACAACTGCAGCGATTCACTTAACAAATGTGGCAAGAAAAATCGCAAAATGGGGTAAAACTCACTTAACAAATGCCTCACATAAATTTTGGGCTCAGATGTGGTCGTAAGTCAAGGACTATCTGTATCCTCCCTCTGCCCCACATCTAACCCATCATAGCTCCAGAGGATCTGCACTCTTAGCTACATTATTTATGCATTTCCACCTCGTTACTTGTGGGCCACAATGCCATTTGTCTTCTAAGGACGGTAACATTAACTAGGACTGGATAAACCAGCAATACTAAAGGATGTGGGAAATTATGGTCCTTGTCCTCAGATGATCCAAGGGCAGCTTTTCAATTTCGCAGCTCCTGGGGATTCTTGGAGAAAGTGGTTTGCAGCACCGTTAATTAAGTAAACAGTAGAACTGTGCCATTCTAAATTCACAGAAACTGGAGTTAATGTCCCAAGAACAATTCTCTCCTTAATATAATTTTCAGACCCACAGCAGACTTCATCTGTTCTTGCTGGTTTTAGGGTAGAGCCTATGATTAATGTTGCAGAAGATTCATTAAGTCTTAGCACTTAGCACTTCTACAAAAAAATGATTGGTTGTATGTTTCAGAAATTGTAAAAGAATTATTTTCTAAAAACCGAGAAAGCTGGTTTCCCATAAAGTTACCTAACAAAAACATGAGGAAGATTTCAATGGATATAGAGCAGAAGGAAATGTTTCTCACATGGGAGATGTAATCAGAGGGATGGGACATTTCAACTTACTCCCTCTTCGGTTACTTTCATACCCTCTTTCTTTGTGGCTTGATGTTAGCCTCCAAAAGGCAAGAAAGATACACTGGGATTCCTCACCCATAGGCAGAAATCATTCCAAATTAAAGCAACTACTTGCATCATTGAAGATGTACCTTGAGAACTTCTAGGAGGAGCCGTCTGGACCTTCTTCCTCCCAACCAAACTAAACTTCTTTCTCTTGGTCCTCTGGGATGCAGCCCCTACCTCTCTCCCTCCTGGAAAGCCAGGCTACTTTCCACCACACCTCTACTTTCACCTGTTGGCTGCCCAACAGACATTTCTGTTTGTGGAAGGGATTACAATTGGTTGTTAGCTTTGGCTTAAGGCAGGGGTCTTCAAACTCGGCCCTTATATGACTCATGGACTTCAACTCCCAGTATTCCTCAGCCAGCATGCCTGGCTGAGGAATTCTGGGAGTTGAAGTCCATGAGTCATAAAAGGGCCAAGTTTGAAGACCCCTGGCTTAAGAGCAGGAGAAGGGGCAGGTGACTATTTGGCCCACTTGCATGAAGCTGGTTGCTTGGGAGGAGGTCATGTTAAAGGCCCATCCCATCTAGTTTGTGAACCTCTCCTATTACTAGGATGGGCGAGAAAGAGGGGAGCAATGGTACCTCTAGAGCTGTAGTACAGGGTCCCAGGTGTGTACAGCTCCTGTCCTGTCCAAGGGGGTCTTTGAAGTAATATGGGAAAGGTGAGAAACTGCCTGAGAAAGGAGGGGCAGCCCCAGGAGTCAGGAAGGAAAACAAAATCCAGGAGAGGGTGATCCCTGAGCCTATACAGCCATGCATGAGAGTGCATGTCCCTGCTTGTGGCCCTCAACCCCAGAGAGGGACACGATGGCAGCCACCCCCTGGATTTCCTCTGCTTGCTTGCTTTCCTCCAGGGAACCTTACTTTAAAGAAAAGGCACAGCTCACAAACAAAGAGACTCTTGTTATCTTCCTTGTGTTTCCAGGATGGCTTTTCTTATATAAAAATTAACAAACTTACTTATTTCTTAATCTTTATCTTAATATTTATCACCAAACCTATGCTATAGTATACTATACTTATACTAATGTCTTTGCCTCTATGTTTATCTACTGTAAATCCTAAATAACCTTATGAACAGGTCTATTCTCCTTCTTGCCCAAGTTTATAAACTTTAGCCACCATCTAGCCCCCTTCTAGTTAGTTGCCTCCTGTTGGATGGCCAAAGACCTTCGGCCCTTCTGCTGGGCAGGGAAGGCTCCTGGCCTTGGCTTCTCCTTCCAACCTGTCAGCTGCTGGTTTGCTGAATTCCAGTTCTGGCCTCCTTTACCATCCTGAGGCTTCCACCTCCAAATTGTCTCTTGGTTCAACTTGTGCCTTCCTCCCAGCTTGCTTGGCATCCTCTCCTTTCATGTCCTTTTCAGTGCCCTCTTCTCACCTTCCCCCTGCTGCTGCTTCTCCTGCCGCTGGATGACCCCTATGGCATTCTGGTACCTGCTGCTTTTGAGTGTCAACTGGATGTAAATTCCTCAAGGAGCCATGTTTCTCTGCCTTGTGTGTTGCCTCCATGCACTCTTGAAGCAGCATTTGGAGGAGCTGTTGCATGGCCTTGGTGCTGGCCATTGATTTTGTCTGGGATGTTCTGGTTCAGATGAGAAGGGCCCCCAGCAAAGCTCTCCATAGAACTGCAAAAAGGGAAATATTGGAATAGACAAGAAGACTGAAGCAAATATGCTTCACAGAGTCCCACTTCCCTTCCCCCAGAGGAATTATGCACTTCTTGAAAACTGATCTGATAGACAGAGAGGCAAAAGGGCAGCCCTCTTCTCATGCCAAGCAGCCCAGATGGTCTGGGGCATTCCTGAGGGCTAAACTTCAGGGATATCTGGCCCTGATACCTTCAGATACCTTCAGACAGGGAGGATGTGCTGGACTTTCAGCCATTAGCTTGGAATGTGGGCTGGAATGGAAAAGGCTCAAGTGCAGTTGAAAGAGGATAAACTTATTCATTTTAAGGGATTTCTCCGTCATACTACTTTAAGCACGTGTCATATCACATTAAATACATTTTTCTGTTGGGGGGCATTTTTCAAGAATGAAACTAATTTTTGGGAAAGGTGCAGTTGCTTCTCCGGGTCTAGGACCAGTGCTTTTTTGTAAAAAAAAAAAAAAAAAAAAGGTACCAGAACTCACACATGTCATACAACCCACTTTGCCTACCCTACAAGGTTCCATCCAAAAAGGTGCCGGAACTCCGTTCTGGGCGTTCTATGACAAAAAAAGCCCTGTCTAGGACAACTCACTGTAGCCAACTTGGTGCGGCCAATTCGCATGGTCAAACTTGCCATGACCCATTCATCATGGTCTACTCACTGCAGTCAACCGGCCATCGGACAACTCGCTGCAGCCAATTCACTGCAGGACAATTAATCATGGGGCATTCACCATGGGATTAATTCCTTTTATTATTCATCAAAGAATTACAAAAGTTGGTATTCATAAGAATGATTTCCTTTGATACAAGAGATAAAATAATTTTGATGAAAACATGGCCAAAAAAATAAAAGGAACTAAGTGACTCCTGTGGCATGTTGTCCTACATCAAGTTGTCCTATGGCAAGCTGGCCATGGCAAGTTGCTCATGGTCAGTTGGCTGTGGCGAGTTGCCCCATTCCAGCTCCTCCACACCAGAGGAATTCTGGCTCCAGCCTTCATTGCTAGAACTGGAGCGAGAGAGCTCTGGAGCCAGCTTCCCCTTAGGCTCAGCTTTCAAGCTGTGGCTTCCCCCTTCTGAAATCCTGGCAGGTATTCGGCTCTCTGCACCTTTGCGGATCACTCACCATCCATGTTACATGGATCGCAAGATGCAGACCGGGCTGCTTTTATTCTTCCCCCTTTAATCTGTGACCCCCTTGAAGTAGGGGATAATCTAGTTTAAAGGTAATTTGGGGCAGCTCTTTCAGGGTCACCTTGGGCTTCTCATGGTACCCTCTGTTTGGACTGAGTTCTGAAGAAGCTGTTTTTAAAGCTTGGTGGAACTTACACTCTGATTTGATTGATCCAAGGGAGGCTGTTGGCAATTTGTTCAGTTCAGTTGTTATTTGGGCTTCTTTGCTCTGATGTTTCTGAACTCTCTCAGTCATTAGAGAGTTTGGAGGAGTCGATGGAGGTCCCTAAACCAGCAGCACATTTTTTTTTATGAAATTGGAGGAAGATAAGGACATTGATATGAATTATGTATACAAAGGTTTGAATCAGGGAGTCCCAGTTTTAGACAGCAACAGACTGTTGCATTACAGAATTTAAAGCTAAAATGAAGGGAATATCATGGAGAATTTTATATTGGATATACTAGATGCTTCTGAAAATATTTAGAAGATTTGTTGGAAGTACAAGTTAAGACCGGAAGGTCAGCCTGCATTGTCTGCAGTTCTTCTATTGTCACTAGGACTTTGACACTGTGGATTCAGGTGTTCGGCTCAGCAATTATCAATTCATCAGGAACCATAGACTCTTCATACAGGGCAGATGGCAAAGGAATTATTGTATAAGACTGAAAAGACAAATCTACACCTGATGTGTTTGTCTGCCAACAGTGATTTTCTCTCCTCCCCCCATGAAAAGCAGAAATCATTTTGAACAGTTTTGTCAGAATTTTTTTTATTTTGTGATGCTTTTCAGGGTTTTAAAAATTAAAAGACACACAATATAATATTATAGCATTTTGTTTAAACAATCAAATGTACAGTATGTATTTCTTTTCTGTTAAGTAGTGCACTAAAAATCTTTTTAAAACTAAATTGGTTACAAAGAATAGCAAGGGGGAGCAAAATGATCATAGCACACTAACTGGAAATGCTGAGCTTGCAGACAACCAGCCCCCAAACCCTTTCCACACAGCTGTTTGGAATTTGGCCTGCTCCCCCTGGCAGAGGGGGCTCCTGTGCGTTGGCAGAATTAGCAACCCTCCTCCAGAACCCCCCTTGCTTGAAAGATAGCATAAATCCTCCTGCACCTCTTGGTCTTATATTCCGTATCTTACTTTTCTTTATTTGTGGCATATCATCTGCCAAATCATACTTGGGATTTCCTCCTGAGACACAGTGGATCTTTGTGCTACCAGAAGCCCTGAAACAAATCCAGCCGTGGATCTGTTTTCTCTTTCCAAGGATCACACCAGAGTGTGGGCACTCGGATCACCAAGGAGGAGAAGCAGCTCCAGCTGGGATCAAAAACTAAGTGGACCAAAAAGGAAATCTTCAAACATCTTGTTTAAAATTATAGTACAGAGTTGGAAGGGACTTGGAGGTCATCTAGTCCAACATTCTGCTTGAGCAGGAGACCCTGGACCATCCCATACAAGTGGCTGTCCAGCCTCTTCTTAAAAGCCTCCAGTGATGGAGCACCCACAACCTCTGGAGACAAGTTGTTCTGTTGGTTAATTGTCCTCACTTTTAGGAAATTTCTCCTTAATTCTAGGTTGCTTCTCTCCTTGGTTAGTTTCCATCCATTTTGTTGTTGTTCTACCTTCAGGTGCTTTGGGGAATAGATTGACCCCCTCTTCTTTGGGGCAGCCTTTCAAATACCAAAATTATCATAAAATCAGTAGTTGTTTAGGGTTATCATTCTTTAAAACCAGTGTTTTTTTTGTAAAAAAAAAAAAAAAGGTGCCGGAACTCACACATAGCTCTGGCTTCAGTCAAAAGCCCTTTACGGAGCGGGGGGGGGGGAGAAGAAACTGCTTTAGGGAGCTTCCGAGGCATAGATCACATGAGCAGCATCAGCTGATGGACGCCATGGCTGCAGTTTTTGAGAGGGCACTTGTTCAGAGCCAGCATGTCTTCTGCCACCTCGTTTTCCTCTGCCTCTGATGACACAGAGGCTTCCTCCGGAGCCAGTGACCAAGTCGGCGGTGGCGCTGCTGTTTTGGGAGTGGGCCTGGTCCCTCGAAGAGATTCGCTCCAGTCCTGGTCCCTGGCGGCGGCGGGGGGGCAGCCCCATGAACCAAGGCAGAGAAGAGGGTCTGCTTTCAGGCCCATGGAAGTGTTTCCGGGTCGACCTTCGATGCCCCCGATTTCCCCGGGCAGCTTCCTTTCACTGAGCCAGAGCTTTACAGGTAGTCCTCGAGTTACGAGTGTAATGGAGCCTGCCCATTCTACTCATAACTTGAAAACTCGTAGAGTGAATCTCGTTCCTTTAGCGAGATCACTCTCTTCCTCATTAAAATGCATGTGGCTCCTTAAGTAAACATAAGGTATCTCAGGGTGGGGAAGGCCATGGAGGGCCTGTTGATGGAACAGGACCCCAAGGCCTCCCCGACCCACTAAAATACTTCATTCTTCCCCTTCCCTTCCTGCCATGCGGGACTCACCTGGAAAACATCTGTCTCCTTTCTGCCACGGTTCCTTCTGCCACTCCGATCGGAGGCCAGGGGACACGTCCAAAGGCCCCTGTGGGTCAATCCAGGCTCTGGAGTCCTGGAAAAGACCTCCAGAGCCTGGATCCATGGCCGTGGAGCGATATTGCGGCCCCCTGCAGCCCGATCCAGACACTGTAGGCCTTTTCCAAACCTCCACAGCCCAGATCCATGGCCACAGAGTGATTTTGCGGCCCCCCAATGGCCCAATCTGGGCTCTGGAGGCCTGGAAAATGCCTCCAGAGCCCGGATCAGGCCACAGGGGGGACGCAAAATCATTCTGCAGCCATAAATCTGGGTTCCGGAGGTCTATTCCAGGCCTACGGAGCCCAGATCCGGCCGCTGGGGGGGGCACAAAATCATTCCATGGTCATAGATCTGGGCTCTGGAGGTCTTTTCCACATTTCCAGAGCCTGGATCATGCCATGGGGGGCTGTGGACGCGTCCCCTGGCCTCAGATTGGAGCGGCAGCAGGAACCGTGGCAGTGAGGAGACAGACATTTTCCAGGTGAGTCCCATGCAGAAAGAAGGGAGGGGGAGGCATGAGAGCATTGTGAATGCTCATAACTTGGGGATTACCTGTACTTGCGCTGGCAGCTTAGAAGGAACCAGTTCTTCCGTTCAAAAAAAGGTGCCAGAATGCCATTCCATGCATTCTATGACAAAAAAAAGCACTGTTTAAAGCTATTAAAATTATTTTATGTGGTAGTCCTTCAGGTTTGAAGAAGACACAGTTCATCTGTGGACACAAAAATGGTGCTGCAGTCTTAGTCTGCAGTCTCAGTTGTAAACACAAAGTCTACCACAGTGGGGGTCCTGGAAGTCCATTGTTGTAGTAATTGTGGGTGTTATTCTGTGATGCCATTCATGGTTTTCTACTAGTTTTAGATGGCCTTGTCTTCAAAGCCAGGGAGGCTTTAGAGCCCAGGCCTTGCCAATGGTTGCTATCAGCAGCTTCAGCTTCTAGTTCCCTTGGCTGGATGTCCCAGGGGCATAGGGACCTCTTTCACACCATCTTTATAGCACTTACATGGTTGACCTCGAGGCTTCTTCCCAGACTCCAGTAGTCTATAGAGCAGCTGGTGAGGGATACAGTGGTCATCCATTCTGATGACATGTTCCACCCATCTCATCTGTCCTCTGCTAGCCAGGGACTCAAGCTTGGTGGACTCCACATGATCCAAGTCTTCCAGGATGGAGACAGTCTTGCCAATGAATGCCAAGGATGGAGCAGAGAGTATGCATGTGAAATTTCTCCAGTTGTTTGAATGCCTTAGGTACAGAGTCCAGACTCATATATACATAAGAGGGAAGGGATAACCACAGCTCTGTAGACATTTGGTTTTGTGGAAGTAGGGATGTTGTGTTGCAGTCGCTCCAGTGCCTGGCTGGCCTTGCTGAATTTCTTTGTCCAAAGACCTATCACTCAAGGTTATGTATTTGAAGGTGGTTACATTTGTCATTGACAGAGATTTTTGGTTCTACAGACTTGGTATTTAGCACAGGCTGATAAAGTACATCAATCTTGTTCAGGTTGATAGTCAGGCTGAAAGGCGTACCATCATCTGAGACTTTTTTCAGCATCAACTGTAGATCATTGTCTTGGTGCGCCAGGAGCACATGATTTTCAAAGGTTTCTTGAATGGCTGTATGGAGGCTCTTCATCTGTGCATTGAAGTGGTGAAAGTCCAAGAGAGAGTCGGCCAATTGGCACCTGCTGTATACTCCTAATGTCAACTGTCCAGTTGGCATTTCCAGAAAAAGAAACTCCTGGAACATGATTTTACCAAGAGTATAATACTTTACTGAAAACTTACATTTACACAGAAGAAGCGAAACCAGCTCTGATTTTCCTGATTGAAAGCTTACTTAATTAAACAATAGATTCTCTTGCTCTCACCCACTGGGTGTTCACATTGTCCAATAGTAATACTTCTTGTTATGGGAAAAAGTCCACTTCTCCATCAGCCACCTGTGTTAGTGATCTTCGCTTTATCAGCTCCAAGCTCTCAGAGATGCCTGGTTGCCTAGCTACCATCCCTCCCACTTTTGCATTCCACAATCTTGTCAAACTATGAGTGAAGGGAGAAGATGTAGGCAAAAGAATGAATCAGTCTTGACACCTCCCAGTCATGGGCACCAAAATGAGTGCAGGTCTTCCTTGCTCTCATTCTACCATTTCTTCTCCAAGCAGTGCCATTCACCCTCCTTGAACCTCTGATGCCTGTCTTGGATTGTCAACCACAAAGTCCTCCACATAAGCACATCTGTGCCCTTGGGAAGGCAATGCTCCATTCCCTCACACAGGATCATGAAAAAACACCTTTGGGATAACTGTGACCTGGATGACTGAGAATCTCCATAGACATTTAGCTCCATAGACATTTACCTTTAAGGATCTTCTGCTTTTATGTAGGTGTTTTTTTTTTTTCATTCCAGGGAGGTAGACCTTTGAGAGATCTCTCATCATCAGGCCCCTGTCCCACTAGTCAGCAGTCCATAATCCTGGTTGATTTTCTCTGCTGCTGCTGCTGCCTCTTGCTGCTCCTTTCACTACAGATTGGTCACAGCCCTTCTGATTCAGAGAAGCAAGGACAGATCTGCCTCCTTGGGGCTCTGACACAGACATTGAATTACATCTGTTCCCTGAGGTTATGTTCCCCAAGAGATTCCTACCAGGAATTTGCCCCATCTGCTCTCTTTCAGGCTTCCCAGCACTACAGGCCTGCCTTTTCTTCAGCAGGAGAGCTTTGGCAGGAGACCCACCTGGGGATGGCTCTGTAGCTATGCGTGCCGCAGGCTGGCCACTCCGAGCCACAGTTGATGCTCTCCCGTGGAGGATAAGCCTCAGTGGCAGCATTTCCTCTGGGGTGCCTGGTTCCCTTTCATCCTCCCAGTTTCCTGGCGAGGCTTTGAACGCACAGAAGGGCTGGAAGGTGCTGGAGGACAGAATCTGGCGTGCAGCGGGAACACGGCCAAGGCACCAGCAGGACGCCCCATGGTTTCACCCCATTTGCAAACTATAAGGCTGCCTTTCAGTTGAGGAGGGGGTGGGTACAAACAAACATGTGCTAAACATCATGTTGGGAAGCTTAGCGCATTAAGAGGAACAGTGTGCTTGCCATGGACAAATGGAAACAGTTTGCAATTCGTTATAGGGGATGGGAGGTAAAGAAAAAGTCTGCCTTGATTCAGACTTTCTGAAACCAATTTTGGCAAGGCAGGCACTGCGCAGATCAAGCCTTCTGTGCAGATTGTCTGCCATAGAAGGATCGCATGCAATAAATCAGACCACAGGTTGCGGCCTCTTGGCATTTCACAGCTCTCATTGGAATTCAGAATTTGAGGGTCTGCATGCAAAGAAAGCCATCAAAGGGGGAAGGGGGGAGGGGGTCTTCCAACTGGGTAGCAGTCTGATTCTCCAAAAAGAGAATGGCCCACCGATTGCTGAATTCTGACTCCCAGGAATGGGCTGGAAAGGATGTTGGAGGTTTGTGTATGCTCTCGATCAAGAGGAAAGCACATCCTCTGGACACAGCAGGACACAGATTTCTGGCCTAGTGGTTATAGCAAGAGGCTCCATTTCTTCCAGAAAAAGACTCAAACAAAGCCCTTCAAGGTGTTCTGGCAACTGAATCCCAAAAAATGAATAAAGCTAATGTTTTTAAATATATATACTTACTTGAAATTAATAATACTCATCCCTCTCTGTTAAATGTTTTAGATTTCTTAACCTTATTTATGTTTTTTTTAAAAAAAGCTGCTCAGAATTAGTTTCAACTGTAGTACCATATAAGGCATGTAAACATTAAATTAAATAATTATCTTGCTACTTGTGTGTTCAAGTCGGTTTTTGACTCCTGTGACTCCCGGCACAAGTTGTTTGGCAAGGTTTTGAAAGATGTTTGCCATTGCCTCCTTCCTGGGGCTGAGACAGAGTGACTGGCCCAAAGTTACCCAACTGGTTTCTTGCTCAAGGGAGGACCATAAATTAACGTTTCCTGATTTCTAGCCTGGTGTTTTAAACCATCAGCTCAAACTTTGCTGCTTACGTTCTATTAAAAACTGTAAATCAGCAGCAACTTTTGAAAGTCTGTGAGGTCAAACTTCTCTGGAAACCTTGGAAAAGGGCTGTTAGGACAGAACGTCCATCCCATCCAGGGGCTTGGGAGCAACCAGGGTAGGGCACTGGCTCCACCCCACCTGGCTACTTATTTGCAGTGGTCGTTAAGCAAATCGACCCCACCGCTTGCTTCAGCCCTACCCATTCTATGGGCCTGGGAAAGAGCAGAGGGAAGGGATGTACCCGGTTGCATGCCCTTCCTCAAGAGAAGCAGAGGTGAGAAGCAGGAATGGAGAGAATAGGAGGGTCGTCAAGCAAATCCATGGTCATTAAGTGAACCAGTGGTTCATGCTGGATGAGATTTTGCTGAAAACTGGAAGTAAATGCCAATTTTCAGCAAAACCATCATAAATCGTGATCATATGACCATGGAACACTGCAAACGGCTGTAAAGACAGCCTAGCTGCTGAGTGCCCAAAGGGTGGTCATGTGACCTGGGGGGGCACCCATCAGAACTGCAACTCCCAGGTCGTAAATACCCCCAGGTAGGTCGGTTGGAACTTCAAATGATCACTAAGCCAAGGATTACCTATAATAGGCTAAAGCAGGGTTAAGCCCCATGGGCCTCCCAGCCAGAAGTAGCCCTTGGCCTAGTTCCAAAAGCTCCCTCCAAGCAATCCTTGCAGATGTGTCCCCATCCGATGACTGGGGTCCTGGAGTGCAGAAGACAAGAGGGTGGGTGAGGGAGTGTCAGAGAATGCAGATCAGCCCCCCCCAACCCCACTGCATGCTTCCGCCCCATCCACTTGATGGCCCTGGAAGAGAGTAGAGGAAAGGTGTGCACCCAGTTTAGAATAACAGAGTTGGAAGGGACCTTGGAGGTCTTCTAGTCCAACCCCCTGCTCATGCAGGAGACCCTATACCATTCTGGACAAGTGACTGTCAAGCCTCTTCTTAAAAACCTCCAATGTTGGAGCACCCACAACTTCTGGAGGCTGATTAACTGTTCTCACTGTCGCCCTAGGGGATTACATGCCCTTCCTCAAGAGAATCAGGGGGGGGAGAGAGAGAGAGAGAGATGAGGAGGAGTGCAGGGTGACCCTCCGACAGCTCAGGGTTTGCATTCACCTGAGCACCAGGCAGTTTTGGGCCGCCAAGTTTGCACGGGGCTTCTAGGAAACAGCCACAAAGAGGCATCTGCTCCTCCTGAGCTTGCAGAGCTTCTTCCTGAGCCTCCTCCTCCCCCCAAAAAACTCCAGTGGTTCAGCGATTCTGGAACTGCACCCCAAGATGCATCTTGCTTGGTCAAACGTATCTAACCAAGTAAGCAAGAAAAAATAATCCTTTGTTCCACTTCTATGAACCTGGAAGTGAGAACAAACTTTAATAGGATTCAGTGAGGCAGGAAGCAAGAATAAACCCCAACCATATTAATGGGATGTAAACCATTTACTTTTGGCATTGGCAAAAAATAAAGGTGGTTGGCAGGCTAGAAAATTACTCTGTGTGTGTGTGTGTGTGTGTGTGTGTGTGTGCGCGCGCGCACACGTGAGCATGTGTGTGTGGTTTTAACCGATGGGAAGAGGAAAAGACACCCAAGTAGAGGATGTGTATGTCATACAAATGCTTTTGTGCAGAACCTGGGAAGGCCACCGTGGCCTGGGGAGGCCATCACAGAATCAGAATGCAGGGGACCTTCCCCTCATTTAGCCCAACCGCTGCCCGCTTAAAGAGCCATTATTACATCCCCCCCTCCAATGTGTCCGTGCATTCAGCTTTCATATTTCAGCATCTCTTGTGAAGGAGAGTTCCCCCCCCTCCAAGGGCATCTGCACCGTTGCTGAAGTGTTTTAGCGTTAGGAAGTTTTTCTTGAAACCCAGATGAAAACTGCTCCTTGTCATTTAAAGCAAGTGTTTCTCCCATCTTCTGAAATTTTCCCATCTTCCAGTTCATGAGGTTATCTGGAGGTGCATGAGAGGGGCCACATGGGTTGGGGTTGCAGAGGGAGGCAAGGCGATGCACAAGAGGTGCCACACAAGCCAAGGACGGCATGCAAGGATGTGAGGGGGTGTTTGAGAGGTGCCATGCTGGATGGGGAGGTACACAAAGATACGGGTTGGGGAGGGTGCCCAGGCATGTCTGAAATGCCAGCAGTCCCCATTGCTGCCATTAAGCACATTTTGCTATAGTACAGGTCATTTTGAACTGTTACTTTCTATTGTGTTTTTAATGTTTGCTTTTATTGCTGAATGCCGTTCTATAGCTTCTTTTCTAGCAGGTTTCATTAAAACAGTAATTTCAAATGGCCTTGTACATGTTAAATCTGGCTCTGTTTTTAGCACTTTCTTTCCAGATTCCAGACGATATCTCAATTCATCATTCATCCTCTGACCAAATTTAAATTAAGGAGCCCTCTGAATGTTGCAAACATTAAAACTGCAGAGTTCAGAGAGCTTTTTAAGTGCAGTTTCAAAACTAGAATCCTCTGCAAATAATAATGATTTGGGCACCAGGTATTCCTGTGTTGCTGAATTGTATGGGGTTGGTGGGGGAGGGGAAGGAAGCTTCTTACTCAAATCTGTGCTTGTCCCCCATAACATTTGCCTCTTTAAAACCTCTCCTGTACAGAAGGATCATCTGCAGCACCATCAAAATATTCTTGAGAAGAATATTTTGATGATGATGCAGATGATCCTTCTATACAGGAGAGGTTTTAAAGAGGCAAATGTTATGGGGGACAAGCACAGATTTGAGTAAGAAGCTTCCTTCCCCCCCCACCAACCCCATACAATTCAGCAATAATAAAAGCAACACAGGAATACCTGGTGCCCAAATCATTATTATTTGCAGAGGATTCTAGTTTTGAAACTGCATCTGCCATCTGTTTCCCTTTGTCTTTTTGTTTAATGTTACTCTCTTTGGCTTGTTTGCTTGTTTTTATTGAGGCTTGGGAGGCCTTTAAAAACAACTGGGGCTACCTTGTGTCCTTGCTATCACTCAAAAAAAAAAGTTTGGTTTAGGAATAATTTCTCTGCTCCTTGCTTTATTGAAAATTCTAGAAAGACAAACTCTACTGAATCTGCAACGATTACAACATCTGCAGGAGGTCCAGCCAGGAGGTCCAGCAGTCCCGACATGTGCAGCAGAGGCTCCTTCCTTGTCGCTTGCTCAGGGGTCTTCTAAGGAAGCAGTCCCCATCCTTTCCAGCTCCGTGGGCTGGCAATGGTAGTGGAAGCGGGGGGCAGGGGACAGTTTCACGCACACACTTGCACCTTGAGCAAATGGAGCATCACATGCTCGCCCATCTCTTGCATGGACCAGTTTCCAATGGGCCATGGACAGGTACCGTTCCACAGACCGGGGGTTTGGGACCCTTATTCTAAGGCCACCACCCCTTCCCAGAGCAGAGGCAGGAACCAGAGGTGGGCAGAGAAGGGCCATGTAGGCTGAGTTAGTAGCTACACAAGCCTGCTTAGTTCACTCATAATCTCTCATATGGACCTTTTTCTCTTTCTCTCTCTCTCTCTCTTAGAACCATTTCCCTTCAGCCCCACCTTGGTAACCTGCAGCATTTCTTCTGCTATCTGCCTCTCCTTGTTCTTTGAGAATCAAAATGAAATTTGGTAGGACATGACTTGCTGTCGTCCTACATTTATGTGGACACATTTGACTCTGCTATTCCTTTCCATTATCTTATTTTGACTTCTCCAAGATGTCCTCCATAAAACCACTGCTGACCAGCATAACACAACTGGGAACTCTTATTTTTCCATGAAAGTTCACATTCCTCTTCTTGGACATCTTCTCAGAAGGAATGCATGCAAGCAAAAGGTGGGGCAGAGCCATTTCTCTGACTCTCTCACTCTCTCACATGCACATGTGCACCAACGGCTTCTGGAGAAGAAATGGCAGACTGGTTCTGCTTAAAAGGGGAGCTGATGATCCTGGCAGAATGATGAGACAGCAAGTAGAACCTTTTTCTAATTTGTATCCAGACAAGGAGAGCATTTGAGATCACCCAAAAGTGCTCCAGACAGTTGTTCCTTGCAAGGAGACCACAAGACACTGATCTCTGGCAGGTTTATAGCTGTGGGAGACGAGGGGATAGCTATCTCGCTCATTCCTTGGTCAGCGCCTTCAAGGATCCCATGTTTGCCTATCTCTTGTTCTAATCACTTTCAAAAATTGCATTTTAGTTTATTTTCAGTTATTAAGAACTTTGGATTGAAAAGTTTTACAACACTGAGTGAGTTTCCTCCAATCCTTAATGAAAGAAGTTTTAAATATAAGTTTAATTACTTAAAAATTCCTTCTTGGAATAAAAAGAAAAAAAATGATTAAAACTTTGATTTTGAAAAGTTACAAACAGACTAAGGATCCAGATGGATTTGGAATAAGATTTTGGAATTAATTATAACATTTCTTCCTATAGGAAAATAATTTTGTTTTGAACTCTTTTTAAAAGAATATGAAAGGATGGGACTTTGAAGGTCACACACAAGAGGGAACTAGAAGGAACTAAAGATTATATTTAAAGGAGAAGAACAGTCACCAAACAGTCAACATTTGGCTTAATAATGCAAAATAGAGCAAAATATTTTAACATTGGACATATTGAAAAATATTTTTGAACAATGTAGCCAGAGGTTAATTTTAAGGGTGTCTGCTTCTATAGATGGGTTATGTTTAATAGATGCCATAGAAAAGGAACAAGGATTATTTAAAGATAACATTTAGTCACCTCTACTTTTTATTCTAACGTTAGAAGTACTACTAACTAAAATCAGAAATAACAAAGAGATAAGTGGATTAAGGATTAAAATAGAAGAATATAAGATACAGGCATTCGCAGATGATTTGGTGTTTTTTATAGAGGAACCATTTGAAAGAGGTAGAATTTTAATAGATGAAACAGAATTATGGAATGGTGGCGGGACTAAAAATAAACAAAGAAAAGACTAAAATACTAGTTAAAAACTTAACTGAAAAACAAAAAAGAGGATTAGAAGAAAATTTGGGGTTGCAAATAGTAAAAAAGATTAAATATTTGGGAATTTGGCTCACCGCAAGATGTTCCTCAATAAAAGAAAATAATTATAAAAAATTGGTACTATGTATACAAAAAGATTTAGAGATTTGGGGGAAATTACAATTATCAATGTTAAGAAGGATTTCAGCGATTAAAATGAATGTTTTACCAAGAGTGTTATACCTCTTTCAAACAGTTCCAATAAAACTGGGAAATTTTTTTTTTGATGAATTAAATAAAATAATTAATAAATTTATATGGCTAGGTAAAAAAGCACAAATAAATGCTAAAGCATTACAGGATAGTAGTAGTAGAGGTGGCCTTGGACTCCCAAAATGGGAAATTTACTATCAAGCAGCTGGATTGCTTTGGATCAGTGACTGGATAAATTTTGAAAATAAAAGGGTCCTTACAATTGAAGGTCACGATCTACAAGTTGGATGGGGGAAAGATAAGAAAATTCATACATATTTCTTCCAACATCAGATAAGGCAGCAGTTCTCAACCTATGGGTCGCGACCGTTTCGCGGGGGTCGCCGGACACTGCGGTCTGCCATTTTTTTGTTTTGTTTTTTGTTTTTTTGGCGCGCGTGCCGCGCATGCGCAGATCGGCCCGTCGCGGTCCGCCATTTTGTTTTTTTTGTTTTTGTTTTTTTTCATTGCACGCGCACCGCGCATGCGCGGATCGGCCCGACGCGCGCGCGCACGCCAGGGGCATGCCACTCATGGGCGGGGCAAGTGGGGTCTCAACCTGAAAAAGGTTGAGAACCACTGAGATAAGGGATGCATTAATTTGGATATGGGGAAAAATTAAAAAAAAATACTATATGAAAATTCCAATTTGGATTTCACCAATGGAGGCAATGATTCATCCAAACACATTAGATAAAATAAAAGTGATTAGGTATAAAGAATATTAGATAACCAAGGGAAATTAAGATCAAGAGATGAATTAAAAGAACAGGGAATAATTATCGATTGGTGGCCATATGCACAGATAAAATCAAAATATAATAAAGATATGGAGGAGTATGGGATATATCAAACATTACAGCAATTGGATAAAATATTGATAAGGAACGGAAAATTTTTTTTAACAAAAACCTATAAATTCCTATTAGAAATTGAATTTGAAGAAGAAATAGTAAATGGGCCCGAAATATAGGTAGAAATATAAGACTAGATGAATGAGAAAGAATGTGGAATGTAAATTGCAAATTAACATTGTCAACTGCGTATAAAGAAAACCAAATTAAAATGTTTTATAGATGGCATCTAGCACCGGCGAGATTGGCTAAAATTTATAAGAATATGAATCCAGATTGTTGGAAATGCAAAAACAATAAGAGAACATTCTACCATATGTGGTGGCAATGCCCCAAAGCAAAAATCTACTGGGAGTAGATAAGAGGATTGGTACTGGAAATAACAAGACAACAAATTGAATTCAAGCCCAAAATATTCTTACTAGGTATAATTAATCCAAAATTGAAAAACAACTCCAATACATCATTATACATATTATAACGGCAGCACGTATTACATATGTGCAACATTGGAAGAGTAAAAACATACCAACAAGTGCAAAGATTATAGGAAAGATTTTAGATTGTGCAGAGATGAATAAGCTAACTTTAGAAATGAAAGACAAAGAAGTTACTGATTTTTACGAGGTATGGGACATGTATTATAGTTGGTTAGAATTGAGGAATAAAAAAGTAAGAGAAGTAATGTAAATAATTGTTAATAAACGTAAGAGATATAGGACATAGCATTGTTAAGGAAAAAGGAAAATGTGTTGTGTATTGTGTATTTTGTCTGTTTGAAAATTTTTTTTAAAAAAAGATGACATTTAAAGATTACAGGCTACAAGAATGTCACCGGAAAAAATATTACACTGGACATACAAAAGAAACCAGTTGATGTCTTAATAATTATTAAAAGGGATATATAAATAACAAACAGACTGACCTGAATAATTTTCCTATACAGGTAGTCCTCAACTTTTTGTTTGGTGACTGTTCTTAATTACAATGGTGCTGAACAAAGTGACTTATGATCTGTACCCAAAGTTATGATCACACAACACACAACACACAACCACAGGGATGTTGCAGCAGCCCCTACCCACATATCTTTCCCCCAGCCTGACTCACTTGGGTCCCTTAGACCTGCCTCCCACCCAGCTGGGTATCCAAAAGCTGTGGGCCTTCTTCCTGCCCCACTGGGTCCCACACCCTTGGGCCTCCCCTCCCACCAATCTGAGATGACATGACCCGGCCTCCAGATACTGTAAGAAGACCATGTGGCGGATCAACTGCTCAATTGTGGTCAGAAGTTGACAAGTTCCCACATTAGAGTTGTAAAAGAGATTTCTTAAAACTTTGAAGAATTCTGTAAGAGCAAAGAAAAGATGAATTCAAGTTTAAAGACATTTTTTGAAGAGACTAAAGATCAAAACTGTTAAAAGAAAAAAGATAAAATGTAAAGGTGATTTATTTGATCAAAGTCAGAGTGGGTAATTTCTTTACATACTTCATTTTTCTTTACTATATTCTTATTTTATCTTTTCTATTTTTTCTTTTCTGCACTTCCATTTTTCTACTTTTTTAGTTTGTATTAGTTTTTATCATTGTAGTTTAATTCTTAATAAAATTATTATTAAAAAATAAAAACCAAGTGCACCTAAATGTTGGCACAGAGTCTGTTGTCCACTTCTTCTTGCTTGCTTTTTTTTTTTTTTTAAGTTTGGGATTATGTGTCCAAGCAAGCTAGGATTTAAAAGCCCTCAACTGCCTTAGTTTAGCAGCACTTTTGGGGGGGGGGGGGTAAAAAATTCTTTTATTGAAACAATCAACATCAAACATAAGATCATATTAGAAAGCAATCATCATATAACCTGCAATACAACACTAAGGATTAGTCTTTGTGAGCGTCTGGTTTAGTAAACATTCCTCTTATATATGTTCTAACTACTGTTTCTAGTCTATCAAATATTGTTCATTCGAGCTTCAGAAGTGAATTCGTCTCAGTAGTAGTGCAATCCTTTATGATCCCTAGCAAAAGATCCTTATGCCTTTCGCACGTTGATTTACCCATGGAGCTGTAGAAAGAAACATCCTCAGTGCTGATCTCCCTTTCACATTCTTTGTCCTCCCTCCATCCTTTGGATTCTCTGTCATACACAAACATGCCCCTTCCACTTCTACTGTCTTACTTCTTCCCTACTACACGATCCCTCAGCCTGTCTTTTGTACTTCAGTTAAGCAGGAATGAAGGCACAACACAGGCAAGTTAAATCCTCCTCTCTACTCCATGGGCGTCTCCCTTCCTCCAGAATCACACCCCACCCTCCCCAGAGAGAGCTCCCATCTGCACAAACTGGAACTCTTTCTTCTGTGTTCAATTGATTTGGGGGGAGGAAGAGCATGGGGGGGGGCAGTAAGTCAATCTAGAGATGCATCCAGAGTGTGGATCAGAGTTTTCCCACTCTAAGCATAATGAAGAGCTTCAATCAACAGCCTGCTATTGTGATAAGCAGTTTTAATGTTTCTTGGTCACCCACAGCATCTACCCTTCTCATTCTCTTTCTGCAGGCTGTCTTTTCTCCAGTATGGGAAACTGAATCTCAGCAAGTGAGCCCAGCAGGAGGGTGGGAGCGGAGGGCAGTTTCATCAATGGTTTCAATAAAAACAGTGTTTGCTGTTGTGAAATTGCTGTGGGATCCATTAACTATAGTAAGCTCAATCCAGGGAGGGAAATTGACGGGAGGCAATGTGGTCTTACTTAGGAGTCACATGCATGGCTGGCTTCTTTGTTGCATCCACCTGTGTTTACACAGAGCAGTGAAACACCCCAGATCAGGACACCACAAACACACTCCCCTAGTGTGCAGGTAAGTTTGGAACTTCCCCTGGTTTCACAGAGACCCTGGTCCTCTGTGGGGAGGGCACATCAGCTCCAGCCTCTCTGCTTTCATGGCTCTGCCATCTTCAGCTGAGGGCAGCCTAACCTTTCCATATTTAATATATCCCTATTGTGTTCCTATTGTCCTTTCCTACTGCCCATATCCCTATTGTCCTTACCATATTCAACAATCCCTATTGTCATCATTCCAGTGTATGCAAAGCTTTGAAGCATTGATGGCAAATGGATCCAAAGTGATAGGAGGATTATTGAATTACTCCATGAAATATGCACTGGATTGTAAAGCATGCCTTGTTGTGGCACGAAGCATAATCTGAAGACAACCAGACAGATAGATGGTTCCCAGAGTTAGGCAACCACCCCTGTCTCTGTCCTTCTGCCAGATGCAGCCCTGGGGAGTTTTGCTGGAGGACACACAGAGATACCGGCCATTTGTTGGGCCAAACATCCACTGGCCTTTGATGCAAGCATGAGGTATAGTCCTGCAGTTCAGATTGTTTGTGCAAGAGATATATTTGTGTGACCTTTGAACACTTTTTCTCCTCCCAAGCTAACTTTCTTTGGTTGTCAAGAAAGCAGAGAGGTTTGGCATGGGAGTGAGGCTCACCAAGGTCAGGCACCCCCATCACCTACACAGCCCCAGCCCCAGTCATCTGTCTCCTGGGACTAGGAGTTGTGTTTTTCACCAAAAGGGCATCCTGGTGGATTTGTCCCTTAATTCAAATGTTTAAATCTCTCAAAAAGTTTTCATCGAAGGAATGAAACCAACTGTCAAGGTTCCGACTGATGAACCCAACAAAGTAAACACAGCTGAGACAATTAAATCTCTAATGCAAAACTTTATTGAGTGAACCATTTGGGCACTGTTGCAAGAAAAACCAGCTCTGGGGTTTTCGTGCCTAAATTACTATAGTAAAATAGAAACCTCCCTCCCCTGTTGGTGCAGGTCACGCTGCCCAATTGTACGTTAGGTAATTGTTATGAACATCTCCAATAAACATCTCTCCTCGTGTCCTTGGTTGTTATGAAGTAGCCAGCAGCTGTTAATGGCTCACATACCAAACCTCGCCCCGCCCACCAGGCATGTGGCTAGCGGTTGTGTCTGGACCATTCTGGTCACTCTGCGAGGCTTGACACCAACACAGTTTCACTGAAAGTAGCATGAAATAATATTTTACTTAGATACTGAAACAAATACTGCTCTAATGTATTTGTTCTTTACAGACCTTTGAAAGATTAGTGTCTCTGGGCTTTCTAGCTGGCAGGTGGGCCTGGGTCTTCTAGAGGAAAACCCTGAATGGCTGCAGAGAATCGCACTTCTTTTAGTCCCTCAAAGCTACCTTCTCTAGAACAGCATTTCCTCCATGTGCCTCTTCAGGCAGTTATGTGCTCCTGTCCACTTTCCTTCGCAACCAGAGGCAAACTTGCCTGACCAATAATCAGCCAAGACACAGCAAAGACCTTTCTTTCATTTATTGCAATAAGTGGCGAGAAGCCATCAAGGATTGGTTCTCTCCAAAGTTCATCATCTCAAATCAACATCTTTATGCATCCCCTACACCAGCCACCCATGCTTCCTTGTTCCCCATTGGCTGAGGTACTATGAGGTTACATTCACTCTGACCACCTTCTACATGTTTCCTGAGATCCTCCCCAAATATACTAAATCATACATCACATGTGCATTATAATTAGCAGATACTACCTGTGTTTCCCCGAAAATAAGACCTAGCTTGATTTTTATATGTGTGCCCAATATAAGCCCTACCCCCCAAAATAAGACCTACTTAAGACCCTACCCACTCCATTGCACCTGGTTGCACAAAGTGGGCCAAGGCACACGGGTACAAATCAAGCTAGGGAGGGGATGGGGTGGAGCTACCCACACACCGCACATCCACTTACCTTAGGACAGTTGCAGCCAGGCCTCTCGTGCCCCGTCACCTGCCTCACCAGCCCACTTCTTCTGCAGCTGCTCACACCACTCACACATGTTGCCCCCGGCCTCCGTTTTGCCGGCAGAGGCCTTCAGGAAAGGCCTCTGACAGTGAAATGGAGGCCAGGGGCCACAGCACACGTCAATCCGGAGCTCGTTTCTCAGCTGTAGAGGCCTTTCCAGAAGCCAGGGGTGCTGTGCACATCAATCCGAAGTTTGTTTCTCACCTGCAAAGGCCTTTCCAGAAATGGGTAAGACATCCCCCCCAAAATAAGACCTGGTGCCTCTTTGGGAGGCAAAAAGAATATAAGGTCGGGTCTTATTTTTGGAGAAATGTGGTATATGTAAGGTGTGTCAGTTAATATTTAATAACTTATTAAACATGCTCAGTTGCCTTATATGCGAGTTCTTGTGGTTATGCTATAGATTCTTGGAACTGCAGGCACTTTCCTGTTATTCTAACTGTTTATTTCTGCAGTTGAGCTAGCTATTTCCTCTTAAAGTTTAAGACTTTCCGAGGACCCTTCACTCATACTCCAGCCTTCAATCAAAGCCAAGCTTTTGAATGGGAAACATGTATGCACATTTTAAACAAACACAATCCTGTTGCGGTTCTAGCCTTCTTTTCCTTCTTCCTTTCTTATTTCTTTGTTGCTCTTGTTAATGGAAGTAACAGCTATTAAACTTTTGTGGTCAGTTTTGTTTTACCAGCTTCTATTTTATTCAAGATTACATGTCTAAGTGCTACTCTGCATTCTTAATAGGGCTCCTCAAAGCATTCAGAAGAAAAGCTTTGCAAAACACCTGAGCACTGTTTTTTGAGCCTTTCAAGCAGCTGCATTCTTTGCAAGACTCATGCAGCTTCTGCATCTGAGCACATGCACAACCACCTCATTTCCTAGTGAACATACAATCAATGCATGCACACGGATGCCAAGAAAAACAGATCACTCTGCAAGCCCTTCAGGAGAAAAATGATTAATTTGGGAAGAGATTCATTTTATTCACATTACTTCATATTCTGATATATCTCTTTCAGAGGTATTGCTCTGGGTTCTCACTGATGAAGAAAATAGTGCTTGCCAGTGAGACAGGGCGGGGAAGAGAAGGACATTATTTTTATTTTATTTGTGATTGCTGTTGGCCATTTCCTCCCGATGAGCCGAATGTTCTGGAGGACAAAATGATTAACCAAACATGCCAATTCTCTCATTTCCATCCAAGATGGTGATCAGCATTGTTGTAACAAGCTGCCAGTTTTATTGCCTAATGACGTCACAAAACGTGGTAAAACTCTGCTCATCACATCATCTGTATCACAATGTCACAATGTTGGGCTTGCCATTTGTCCCACCTAACAGACCCTTGTGGTGGCGGTTGTTGTGTTTTCCGTTAGTTGGCAATTGACGAAGACACATGGTGAAAACAACAAGCTCTTTATTACTCTTCTCCTACAACCAAGCAAGAAGCAAAAGGCATGCAGGCCTTTTATAGGGCCTGAGACCCAGACAGTGTGAACCAATAGGAACTGACCATTTTCACGCCTTGCACATGCGCACAAGCTGGCGCCACCCTGTCTGGTCCCGGGCAGCTTTTGGATTGCCCTGGACCGTTTGCAACAATTCTGAGCCTGCATTCAGCTCTAGCAGGCTCAGGACACAACACCCCTCCCACCTAAATAAAACACACCTAGCTTTATGCAGAGGTACATTGTTCAAAGGCAGGGAGAGTGGAGTCACTCTGGTCTGCGCACAGGCAAGACACTTTGACAAAATAATTATTAAATTAAACAAAATGCACTCAAAATCATAATAGTATATGATACTCTTTACTGAGTGTTAGCCCCCATCCAGCGACCTATTAGCAAGGTTCCCCATGTGTTGACAGAAACCTCACATAATCTCCTAGATGTTTGGGTGGGCACTTGGCCCGCTGTGACCTTCTAATGGCTGGTGAGTGTGCCTGACCTACCTGCTCGCCTGCCAGGCTAGGCAGGCCAGGACTTTGTTGCCCTAAATTCCCAGGTGACCCACCCAGCTGCTGGCTGGCTGGACCCTCTGAGTCCAAGCCAGTGTACCTTGGAGGGATGGAAGTCCCCAAGTCCACAGTGGACTCCTCTTGGGAACACTGTCCCTCGAGCCCAAGGCCAGCAGTTGGAGAGGCCTGACTAGCGGAAGTGCCCCAGTACTCCGTAGCCTCTGTGCACGTGCCGGAGGTGCCAGAGTCAGGAGCCGCCTCCATGGCAACGCCTTAGAACAGCGGTTCTCAACCTGTGGGTCGTGACCCCTTTTGGGGTCGAATGACCATTTCAGGGGGGTTGCCAAACAACGCAGTCTGCCATTTTCCCCCCCTTTTCCTTAGCTGTGCTACTCCCTCTTATTCTATTGGCTTTTGAAAGCCAATAGAATTAGACTCTCTTGAATAGCCAATAGGAATTGTCCAGGCTGTCTCTGCCCTGCTGAACCCATCAAAAGTCCCAGTCGCCAAACGTTGCTGCAAGTTGTCTGCAGCGAAGGCGGCCTCTCTGGAAGTTTCCACCCCTCCCTGCTGAGCAACTACTAAATGTAAGTAAAAGAGGGCCAGGAGTGCCTGGGCCTGCCTGCCATCACCCCGAACAGGGCGATGGCAGGGCAGCGGTGGGCGCTGGGAAGGCAGCTGGCGCACGTAGGGCCGACTCTCAGCTGGCTGTCGGGAGCCGGGTGGTGTGTAGCAGCCCCACTGGTTCCCCACCGATGTCCGGACTCAGACCCAACTCCCAGCTGACTATCGGGAGTCGGGCTGTGCTCCTGGGGGCCATGCAGACGTCGGCCAGCTGGCTGCACCTTGAGCATGGCCTCCCCCTTTATACTGACTTTGGAATTCTGAAAATCAGTGAGTATTAAATTCGATGGCCTGAGTTTAACTCGAAGGCCACTACTGCTGCAAATCTTTTGAAGGTGTCAAGTAAAATTATTGATAGAGGGGATCCTGTGTCCAACTCCATCAATAATGGAACCCCTTGCAACTTCATGTCAATGCAAAGTTTTTTCTTAAGGGGCTTGTGTGTCCCTGTTGTCAGAATACTCCTGCGCGATGCACAGAAACCCACCCTATGTTGGCTAGGGACTCTGGTACCTTTCTGAAGCAATTCTTCCTGACGTTGGACCTTCTGGCAACCCAAACAGACAGAGGCAATGTGGCCTTGCCTGCCACATGCCTGGCAACTGGCAGAGCGAAATCTGCAGTCAGCTCACTTGTGGCATCCTCCACAGCCGAAGCACTGAAGAGATGCTAGGGACTTGTCTGGATGCCCCTTCGGCCTGCTTTTTGCTGGCTGGTGAAGTCTGTCCACCTCCTCTTCAGGATCCGCTTCTGACTCTTCTCGAGCATTCTCTTGATGGACGGTCACGGCGGCTGGAGGGTTCCTGGTGAGCCGCAAAGTCTTCACTGCACCGCCTGCTGCTTCCTCAGCTGCAACCTCTCTTAAAACGTCTTGGAACGAGACCACTTCTTTTGCAAAGATCTTCTGTTGCAGGTCTCTACTTCGTAAGCCACACACAAAGCAATCTCGCAGCCTCTCTTCCAGATCCTTGAACTCACAAAGGCCTGGCCGCTTGTCTTAAGGTAGCATTAAAGTCCGCAGCAGATTCACCCAGCCTCTGGTCTCTCTGCTCGAACGTGTGCCTCCAAGCGATGACAGATAATTTAGGCTGAAAATGTTCCTTCAACATCTTCTTCAAGTCAGCGTACATTACTGACTCCAGAAGTGCAGGGGCCACCAGATTTTCCACGATGTCAAAAGCTTCCTGTCCACAGGCACAAAGAAGAGTTGCTGCCTTCAGGCCATCTTCTCTGATTTGATTTACTCTAAAGTAGTTCTCCACCCTTGCTATGTAGGAATTCCATCTCTCTGGGTGGGAGACATCAAAGTCAGTCAAGCAGCCAATTTTTGACATTGTTAACTTTTACGGTTTTCGCTAATTGCCTCCTCTGCAAGCTAATAGTTGGGAAAGGTTCCTTTTGCCAAGCTCACCTCCAGCGACGCTGTACTGGCAGGCTGAGTCGCCAATGCAGGACGCCATCTTCCCAATCTTCAGGACTTCCTTGGTGAGTCCTAGTTGTTTTTCTTGTTTGTAGGGATCCCACCTTCATCGCTGGTGTTGTGTTTTCCATTCGTTGGCAATTGATGAAGACACATGGTGAAAACAACAACCTCTTTATTACTCTTCTCCTACAACCAAGCAAGAAGCAAAAGGCACGCAGGCCTTTTATAGGGCCTGAGACCCAGACAGTGTGAACCAATAGGAACTGACCATTTCCACACCTTGCACATGCGCACAAGCTGGCGCCACCCTGTCTGGTCCCGGGCAGCTTTTGGATTGCCCGGGACCGTTTGCAACAATTCTGAGCCTGCTTTTAGCTCTAACAGGTTCAGAACACAACAGCGGTGATGATGGCTTTCCTAGAAGAGTGAACAATTCATGGAAAATAGGGGCAATTAATTAAAACCATGGTATTCTTTAATCAAAGATGGCATCCTTCTAGGAAACACCTATTGCCCAAATGTCCACTTAGGGATACATTGTGGTAAAATTAAAAACATGAGGCATGTTTCAAAATACGGAGAATCATTTTCCAATTTATGTAGAAATATTCACTGAGCATTTGCTTTGGAGCAACACTGAGATAAGTCTGGAAATCTGTAGGTATTGCTGAAACTTAAAACCTTTGGCAAAGGCTGAAGTTCACTTCTCTGCTGTATAACCAAGAAATTAAATAGTTTTCCTTGGAATATGAAGTCTTTTCCTTAAACCTTCTGACTGCTGGATTCATGCTTCACAAACTCTGGAGTTCAAGCTTCTTGCTTCTTCCAGCCTTTCTTGATTCAACTTCCTGATAGAAGGTCATGCAGCTTGAATTTCCAGGCCTGGGTGCTGCAATATTCCTCCCTCTCCCCCCCCCACCCATTACTGTTAGGAAATGCAATGTGAAGGTTTACAAAGCCTCCGTGGTCTTCAGGGGCACATCTGTGCCACAGAATGAATCAAGCCTTGGCATTTGAGCATTGCCTGGGAGGGGCTGAAGCTTCCTGGCCTGGCGGTGAAGTTGACCTAGAAAGGCACCATTACTCACTCTGCTGGTCATCCAGAGAAATATGGGACAGTCTATTTTTATCCTGGACATTAAGACAGCAGAAAAGTCTAATTCAGTACTATAAATACAACTGAATTGAGAATAGAGGCTGTGTATGGAGAGAGGCTTCCGCTACTGGATGTTTACCTCCCCCCTCCCAAAACTGACCTCTCCCCTCATTGCAACCCACAGAATCATCGAGAAACAGCACAACTTCCATGGGGTCACCTCCTCTTTAGAAGATGGAGAGACTCCATCCATGAGGCTAGGGAAATGGGAGCCATTTAATTTCCCAATGCATCCCATAAAATCGGGTCTGATTACCAGAGATTACTGGGGAGGCTGGTGGCCTATTCCTGGCAGGAGGGCCACTCTAAGGTGGAGCCTCCACCCCAGCCTCTCTGACCCCCAAACTTCAGTTAAGGAAGCCCCCCTCCAGCCCCACCAAGTTGGAGACCCCAAAGGTGCCCCGGCCCAACTCTCCCTTCCCATCTCAACTGGGCCTTCGCTGCTCAGCGAGGGGCTCGCTGCTCTCTTTCCAAAGCCCTTGGAGATCACAAGTCTTCCCCCCCTTGCAAGTCAATACCTGAGGATTGGGGGGGAGCAGAACAATGTTGTGCATGCCACAAAAGACTTGGCACTCCTCAATGCCTGCCTGGCTGGACAGGGCCGGCCACCTAACCCAAGGCAACATCTCCACCCCTCAGGATGCTTCAGTCAGAGTTTGGCTTAATTTTATTTTTTATTGAACCTGAAAAGAAAAAAGACAAGGAGGGGAAAAAACAAGAAAAATCCCTAAGTAAATAGACAAGAGATATACAAATCTGAGAAAATAAAGTACAACTTCTCAGAATAACAATTTAATCCTACGTATTTAAATATTCATTCCAACCACTGAAATCAGTTTATAGTATGAGTAACAACAATAGTCAGCACAATTTGAGATATGAATGTTAAAAATGAGCATTTTTTCTAGTCCAGTGTTTCTCAACCTCAACCTCCACCATGGTTGGCAGGGGGATTCTGGGAGCTGAAGTCCACCTGTCTTAAAGTGGCCACGGTTGAGAAACACTGAATTGTAGTCAATAAGAATTCTATCTCCATTTAAGAAATCATCCATAACTTAAATTTTTAACATGGATGATTTAAAAGTTGATTTCTAACACCATGAAGGCCGACTTGGTGACCTTGGGCCAGTCCCCCTTCCTCAGCCCAGCCCACTCACAGGGTTGTTGTTGTGGGGAAAATAGGAGGAGGGAGGAATATTAGGGATGTTCGTTGCTTTGAGTTATATATGTTTAAAAAATTGAATATTATAATATTATTAAACTTTATGCCACCCATCTCTCAACAACTCTGGGTGGCTCACAGCAACTAAATGAAGAAATTACAATAAAATCAAACAAGATAAAGATAAAAGATGAGAAGTGTGATGAAGTGAGGTGTCTTAACAGTGGGGGAGGGGCATTTGGACCTTAGGGGAACTTCGTTCAAGAAGGAAGGAGCTGCTACAGAGAAGGTCCATTTCTCGGATCCAAGAGGTGCCACTGTCTAATTGAAAGAGCCAGAGAATCCCAACTCTGTGGGATCAAATTGGCTGGAGAACTTCTGCATAAGACAGGGCATCCTTCCACTTCAGTTTGGTTCATTCCATCAGCATCTGAATACCTCCAGGCAGCTAAAGGAGACTTCCAAGCCATCTTCAGTTTGTATCAAGATGGCAATCTAAAGCTGAGCTTCATCGGCACAAGAAGGGAATTATCTCCATATAGAAATGAAACAGAAATGGGAGAGGGCTTCATAAAGGAGTGGACCTGAGGTGGCTCCTCCTCCCCACAACTTACCATTGAGGTAAGAGTCAAATTTCTGTAAAGCAGTGCCTCTAATCCCAAACCCCACAAGGAACCTGGAGGAGAGTCACTTGATCCCATTAGAGTCATCAGGACTCTAATGAGTTCAAGAAGAGTTCCTTTCTACCACCAAGTTCCTCGCAAAGGTCCAGGCTTGAAGCTTAACTGAAAGAGTGTCCAAATCATCTTCTCTCCCTGGAGTGCTCTACAGCCGAATCGCCCCCCAGAAGATTGTACCCAAGGGCAGCCCCTTGAAGTGCCATAGCCATGTTCAAGGCTGCCAGCATCCCATCCCTCTGGCCTACTTTCTGTTATTATGGTTCCACCAGAAAACAGGTTGGACAGAAGTCCATATTGAAGAACCTGCTAGCATCAATTGCTCTCATCTTAAAACTCCATAAAAAGCAACATGGACCAGGAAAAGGTGCTCAGAGAAGCCATGTGGTATATGAGTCATGGATTGATGCAGATGTTACAGAGAACAACATTGCATATGATAAGGCAAACAGATGTTTTTCTTATCATATAGTTAGCAATTTATATGTCCAAATGGAGAAAAGTGGACACAATCAACATTCTCAGGTTAGATACAATACTCTAAATCCTAGGTGATTGTCCCATTCATTCTGATCATGTCCAATCAGCATGTTTTTTTTTTTACTTAAAACACCAGAACATATAATGTTGTGTGCCATTGTACCTAGAGGACACAAATGAAGCATTTTGCAGGCAGGGACCCTGGGAAACAACAGGGAGCTCCAGAGGTGATGACAGTGTGCTTAGAGAGCAACAGAAGCCCCAGGAGGGAGCCCAAAGGGGTTGAGAGGCAACTGCCAGTTTTGCCTTCTGCTCTTTTTCTCTTCCAGGAATTCCCTTCTCCTTCCTTGCAGCTTAACTAGGGCAATATTGAAAAATAATCTCAATTCTGAATTGGGTCACGAGAAAATGTAGTACAGACACAAACTTAGTATAGGTATTTTTCCTCTGTGCCGGCAAAAAGATTCATAAGCATTTTGAGGTACTGATTCTTATGATCATATTAATTGCTTTCTTTTTTCTGTTTATCAGTAACAATTTTATTGTATATCTCAGTATTGCAAAAGGAAAATTGCCAATCGCTGTGAGTCCCCAAAACTTTCTTAAACTCCATGCTTTCTGTAAATAAAGACAAAGAATTGGAAAGCAGGGCATTTGCCCCCATGAGAAATGTGGATGAGGAGTGAAAATATGTGCAGTACTTTCAGAATCAGATGGGCTTGAAAAGGGGACAAAAACCAAATGAAGCCATTTGGGTTGAGGGGAAGCTCAACTGTCCTTGTGGTGAAGTTGAAGCTGGGGGTCCTACCACTATGGGAGGGGAGAAAGGTTTGTTACAGGCTCCTTCTCCCCTTCCCTCTTTCAGCTGCCACAGCTAATCTGGCATAAAAGGGAGAGGACAGGCTGATTCAGAGTGAAGCCCCCATCCTTTAAGCAGGCCTGGAGCAGCTGGAGAGAGCCAGCCTGGCTCAGCCACCCTCAGCGGAACAGGTATCCTCCCTATTCATCATGCAGATGTTTCCTCAAGTTTGTTTGCAGATTGATTGAAAATATATTTATTTATTTATCAAATTTGTATGCCGCCCCTCTCCTGAGACTCGGGGCAGCTCACAACAACAATATAGGTACACATAATTTTTTTTAATAACAATAACAACATCCAAACCAAGAATCCATACATACAACATTCAAACGCACAATCAAGGATGGAAGCACATTCCTCGGCCCGGGGGTAGAACACAATTCATACCCCCAAGCCTGTCTGCACAAACAGGTCTTCAAAAGCTTCCGGAAAGCTAGGAGGGAGGAGGCAGTATGAACCTCCGAGTGGAGTTAGTTCCAGAGGGCTGGGGCAGCAACGGAGAAGGCCCTTGTCCTAGGACCCATCAGATGACACTGTCTGATGGACGGGACCCGTAGGAGGCCAGCCCTATGCGCCCTAACTGGTCGCTGGGATGCATGAGGCTGAAGACGGTCCCGCAAGTAACCTGGTCCATTGCCATAAAGGGCTTTATAGGTCATAACCAGCACTTTGAATTGTGTTCGGAGACCAATTGGCAGCCAGTGCAGCTCACGAAGGGCTGGAGTGATATGAGCATGTCTTAGAAGACCCAAGACAGCTCACGTGGCTGCATTCTGGACAACCTGCAGTCTCCGGACATTCTTCAAGGGTTGCCCCATGTAGAGAGCATTACAGTAGTCGAATCTCGAGGTGACAAGGGCATGAGTGACTGTTAGGAGTGACTCCCAATCCAAATAGGGTGGCAACTGGCGCACCAGGTGAACCTGGGCGAATGCTCCCCTCGCCACAGCCGAAACATGATGTTCTAAGCCAGGGGTTTTCAACCTTGGTAACTTTAAGACTTGTGGACTTCAACTCCCAGAATTCCTCAGCCAGCAAAGCTGGCTGAGGAATTCTGGGAATTGAAGTCCACAAGTCTTAAAGTTGCCAAGGTTGAGAACCCCTGTTCTAAGCTTAGCTGTGGATCAAGGAGAACACCCAAGTTGCGAACCCTCTCCGAGGGGGACAAAACTTCTCCCCCCAGGGTGATGGACGGACAGTTAGAATCGTCCTTGGGAGGAAAAACCCATAGCCACTCCGTCTTGTCGGGATTGAGTCTGAGCCTGTTGGCACCCATCCAGACCTCAACAGCCTCCAGGCACCGGTTCATCACTTCCACTGCTTCGCTGTAGTGACGCGGGGTAGAGATATAAAGCTGAGTATCATCAGCATACTGATGACAACTCACCCCGTGTCGACGGATGATCTCACCCAACGGCTTCATGCAGATGTTAAAAAGCAGAGGTGAGAGAACAGACCCCTGAGGCACTCCACACGGAAGAGGCCTCGGAGCCGATCTCTGACCTCCTGCAAACACTGACTGCGACCGGCCAGAGAGGTAGGAGGTGAACCACCGTAAAATGGTGCCCCGCACTCCACACCCCTCCAACCGGCGCAGAAGAATACCATGGTCGATGGTATCGAATGCCGCTGAGAGGTCAAGAAGCACCAGGATAGTGGAATAACCTCCATCCCGGGCCCGCCAGAGATCATCGGTCAGCGCGACGAAAGCAGTTTCCATGCTGTAACCGGACCTGAACCCAGACTGCCAAGGGTCCAGATAATCAGCTTCCTCCAAGGACCGTTGGAGTTGGAGTGCCACCACCTTCTCAACAACCTTCCCTAAAAAGGGAAGATTGGAGACTGGCCGGTAATTATTCAAAACTGCCGGGTCCAGGGAAGGCTTCTTGAGGAGGGGGCGCACAAGTGCCTCCTTTAAGGGAGCCGGAAAGGACCCCTCCCTCAACGAAGGATTAATAACAGCCTGGACCCAGCTTCGTGTCACCTCCCTGCTAGCCGAAACCAGCCAGGAGGGACATGGGTCCAATAAACAGGTGGCAGAACTCACAGCTCCAATGGCCTTGTCCACATCATCAGGAGTTGCCAGGTCAAACTCATCCCATTCAACAAGACTAAGACGGACCTCTGTCGTCTCGACTGACTCATTGTCAGCCGACACTGCATTCCAATTGGAGTCCAAGTCAGCCCGGATCTGAGCGACCTTGTCTGCAAAAAAGATGTTAAATTCTTCGGCATTGCCCTGCAAAGGTTCCTCCCTCCTCCCTGTATCAAGGAGAGAGCGAGTCACCTTAAACAGGGCAGCCGGACGGGATTCCGCAGACGCAATCAATGCAGAAAGATACTGAGATCTTGCCCCAGTGATCGCTTCCAAATAGGTCTTAATATAAGCTCTCAATTTGGTTCGATCAGATTCGGATCTACTTACCCTTCATTGCTTCTCTAGACATCTCTTCTGGTGCTTCATCCCCCTGAGTTCCTCAGTAAACCAAGGAGATCTCATGGATCTGCTACCACAGAGAGGTCGCAACAGTGCAATCCGGTCTAGAGCCCGCGTAGCGGCCATATTCCAGGCCATCACTAGGGACTCCGCCGAACTGTATATGAGTGAATCCGGCAATTCCCCAAGCGCCCTTTGAAAACCCATAGGGTCCATCAGGCATCTGGGGTGGAACCATTTAATCGGTTCCACCTCCCTGCAGGAGAGGAGAGGTGTCATAAACTCAAGCCGCAGCAGAAAATGATCTGTCCATGACATAGGCAACACTTCTAAGCCCCTTAATCCCAGATCATATCTCAACTGCTCTGAGAGGAAAACCAGGTCAGGTGTGTGTCCTCCGATCCTCTGCTTAGAATTTTTGACAAGAAATGGTTAAGAAGCCTGAAGGGGACGAGCATCTATCTGACTAAGCACGTATTAGTGGAAGAAGTGGAGTGTGGAATCTGACAATATTATGATTTCCACCACAAGGATGTACATTATTTATCAAGAGAAAGTTGAGAAATGGTTGTGGAGAAATATTAGATAAACACAGTGGAACAAAAGAGAGGGGGGGGGGAAAGCTCCAGTAGAATTTAATGGGGGTGCCAGTGGATGCTCCAGGTTCAAGTAATAGAAACTCTTCACCTCATTTCTTTCTGCCCAGCTACTCTTTCCCTGAGGACCATCCTCATCACCCGCTTGATTAAATTGCTCTGGAAACAACCCTTTGGAACATTTTTCAGATCTTTGCTGGGTCTCTGAGCCAATAAAGGAGCTGAGCCACTCAGGAGGACCGATGCTGTGCTAAAGGTTTAGAAAGGCCGCAAAATGCCAAGATTGGATACAGTCCTTGCTCCAAGGATGCTCACTCCCCCCCTCCCTCCCTCCACTTGCTGGATGACTTGACTGTGACAGGAATGAGAGGCACCCTCTCAACACCAAAGGAGTGGAAGCAAAGAACTGCAGGACACTGGCTATTCCTCACTTTTAGGGATGCTTTGTAAAACTTTTCACTGAGTCGGGTTTTGGCCATATCATCTTGGGATAAGAAAATTGCTCTGCTCTGGACTGCTTGGTTTGCTGATAACTCAAATGGATCAGTGCATGTCCTGATCTAACACAAGTTTCTAATTTAAAGGGGAAAATTCATTCATTGAAATTGGTTGGCCTTTTCTGTAAAAAAAAAAGGGGGGGGGTGTACATGGGTTTAAAAAAGAAAGAAAGAAAGAAAAAACAGGAGAACCTCTGAATGTGAAGGCTTGCCTTATTGTCGTCTCCATTTGCCTTTTGTAAAAGTACCTTTGGGACAACCATGGCCTTGATGGCTGAGAATCTCCGTAGACAAGGAAAAATAAGGAAAATTCATGCATTGCCCCTGTTTTCTTGTAGTCTTCAATTTCCCTTCTCCCCAGGAGTTGAGGGTTCCTCCACAGGTGGCACTTTTGCTGGACCAGGATCATCTCCATATCCCTGAGATCCCTACACTTGGGAGTGGGTTCCCAATAGAGAACTCCGCCCCAGGTCAAAGTTCAGCCTCAGGGACATTGTACTGAGAGGCTGTCTTTCATCACCCTGTTCAGTGCCAGAGGAGCCCCCCTCCCCAGCAGCAGGTGCTGCAGTTTTCATACGGCAACAGAGAAGCCAAAGGTGAGGCAGAGGGCAGGGCCTGGTTGGCTGACTGGCCACCTTTGCCAGTGTTGTCCCGTGGGTAAGGTTTACTACCGGTAGGTAAGGTTTACTGTGGTAAGGAGCAGTTTGAAAGCATTTCTGAGGCTTTAGAATCCAGAAACAATTTGAGCCTCTCTCGGTGCTGATTTTTGCCATCCAGGCTTTTAAAAAATCAGAGAACTTCAAATAGTGTTAGAATCACGCCATTTTCCTGGCTGGAAAGAAGGCCAAAGTAGCACTTTTAAGTGAGAGAGCCTTCATGGAAAATTTGGCTGGTTTTCCTGTGTGAACATGGCAAAAGCGATCAAATTCATTTTCCATTGCATTCCCTGCAATATGATCTCTTCATTTCCTTTTTGTATTCTGCATTTTGGTATCTCAGGCTGTTGTGTACTTTGTTCGCATGCGAATGATGAAGACACATGGTGATGCTGAACAAACACTGAACAAACACTTCTACAACAACCAAGCAAAAGCAAAAGGTACGCAGGCCTTTTTATATGGCCAGAAACCCGGACAGTGTCAACCAATAGGAATAGAGCGTTTTCGCGCCTTGCACATGCGCACAAGGCTGGCGCCACTCTGTCTGGTCCCAGGCAGCTTTTGGAATGCCCGGGACCAATGCAACATCTCGAGCCTGCTTTTGCAGGCTCAGGACACAACACAGGCTATTTGGGTCTTAAGGCTGAGGCCTCTCAACCTAAGGCTGCCTAGAGACTCCAAGCTCTCAGGGAAAGACCTTGATTTTTAAAACCCTTAAAGCCACCTCGGAAGATGCCGTGTGGCGGTTGTTCACAGTGCTGGCATATTGACACATTATGTGTGCCATATGTGCACAACACAAAAGCAGCCTGGAAATGGGATCTCTCTTTATTATATGAAGAAAGCATGCCATCCTTTCCCCAATTCATTCCTTGTGATACTCGTGGTGGAAATTGAAACTGCATCTGCCAATCCTCAGGAGCATGGGAAAATGAAGCTGAGCAGGAGGAACTAAGGGTGGGCAGCCAAGTTCAATAGAAGGAAAGGAAGGGGAGGAGAACATCAACAATGAAAACGGAGCATCTGTGAGTAAAATAGAGAGGAAAAACATAAATGCTGGATCAAGGGACCTCCCTGGCTCAAGTCCTACCACCCACATCTTCTTGAATGTTGGCATCAAATGAGACAACCGTCGATACCATCATCATGGGCAGACTGTAAAAGGGAAGATGGTTTTCCTTGAGTGGTGGCAGAGCCCCTTCCAACTGATGACAGGCATTCTGGGAAAAAGGTCCTGTTGCAGCCTCGTTGGCCTTTCTGTAAGGTCTGCTCCCTGCGATCTCCTTCTAATCAAGCATTTCTCATCGGGACAAGCTGGGAAATATCGACCATGTTGTGATGCATTTTGACATGCAGTGCCTGTGACAGCTCGCTGAAGCAGTGCACCACTCGTGAGGCAGAACGTGTGGGAATCACCTCAGATGGAAGAATCAGAACCATCCGGTGGTGGCATCAACTTGGCAATCTTGTGAAAGACCTTTGATGCTTAAAAATTAAACCTTTTTTTAATATTTAAGGCTGGACCGAAACTAAAGCGCCTGAAGTTGTTATTATATGTGATTCAGAAAGTAAAGGACAAAATGGGGAGCGAGAGGGGAAATGACAAACTCACTTTCATTTAGATCAGTCTCATCTCAATCTGTTGCCTTTTAAGATCAATAATGTTCGAATTCCCTGAATTCTAAGTGGTTTCTCTCAATTGTGCACACATGATGTATCTCTGTCTTCATGCATATATGTTAATGCATGGGGATTTATTATGTGTAAATGAGTGGGATTCTACTGCATATAACGTAACATTTTATACCCCCCCTTTGCCAGGACTGTGGGACCAAGCATATTTGCAGCAAGGTAATAGAAGCCCTTCCCTTTCTATGGGTCTCAGAAGATTGCCTCTTTACTTGCCCTGAAGGGACCAAATTTCTGATGGTCACCTGCACGTGCAGCTGGCCTGGAGGTGTTCTTGGCTTGAGGATCAGAACATGAGTTGATTCTGTTGTTGTTCTTGACTTCCTGGCATACCATGAACCATGGGGCTGTCAGAACTTCCATCATATGCTTGTGCTTCACATTCACTAGCTGCCAGTCTGCTATGAAGGGAGGGAGGGGGAAGGGAGGCTACCAACTCATCATACCTTCCAGAGGCACCATCTCAAGGTCGTAGCCCTGGGAATGGAATGCACCGGATCATCAACCAGCTCACTGTTGAAGAGACTGTTCTCAAAACAATTTATTCAAATATAATTGGACAATAAGGGACCAGCAGAGGATGGTGAGAGTTTGGAAAAAAAATCAGCGAAGAGCAACTAAAATGATCAAAGGCCTGGAGACTAAAACATATGAAAAACGGCTGCAGGACTTGGGTTTGACTAGTCTAAAGAAAAAAACAAATAGGGGTGACATCATAGCAGTGTTCCAGTATTTGAGGGGCTGCCACAAAGAAGAGAGGGTCACATTCACCAAAGCACCAGAGGGCAGGATGAGAAACAAGGGTTGGAAACTGATCAAAGAGAGAAGCAACCTGGAATTAAGGAGAAACTTCCTGACAATGAGGAAAATTAACCAGTGGAACAGCCTGCCTCCAGAAATCGTGGGCGGTCCATTACTGGAGGGTTTTATGAAGAGACTGGACAGTCACCTGTCTGAGATGGTATAGGTTCTCCTGCTTGAGCAGGGGGCTGACTAGAAGACCTCCAAGGTCCCTTCCAGCTCTGTTCTATTCTATTTATTTAATCCAAGGGTTGGAATGGCTGCTATTAAGATGCTGATAACACTAATTCTGTTTCTCCATTTCCGCCTTTAAAGGCTGTTGGGTTGGATGAGGGATGATCAATGAATCCATTGTGAGGGGTTAGAATTCCAGAAAGATGGTAAAGCGTTTCTGATTTGGACTACGTTCTTCCCGACGGAGCAGAAACACAGTCGGAAGGCACTTTCAGATGTAGGTCTCTCAGAATAACCCAACAGCAGGAGTTCCTTTGCTCATTTGGATTGCTAACTGTGTCCTGTCCTGAAAGAAAACAATCTTAAAATTGTGAGGCATGCCCAAGGCCTGACCGCTGAAACCTGCGGTGCTTGGAGCTGCTTTTGTGTCTAATCCAGATGTTCCATTGATACAGAATGCAGCACCCAGGTTGGTCTCTGGAAGAATTCAAAGATTATGCTGTGTTAAATCTGCACTCTACCTTCTGCCAATTTGTTTCCAGATGAAATACAAAGTGCTGGTTATGGCATTTAAAGCCTTGTATTGCTGAGTTTGGCTAGTGGACAGGATTCCTGCTTTCACCACTAGAAAATGTAGCTTCTGCAACGTGAAAGCAGCCAATTAGTTTCTCAGAGCTAAATGCATCTTGATTTTTTTTTTCACCATTATGAACTGTTGGACTTGTTAAAGCCAAGGTAAACAGATGGAAGTTTCCTTTAGCTCATGTCTGAGAAGTAATTATTTATTTAGCTTGAGTGATTGTTTAGCTATGCCTCCCTCTATCCTAGCTTGTTTGCTCTTCTCTGCAGGAACCTTTTGCCCAGCGTTAGCCAAATAAGAATAGCCATTTAACTCAAGGCTAGGATCCTCAGGCATTTGAAATGGCTTCTCTTCTCCTCCTCTTGTGCCAAAGGCAGGCTTCTGGCATTCGGAGGAACAAAGGGAATTTTTAAAACTTGCAGTCTTCCAAAGAAAATAGGACTTCCATCCCTCAAATCACCTGGAACATCCAAAATTCCATGAACTTGTGGAGTCACATCTGCCAAGCTAGATTTCTCCCTCCCTCCCTCCCTCCCTCTCTCTCTCTCTCTGAGAGCACATGGCCACTTCCCTTTGTGTCTGTGCTCATCTGTGAGAAGGAGAAGAAAGAGAGGGAGAGGGAGAAGAAGGAGAAGAAGACTGAAGAACTTCTGAGTTGGTTCCTTAATTCCTGGCAGAATAATTAAAAACTATATCTTTAAATATATAAATATTATGATTTATATAAATTATCCAGGCCTAAATTATGTATTTCTGATTTATAGCTAGTAAATAATGAACACATATACACAGCCTTTTCCCCAAAAAACAATTTTCCATAGTTGGGATATTTTGTGCCTTTAAGAAATGCCTCCACTATGTTTTCTTTTAAATGAAATTAATAATGGTTTCCTGTTAGTAACTGAGGCTAAACTCTCCCTGAGAAGCGAGTCACATGGAGCTAAAAGAGTCTGCTAGGTCTTCCTTAAAGGTCAGGATGGGTATTCCTTAAATTCATCCACCCCAATGCAACTCTGTGGCACAGCAAAACCAAGACGTAGTGATGGCTTGGAAGGATTGTGCTTTCCTTGTCTCTGCAAGAAAAAAATTGGGGAAGGAATATTTTTGAATATTTTTAAATATTCAACTATATGGTGAAATATAAAATGCAATGGTAAACACTTCTGCTTACAGAAATAATGACAGATGACATTCTAATCAAATACAATGTAAATGCATATATTATTTTTATAGATAGTATATGCATATGGCCTGTCTACTGCAGATGACAGGATGAAGACAAAAAGGAAATGATTGGGAGGAGCTGTGATGATCACAGCAGCTGCCCCAACCTCTCTGCACTCAGGAGAATTGCCCAAAACTCACCTGAAAGATCACAAAAAACAGGCCCTGCCCAGCAACAGAGACAGAGCATATAAAATAGCACGTACCAGAAAAATTGTCCACAAGATTAAAATATCCCTGTGGTTATTCCCCCCCCTCGAGGTAAGGCAGGCCCCCACCCACCTGGCCTTTCCGAAAACATGGCTCTGTGGCCTTGCATGGGGAGCATAGAGGGGTGCCTGGAAGCCTTCCCCCTCTTTGTAATTAACTTTTAATTTTATTTTATTTTTATTTTTTAAATGGTAAATTTTATATACTGTTTTTATGTTTTAATATTTTTTTACTTGTATACCACCCAAAGTCTCTCTATGAGGGAGGTGGGCAGTCTCAAAAATTTGATAAGTAAATAAACTGTGTTTCAAAATGATGAACGACAATAAATGCAATTTTTTCTTAAAGCACACAAAATAAATAATACAGTAAGTGTGATATTGACATACATCTGGCTGTCCCTTCCCAGCATTTCACAGTGGGATAAACAGGAAAGCAATACGTTTGTGGTCCTTAGCAAATAGAAAGATAAGGTTTTTCTCCCAAATAATTTAGCTCTGAGTTAGAGGAGAAGGAGTTTTAGGTCAGATGAGAATCCCAGAAAATGTTGCTGCAAACAAACCAGCGTGCATCGGGTGCAAAAGAGTCCTGAGTAGCTTGGATGCCAATGTGCTTAGTTCAAGATTCATCTTCTGGTTTGGAGTAGGTTTGCCCAAGGAAATCGAGTCATTTTCTTTCCTCCAGTCACATTCTCTCCCCCTCCTCTCATCCCAGTTTTGTTCCTGCTTTCTCAATCTGGTTATTGATTCCTTCTTCACCATCTCCACCCTGGTTTTCCCATTATTTCTGCCATTTGAAGATAATATACAGAAATGTGCCGTGTTGCATAGGAGAATAGATCAATCTAAGGGTTTAATTTGCAAAAAAGAAAGAAAGAAAGGATTCAGATCAGAAAGAATTTAAGAATTGTTCAGAGAAAGAGGCTATCTTGAAAATCGGTAGAGTCACCTTGTTTTTTAAGCCACCTCGGAGAGATATTTCATCAGAAGGGGATTAACGAGGTGACGTTTGTTCAACTTTCTTGAATAGGTTTTTCCATGGGATTTCTAAAGGGGCTGCTTTGTGCTTTCATACCTGTCACAATTCCATTAACACAAGAAGGAATTCTGGCTGAAGAGCCTTTTCACACACGAGCCTTTAAAGAGGCCTGTCCTTCAGGGTCTATGGCATGGTGTCCAAACTTTTGCCTTGCTGGGCTGCATTGAGTGAAAGGAATTGTCTCGGGTTGCATAGAAAATATACAATATAGTTAATGTATATAATTTACATAATAATATTAAAAGTTTACAATCTTATGGGTCAGCATTAATAGCTGCCTGGATCTACATCTGGCCGGTGAGCCATGGTTTGCACATGTCTGGTCTATTTAATATACAGCAAAACTGTGTATTTACATTACCAAATAATGTAAATTATTAATAAGCTGTCCTAATCTGCCTGTACCAGGATAGCTGTCCTGCAGAAGGCTGTAAGTAGGTCTGTCAGCTCCATTAGATGGATGGACTAGGATATCAACAAGAATGCTAACAATACTGAGATTGGTTATAATAACACAAGTTTGCCACTGTGATTATGTTGTACCTCCTCATGTTCACTCTTATAGTTTCGTGAATTAGGGAGGTATCTATCTGAGGTGCTTTATCCAGACTTAAAAAATGCTTTAACCCCTTTTGCCTAGTCAATGGATCCTGCCTCTCTCTAGAACAGAATGGGACAATTTGACACAGCCAACTTGCTGCTGCCAACTCATCACAGCCAACTCACCACAGCCTACTCACTGTGGGACAACTCGAGTTGTCCCACAGCAAGTTGTCTTGTGGCGAGTTGCCATGGTGAGTTGTTCCGTTCTGAGCAGGCCATAGCAAGTTGGCCATGGTGAGTTGGCCACGGCAAGTTGACTGTGGCAAATTGATAGACCCAACCTAAAGACCCTCCTAACTCCCCTAGTCTGTCCCCCCTCGGCTGCCTCTCCATGCAGCCTTCTACCCTCCTCCACTCCTGCAGACTTCCTTGAAGCAATCCAAATCCTTCTTTAGACCTCGTGCAAGCCGATAGGCAGAGAAGGAGGCTCGTGACCACAAAACCACCCTGGGAGCAGCAAATAAAGTTGAGGATCTGTTTCCCTGATGGAGAAGACAAGATGGCCTGGCTTTTCACTTGCATTGCTTGAGGATAGTGGGAAGAGACCAGGAAGGGAAGAAACCTGAGAAGCCCCCCCAACCCTTTACTGCTTCACATGGCAACATGACGGTGAGCCTGAGAGAGGCCTAGTGAAGCAGCTGCCTGTGGTGGATCTTGCCACACAATCCCTCTGCTGCTTTGTGTTTTCTGTAAGATGGGAAAAGAGGAGAGATGAAGAAAAAAAAACTTCAAAAATATCCACAAATCATATTATTCCTTCTCTCTCTCTCTCTCTCTCTCTCTCTCTCTCTCTCTCTCTCTCTCTCTCTCTCTCTCTCTCTCTCTCTCTCTCTCTCCCTCCCTCCCTCCCTCCCTCTCTCTCTCTCTCTCTCTCTCCATTATTAGAAAGACAGAAAATAATCAGGAGGGAGTGTTTATGGAGAGTCTCAGTCATCCAGGTCATGGTTGTCCCAAAGGTGCTTGTTTCCAAAAGGCAACCAACCTTTCTTGGTTTTTTTCCCTTGAAAACCTCATCCAAGAAGCTTCTTCGGTTCTGACTGAATGGTGGGGGATGGGAGGATTTATGTTCCTTTCAGACATCTGGTCTTTAGCCTTCTGAAGGTCAGTGGTTAGCTCTCCGAGAATCATTGAGGCCACTTGGGGTACAGCTGTGCCCTCAGGGTCACCTGAATCAGAGTGCAAGTGGGTCTGTAACCTTCTTGGGACTGCTGACAGGAGCTGTCAAGATTGCAAGACAAGGCAAAACTAAAACACAAGTAGTTTTAGAGTAACCACGTTGCTTTAAAAAGACAAAGTATGCCTCCGGTCAAGCTTGCCTCGCTTAAACATATAGATACGTTCATGCTGTGGCTTCTTGACAATAAGAACGTGACTTTCCACTGCATACAAGGAAAACCAATACAAAATGTTCTACAGATGGCATTTAGCACCAGCAAGATTGGCTAAAATATACAAAACTATGAATCCGGATTGTTGGAAACGTAAAAACAAAGAAGGAACATTTTATCATATGTGGTGGCAATGCCCCAAAGCAAAGACCTATTGGGAGCAGATAACAAGATGGTTATAGGAAATAACAAAACAACAAATTGAACTCAATTTAATTAGGCATAATTAACCCAAAAATCAAGAAACGACTCCAATATATCATTATACATATTATAACTGCAGCACGCATTGCATATGTGCAATGTTGGAAAAGGGAGAACATACCAACAAATGCAATGATTGTATGTAAGATATTAGACTGTACTGAGATGAACAAACTTTCCTTAGAAATAAAAGAAAAAGAAGCTACAGAATTTTACGAGATATGGGACATGTATTATAACTGGCTAGAATTGCGGAATAAAAATGTTTGAGAAGTAATGTAAATAAATGTAAATAAACTTAAGAGATATAGGACATAGTATTGTTAAGGGGAAAGAAAAAATGTATTATGTTTGTTTGTAAAGAAAAAAAGGAAAAATTAAAATTTTTTTAAAAAAGAACGTGACTTTCCATTGCCTTCTTTTCAGCCTCTCAGTCTAAAGCACAGGTTTGAAACTTTCTGGTGGTCTCCCTTCCCAGGGATCTACTAATGAAGCCCAGGTCTGCCTAGCTGTTTCAATGGCAACCAGGTGAGTTAGAGGCCAGTACCAGCCTGCAGTTGCATGGCTGCCGGGTACCTGGATGGGGCCGTGGATTTTGCCCTAATCCTCACTAAAGAGGCAGGGCAGGACTTCAGGCCAGACGTTCAAAGCTTCTCAGGGGTGGAAGGACTGTCACACTCTTGGACTCTGGGAGGTCTTGTGTGGAAGACGCACACACCCCCATCCTGGAAAGTGCCTGTCTTGCAGGGGTGTCTGATGGGCCCACGGAACTGGGAGGTCAAGGTGGGTCCTTCTTCACCCAGGAGGTTGAGCCAGGCCCCTGACCCAGCTGGTGCAGAAAGGGCGGCTGCTTTCAGTTGTTCTAGATCCTGAGTTTGCTCTCTGGAAGGAGTTAGGAATCCAAGCGAGAGGCAAAGAGGAAGGAAAGGGAGGGAGAAGCCAGGCTGGAAAGCAGATGCTCACCTGCAAAAACTCCCCTTTGACTCAAGCTGAACTGAAGAAGCTTCTTGGATGAGAAGCAAAAGTCTTCAAGAAAAAGTAAAGAATGTACAGTGGCCTTTTGAAAAAAAGCACCTTTGGGACAATCGGAATAGCATGATTTGAGCATATCTATCCCTTGCAAGAGAGAATCTACATTATACTAATAGAATTCAGAATAGAATGCACAGAATAGAATAGAGCTGGAAGGGACCTTGGAGGTCTTCTAGTCCAGCCCCCTGCTCAAGCAGGAGGTCCTATACCATCTCAGTCAGATAATTGTCCAGTCTCTTTTTAAAACTTCCAGTGATGGGGCCTTTCTTAGAGAGCTCCGGGACGGGGCTCGCGCAAAATTTAAAATACAGGGGCACCGAGAAAGTGAGCGACAAAGAGAGAGGACCAGATAGAAGAGGACCCTCGGATCTCTCAAAAAAAGTGAGGCTCGCCACCGGAAGGTCCCGGGAAGCCGCGGACAGAGCCGCGGAAGCCGGTGGCGGCCGGGTGGCCGGCAGGCCAGAAAACGCCGTGCTGCGAGCGAAAGGGAGCTCGCGCGAGAGGAGCGACGGAGCAGGAAGAGGACACAGGCTCGCTGCTGGGGGGTCTGCCGGCCTGAAGAGGACCCCCGGACGAGCTGGAGAGAGGGAGGAACGGTGAGAGAACAGCGGAGGAGGCCTGGCGCGGCAAACAGAGGCGGAGGCGAACGGAGCCGGAAAGAAGCCGACAGGAGCGGAGGCGAGCGGCGCGAGTAATAGCAGCAAAGAATACCTGCGTGAGGTGAGCGGACTGCCGGGAGGGTCTACCGGACGGTAGAGGACCCTCTGAAGAGGTCTCAAAGGCGAAGAGGGCAGCGGGAAAGCCAGAGAGGGCCTGGAGTGAACTACAGAAGCGCAAGCGGAAGGTACAGAGGGAGACAGGGAAAAAGAAACAGAAAGGAGGGAGGAGGAAGTGAAAGGCTTGGAAGAACCAGGAGGGAGACGTGAGGAAAGAAGCCCCCCAGCTGAGCCCCTGAATCAAGGGACCCAGAACCCCAGGGCCAGCACAGCAAACACACAAGGGAAGAAGGAGGGGGAAAGAGAAAAAGCAGCCAGAAAGCAAGAGTACTGGAGCTGGGAAAAAGAAATTTTGGAGCCTTATCTCTGAAAAGAAAGGCCAGAGTACAAAAACACCACCTGAGCACTGCAGAGGGAGCAATCAGGCCTACTCAAAAAACCAACAGAAAAGCAGGGCCAACAATAAGCAGAACCCAAGATGGCCTCCAAGCAGACCAAACTGATACCCCAAAAGGTAACTGCATCCTCCCAAGCTCAGCTCTCTAAAACAGCAGGAGACACCCCACCTACCCTCCCACCCACCCCCATCCACCCACAGGACCCCAGACCCATCCGCAGACCCAGGCCTGCCCAACAGCAAGAATTAAAGGGAATGATGGAGATACTGGGTAAGAGGATGGAGGGAATGGATAAAAAATTTGAAGAAGTGGACATAAGGATGGAGAAAAGGTGCAAAGAGGCAGAACAGAAGATGGAGGAAAGGTGCAAAGATATAAAACGGATGCTGGAAGACCAAGGCAGAGATTTAGAGAGAAAGTGGGAAGAACAACGCAGGGCGGCGATGGCTGACCTGGACCAAATTAAGGAATCGATGCAGACACACAACAAGAGAATGAGGAAAGAAATGGGGATAAATCTTAAGGAGATCAGAGAGAGTGTGGAAAAAAGGGTGGAAGACGTGGAGAGACACATGGAGGAACAAATAACAGAGATGAAAAGTGTGGCTCAAGACCAATCCACCATGATGCAATACTGGCAAATGGCGTCTGCAATCAGATTTAGAGGTTTAAAAGAGACAACAAACGAAACCCCAGAAGACCTGCACAGAATCTTTGTAAAGGCCCTGGCAACATTCCTGGGAAGGGAAGTCAATGATATTGTGTGGCAATTCGACAGAGTCCACAGAGTGAACTCATGGGCAGCAACAAACAAACACCTACCAAGAGACGTGGTCATCCACTTTGCGACGAAGGGGCTCCGGGACCTAATCTCCGTAACGTCCTACAACAAGACATTATACATAGAGGAGCAGGAGGTGAAGGTACTGAAAGAGATCCCCCCGGCGATGCTACGAGACAGAAAGGACTACAAGTTCCTGGTCAACGAACTGAGATCACGCGCTCTGCAATATCGATGGGAAGCTCCAACGGGAATGTCACTTCTCTATAAAAGAAAAAGGTACCACCTGAGCACGATCCAGAAAGCCAAAGAATTCCTTAAAAACGAACTGATGTCGGAAATACCCCAATCCACAACAAGGGACAACGCGGACGGGTCACACGAAAGCGGAAGGAACATAGACCAATGAGCAAACTACTCAGAAGAACAGACCGGTACAGGAGCAGGAGCAGGGATTGGACCATCTCGAGATACAACGGCACAGAGAACAGAGGGCAACAAAAACAAGGAAACAGGGCAGACTACAGAGACAAGGCAACTAAGATCCACTACCAAACACACAGACCAGCAAGACAGGACCCCACAACTCAATATGAGCACCAATCTGGATATCATGGGAACGAGACCAAAGAAGAAAGCAGGAGAAAGAACAGAAGCGGTCTTGCAAGAGTATCCTGAAATCGACAATGGCAAGTAAATATTTGACTTGGAACGTTAAGAGGTTGAACTCCCCGCAGAAAAGGAGGAAAATATTCCACTACCTGAATCAAAGTAAAAACGATATAATCTGCCTACAAGAAACACACATCAGAGCGGCGGACCAGAAATACTTAATCAACAACAAACTAGGCACACATTTTGTTGCGGCGGCACCAGGAAAAAAGAATGGGATTGTTATATATGTAAAGAAACACGTAATAGCTAAGCTAATAGAATCGGACTCCCAAGGTAGATACCTAGCAATTGAAATAACACAGGAAGACAAGAAGATCCTGGTGGTGGGCATATATGCACCAAATCAACAACAAGGAAAATTCTACAAACGGATACACAGGAAGTTAACGCAACTCAACTACAGATCAGGTATCATACTGGGAGACTGGAACGGTGTCATAGAGATCGCCCTGGATAAGAAAAGGATTGCACCTAAACCGCAAAAACACTCCAAGTTGCCCAAATCCTTCTTCGACATGAAGGAGGACCTTGAACTGACAGACGTATGGAGGGAAAGGCACGGCAAAGAGCAAGATTTCACATTTTTCTCAGATATACATCAATCATTCTCCAGAATTGACTTTATATTAACATCTAGTGACTTGCTGATTAGCCTGAAAACAGTGAAAATCCTACCCAAAGTACTATCAGACCACAACCCGATACTGATGGAATTAAGACAAGGTTGGAAACCGAGGAGATCCTGGAGAATTAATGAAAACCTGTTTAGACATGAAGAAAAGGTGGCTGAATGCAAAAGGGCGATGAAGGAATTCTTCGGTAATAATAATGATAAATGAAACACCCATAGAAATGATTTGGGACGCCAGCAAGGCGTATCTGCGCGGGATACTCATGGACATGAATAACAGGCACCATCGTAAACAGGAACAAAAAAGAAAGGAGCTAGAAGACGAGATAGGCAAGAAGGAGCAGCTATTAATAAAGAGACCGGATGACAAAATCACCAAAGAAGGAATCAAGATTCTAAGAAAGCAATTTGACTTGTTGATGGCAGACCAAGTGGCAAGGAATATACAATACGCAAAACACAAGACATTCTGTAATGCCAACAAACCGGGTCGATGACTGGCCTATACCATAAGGAAGAAACAGAAATCCCGCATAATTGAAAAGATAGAGTACAAAGGCAAGGAAGAATTTCAACAGGAAACCATCAAGAAAGCTTTTACCGAGTTCTATTCAAAGCTATACGCTGAGAAGACACAAGACAAAGAGATAGATAAGTTCCTACAAAACGAAAAGTTACTGACCATCACCGATGAACAAAGAAATGCCCTGAATGCCTTGATCACAAAGGAGGAAATACATTCGGCGATCAAACAACTGAAAAAAGGAAAATCACCCGGGACGGATGGGATAACAGCTACCTACTACAAACATCTCCAAGAGGAAATGTTAGAACCCCTCAGAAAGCTATTTGTCAACATACAGGAAGGGGGCCAAGTCCCGCCCTCCTGGAAAACAGCCTACATTTCTCTAATCCCCAAAGAGGGAAAAGATAATACACAACCTGCAAATTACAGACCCATCTCACTACTGAACACAGATTACAAAATCTTCACAAAAGTTTTGGCCACCAGACTAATGACTGTACTACAAAAAATAATTCACCTGGATCAAACGGGATTTATACAAGGACGTCAGATGAAAACTAATGTGAGACAGGTCATTCAACATAGAAAGAGGCACGAGACAGGGCTGCCCGCTGTCACCCCTGCTATTTGTTCTAACATTAGAGACTCTACTGAACAAGATCAGAGCAGCAGAAGACATAAAGGGAATACGGATTAGACAACAAGACTACAGACTATGTGCCTTCGCAGATGACCTGCTGGTGACAGTGTCACAGCCAGTACAATCAGCAAAGAGACTGATGGAGATAATGAAAGACTATGGTAGGGTATCAGGCTTCAAAGTAAACATATCTAAGACAAAGATGCTAGTTAAAAATCTGGACAACAAAGCAAAACGGGACTTGGAAAGGATAACGGGCTGTGAAATAGTTAAAAAAGTTAAATACTTAGGAGTGGAGATAGAAGCAACGAATGCGAAATTATACAAAAATAACTACGAAGCGCTGTGGAACAAGATACAAACAGACCTGGACAGGTGGAAAACACTACAATTGTCCCTGCTGGGCAGGATAGCGGCTGTAAAAATGAACGTATTGCCAAGATTTCTCTTTCTCTTTCAAATGCTACCCATACTCAAAAAGGACGTGGAACTGGATGACTGGCAGAAGGGCATCAACAGATTTATCTGGGATAGCAAGAAACCGAGAGTTAAATTAAAAATCATCCAAGACACAAGGAAGAGCGGGGGATTAAAAATGCCCAATCTAAAGTTATATTACTACGCCACGGCATTGGTGGCGCTGAGTGACTGGATTAACATGACAAACAAACGAATACTGGATATTGAAGGGCATGGTCTACTATTTGGATGGCACGCATACCTGGTGTATGACAAAAAGGCTGATACGAACTTCAGGGAGAACCCTCTACGAACCCCGTTGTTGTGAGTCTGGATGAAATATAAGTACCTCCTAGACGATAGGATCCCCATCTGGACGATACCTGGACATGCAATAGGTGACATAAATACATCTCAGGGGCAGGAAGTGGTGCCCTATAGTAAACTTGTATTGGAAGAAGAAAATGGGTTTTCATTAAAGCCACCAAATACGCTAGCAGAAGGAGTAGGGGGTACCTGGCTATCATATTTGCAACTGCAGTCTAGGTGGCAAAAAGACACGAGGAAGGGCTTATTCCTGACAGATGAGAACTTAATCGAACAAGTTAGAGAGCAGGGGATCATGCATATCAAACGAGTGTACGGTGCTCTGATAGAAATGGACTCTGAAACTGTGTTAATCAAGACATGTATGGTAAAGTGGGAACGAGATTTTGGGCATCCCATCACGATGGAAATGTGGGAGGAAATCTGGGTGAGAAATGTAGAATTCACGAAAGCGCAACATCTAAGGGAAAATTTCTACAAGATGTTCTATAGGTGGCATCTAGATCCGAAAAAACTATCATACATCTATCCAGACACCCAACCTAAATGTTGGAGGTGTGGCAACGGGGAGGCTACATATTTTCATATATGGTGGACATGCAGAAAAATTAAAGCCTTCTGGAGGAAGATATGGTGGACAATCCAAACCATTTTTAAAAAGCGTATTGAATTTCTACCTCAGGTTTTTTTGTTAGGGATCATAAAAGATTGCACTACCACCGAGATGAACTTAATTCTGAATTTGATCACAGCAGCTAGACTGCTGGTGGGACAATACTGGAAGAAGCCAGAAATACCACCTATTGAAGATTGGACTTTGAAAGTAACACATTTGGCAGAAATGGCAAAAATTTCGGCATAGTTGAAGGATCGCTCAAATGAACAATATATGATAGACTGGAAACAGTGGATAGACTATATACAAGAGAAACAGCAATCAAATAAAATGTATCTGGCATATAGTTGAGGCTTGACGTGAAGAGTGAAGAATGTTTACCAAATCAGACGTCTACAAAGACTAATATCTAATGTTGTATCTTTATGTGTTATGACGATTGCTTCATAATGTGGTCTTATGTTTAATGTTGAGTGCTTTAATATTGAAAAAGCGTACTGAATTTCTAACTCAGGTTATTGAATTTCTACCTCAGGATCATTGGTTAGGGATCATAAAAGACTGCACTACTACTGAGACGAATTTAATTCTGAATTTGGTCACAGCAGCTAGACAGCTGGTGGGACAATACTGGAAGAAGCCAGAAATACCACCTATTGAAGATTGGACTTTGAAAGTAACACATTTGGCAGAAATGGCAAAAATTTCGGCATATTTGAAGGATCGCTCAAATGAATAATATATGATAGACTGGAAACAGTGGATAGACCATATACAAGAGAAACACCAATCAAATAAAATGTATCTGGCATATAGTTGAGGCTTGACGTGAAGACTGAAGAATGTTTACCAAATCAGACGTCTACAAAGACTAATATCTAATGTTGTATCTTTATGTGTTATGACGATTGCTTCTTAATATGACCTTATGTTTAATGTTGATTGTTTTAATAAAAAAAATTTTTTTACAAAAAAAAAAAACTTCCAGTGATGGGGCACCCATGATTTGTGGGGGTAAGCTGTTCCATTGGTTGATTGTCCTCGCTGTCAGGAAGTTTCTCCTTAATTCCAGGAGAAACTTCCTTGATCAGCTTCCAACCATCATTTTTTGTCCTTCCCTCTGGTGCTCTGGTGAACAACCTGACCCCCTCTGCCTTATGGCAGCCCCTCAGATACTGGAAGACTGCTATCATGTCTCCCCTATTTCTTCTTTTCTTTAGACTGGCCAAACCCAATTCCCATAGCTGTTCTTTGTACGTTTTGGTCTCCAGGCCTTTGATCATCTTAATTGCTCTTCTCTGAATTTTTTCCAGTCTCTCAGCATCTTTTTTTGTGATATGGTGACCAAAACTGACTGCAGTATTCGAGATGTGGTCTTACTTGGGCTTTATAAAGTGATACCTTAGTATTACTTCACGTGATCTTGATTCTATGCCTCTGTTTATACAAACCAAGATTGTATTAGCTTTTTTGGTTGCTGCTGCACACTGCTGGCTCATAGTCAAGTAATCGTCCACTAGGACTCCAAGTGTTGTGTCCTGAGCCTGCAAGAGCTGAAAGCAGGCTTAGAATGTTGCAATTGTTCCCGGGCATTCCAAAAGCTGCCCGGGACCAGACAGAGCGGCGCCAGCCTTGCACGCATGCGCAAGGCACGAAAATGCTAAATTCCTATTGGTTAACACTGTCTGGGTTTCTGGCCCTATAAAAGGCCTGCGTGCCTTTTACTTTTTGCTTGGTTGTAGGAGAAAGAGAATAAAGCATTTGTTAATTGTCACCATGTGTCTTCATCAATTGCACACGAACCACGAACACAACATTGGTGACAAAGATGGGATCCTCTGCAAGCAATAAAAAAAAAAGAATTAAGGACTCACCCAGGAAGTCCTGATGAGGGAGAAGACGGCGTCTGCATCAGCATCTCAGCCTGCCAGTACAGCATCGCTGGGGGTGAGCTCGGCAAAAGAACCCTTTCCCAAACATCAGCTTGCAGAGGAGGCGATTGGTGAAGGTCATAAACTTTACGATGTCGAAGATTGGCCGCTTGACTGATTTTGATGTCTCCCACCCAGAGAGATGGAATTCCTACATAGCACGGGTGGAGAACTACTTTAGAGTAAATCAGATAAGAGAAGACAGCCTGAAGGCAGCAACTCTTTTGTGTGCCCCTGCACTTCTGGAGTCAGTAACGTATGCTGACTTGAAGAAGATGCTGAAGGAACATTTTCAGCCTAAGTTATCTGTCATTGCTTGGAGGCATGCGTTCGGGCAGAGAGACCAGAGGCCGGGTGAATCTGCTGTGGACTTTATTGCTGCCTTAAGGCAAGCAGCCAGGCCTTGTGAGTTCAAGGATCTGGAAGAGAGGCTGCGAGATCACTTTGAATGTGGCTTAAGAAGCAGAGACTTACAACAGAAGATTTTTGCAAAAGAAGATGTCTCCTTCCAAGACGCGTTACGAGAGGTGGCAGCGGAGGAAGCAGCAGGCGGGGCTGTGAAGGCTTTGTAGCTCGCCAGGAACCCTCCAGCCACAGCTACCATCCATCAAGAGGACGCTCAAGAAGAATCAGAAGTGGATCCTGAAGAGGAGGTGGACAGACTTCACCAGCCAGCTGAGAGGAGGCTGAAGGGACATCCGGACATGGCCCCAGCATCTCTTCAGTGCTTCGGGTGTGGAGGACGCCACAAGCGAGCTGACTGCAGGTTCTGCTCCGCCAGTTGCAAGGCGTGTGGAAGTCAAGGCCACATTGCCTCCATCTGTTTGGGTCACCAGAAGGTCCAACCTTGGGAAGAATTACTTCAGAAAGGTACCAGGGTCCCCAGCCAACACAGGGTGGGCTTCTGCACATCGTGCAGGAGTATTCTAAGGACAGGGACACACAAGTCCCTTAAGAAGAAACTTCACATTAACGTGAAGTTGCAAGGGGTTCCCTTATTGATGGAGTTGGACACAGGGTCCGCTCTCTCAATTATTTAAAAGGATTTGCAGCAGCAGCAGCCTTCGAGTTAAACTCAGGCCATCGAACCTAATACTCACTGATTTTCAAAATTCTAAGGTCTGTGTGAAGGGGGAGGTCACACTCAAGGTACAGCGTAAGGATTTTGAAGGTTGTGATTTTGGATGTGGTGGTAGTTGGGGTGAACATACGACTCTTATTGGACTCGATTGGTTCGAGGCTCTGGGAATCCAAATAACTGGGCTGCACAACTTGCAAACATTGGGACATGCAGAGGTTTGCAAGGAGTTTGCAGATGTGTTTAGTTCAGAGCTAGGATCCTACAAGGGGCCTCCCATTGCGCTACGGTTAGACCCAACCATCACGTCCATCAGGGTCAAGCCTAGGAGGGTACCTTTTGCACTCAAGGGTAAGATAGATGCTGAGCTGGACAAATTGCTCCAGCAGGGCATTTTAGAATCTGTGGATTCTAGTCCATGGGAAACCCCCATAGTAACACCTCTAAAGGCTAATGGGGAAAACCGTATATGTGCAGACTATAAGTGCACACTGAATAAAGCATTGCAACAGCATGCTTATCCAGTGCCTGTTGTAAGCCATATTCTGGCCTCCCTCAAGGGGGGGCGCATTTTTGCAAAACTTGACCTGGCACAGGCCTATCAACAGCTACCTGTTGATGAGGTATCTGCAGAGGCCCAGACTATTGTAATTCACAGGGGGGCTTCAAGGTCAAAAGACTGCAATTTGGGGTAAATGTAGCCCCTGGTATATTCCAAAGTGTCATGGAGAGCACACTTCGAGGTATTCCTGGAGTCTGTCCCTACTTCAATGACGTCCTCATTGCTAGGGAGTCATCTCAAAATTTAGCAGAAAGACTAAGGGCTGTCTTGCTTCGTTTTCGAAAAGCAGGCCTTAAATTAAAGCAGGGTAAATGCAAGATAGGAGTCACTTTCACTGACTTCTTATGGTTCAGGATTGATGCCCAAGGCATTCACCCTGCTGAATCCAAACTGCGAGCTATTCAGCAGGCCCCAAGCCCCAAGTCCAAGAGTGAGCTGCAAGCCTTCTTGGGGCTATTAAATTTTTACCATGCATTTCTCCCACATAAGGCTGCAGTGGCAGAGCCGTTGCACAGGCTGTTAGACAAGCAGGCTCCATGGCAGTGGACCAAAGTCCATAACAGGAGTTTCAATGAGGTTAAGGCCTTGCTCACTTCAAATGCTGTTTTAGCAAATTTCAATGAGCAATTGCCTATCTGCATTGCATGCGATGCATCTCCTTATGGGTTGGGAGCAGTACTTAGCCATCTGAAGGCTGATGGGACACAAGTCCCTGTGGCCTATTATTCAAGGACTCTGTCATCTGCAGAGCAAAATTATGCTCAGATTGACAGAGAAAGCCTTGGCCATAGTGGCTGGTATAAAGAAATGATGGTCTACATAGACCATAAGCCTCTGCTGGGTTTGTTTACCACTAACAAACAGACCCCACATATTATTTCTCCTCGTATGCTGAGATGGTCCATTTTCCTGTCAGCATATGACTACATTCTAGTTCACAAAACTAGAAAAGAGATGGGTCATGCAGATGGCCTCTAGAACAGGTAGAGGCAGACCCTGCTCCTGCCATCAATATTCTTTCCACTCAGGAGTTGCCTGAATCTCCCCTAAACGCTAGGGATGTGGCTGCAGAAACTGCCACTGATCACACGCTTACACACGTGCTGACCTGGGTGTTGTTAGGATGGCCTGACAAGTGCCCAGATACTGAGTTCCAAAGCTTCTGGCACAAGAAGCATGAGTTTTCCACTTTCAAGGGTTGCTTGTTATGGGGTAGCAGGGTAGTAATCCCAGCCTCATTGAGGTCTAGAATCTTGCTCTCTCTGCATGAGGGACATCCTGGTATAGTAAGGATGAAAGTGCTTGCGGGCAGCCATCTTTAGTGGCCTGGGCTCGATAAAGCAAACGAGGCTCAGGTGCATGGGTGCCAACTGTGCCAACAGTCATGGTCTGAAATGCCTCAGGCCCCAGTACATAGGTGGGAGGAAACTCAAACCCCGTGGTCACGGGTGCATATAGATTATGCTGGGCCCTTTCAGGGGCAATTCTTCCTGTTCGTTGTTGATAGCCATTCCAAGTGGCTAGAGGTTGTTCCTGTTTCCTCCACTACTACTGCCAGGACCATCCAGGTGTTGAGAGGAATTTTTGCTGCGCACGGGCTTCCAGATGTCCTGGTTTCAGATAATGGCCCTCAATTTATCTCTTCTGAGTTCCAGGCTTTTCTTCAGGCCAACTTGATCTGGCATGTGACTTCTGCTCCCTTCCACCCATCCTCCAATGGACAAGCAGAGAGGATGGTGCGAACTACCAAAGATGCTCTCAAGAAACTGGCTTACGGTAATTGACATCACAGGTTAGCAGATTTCCTTCTTGCACACCGCACCACATCATGCACAGCCACAGGGAAGAGCCCAGCAGAACTCCACTGGGGTTGCTGCCTCATCACCAAACTGGACAGGTTGCACCCAGACCAGGTGGCTTCACAGGTGTCACAACCGCGGTCACCTAGGAGACTTCAAGTAGGTGATCCAGTTTGGGCAAGGAACTATGGGCCTGGACATCTCTGGGTCACAGCTGTGATCTGCAAGGTCTCTGGGCCGTTGTCATACAAAGTTGCCTTGGAAGATGACCGCGTTCCTTGCAGACACATAGACCAACTGCGTTGGAGGCTGGATAGCCACGTCTCCGCTCCTGGCTCTGCTCTGGGGGGGGAGGACCATAACATGGGTTCTGAGTCACTGGTTCCTAGGCCTAACAGGGCCTCACAAGATGCTGAGGCTGATTGGGGGTCATCCCAAGATTCCGCAAGTGCTCCAAGCAGGAGTTCCCAGGATAGGGGGTCATCCCACACATCCGTTATTGCTCCAGACAGGAAGTCACACCGGGGGTATCCACATTATTCAGACATGTCAGATTGTGCTCCAGACAAGGAGACTGACTGGGGGTATCCACACAAATCACATAAATCCATAGAAAGGGAATTCCATTGGGGCACTCTCATAATTCAGCTATTGCTCCGAAAAGGAAGTCAGTAGCAAGGGGGTTTGCCATGGAGGCGGCTCCTGATTCTGGCACCTCTGGCAAATGCTTGGGGGCTTCAGAGTACTGGGGCACTTCCAAGGCCTTTCCAACTGCTGGCCTTGGGCTCGAGAGACAGTGTTCCCAAGAGGAGTCCATTGTGGATTCAGGGACTTCCACTCCTCCAAGGTATGCTGGCTTGGACTCAGAGGGTCCAGCCAGTCAGCAGCTGGGTGGGTCACCTGGGCATTTGGGGCAGCAAAGTCCTGGCCTGCCTAGCCTAGTAGGCAAGCAGGTAGGCCAGGCACCCTCACCAGGGTCACCTGGATACTTAGGGCATCAACGCCCTGGCCTGCCTAGCCTGGTAGGCGAGCAGGTAGACAAGGAACCTCACCGGCCCTTAGAAGGTCGCAGTGGGCCAAGTGCCTACCTAAACATCTAGCAGATTTTGTGAGGTTGCTGTCAACCCATGAGGAACCTCGCTATGAGGTCCCTGAATGAGGAGATCAACATTTAAGTAAGAGTGTCATATGCTATTTTGATTTGGGTATATTTTAATTGAGTTAACAATTATTATTATTTTTTGTAAAAAAATTCTTTTATTGAAACAATCAACATCAAACATAAGATCGTATTAAAAAGCAATCATCATATAACCTGCAATACAACACTATGGATTAATCTTTGTAAATGTCTGGTTTAGTAAACATTCCTCTTATATATGTTCTAACTACTGTTTCTAGTCTATAACATATTGTTCATTCGAGCTTCAGAGGTAAATTCGTCTCAGTAGTAGTGCAATCTTTTATGATCCCTAGCAAAAGATCCTGAGGTAGAAATTCAATAACCTGAGGTAGAAATTCAGTACGCATTTCCAATATTAAAGCAATCAACATTAAACATAGGATCATATTAAGAAGCAGTCCTCATAAAACATAAAATACAGCATGAGGTATTAGTCTTTGTAAACGTCTGGTTTGGTAAACATTCTTCGCTCCTCACGTCAAGCCTCAACTATACACCTGATACATTTTATTTGATTGGTGTTTCTCTTATATATGGTCTATCTACTGTATCTAGTCTATCACATATTGTTCATTCGCGCTTCAGAATTAACTTCGTCTCAGTAATAGCGCAGTCTTTTATAATCCCTAACAAAAGATCCTGAGGTAGAAATTCAATAACCTGAGGTAGAAATTCAATCCGCTTTTTCAATATTAAAGCAAACAACATTAAGCATAAGATCATATTAAGAAGCAATCATCATAGAACATAAAATACAACATTAGGTATTAGTCTTTGTAAACGTCTGATTTGGTAAACATTCTTCACTCTTCATGTCGAGCCTCAACTATACGCCAGATACATTTTATTTGATTGGTGTTTCTCTTGTATATAGTCTATCCACTGTTTCCAGTCTGTCAAATATTGTTCATTTGAGCGATCTTTCAAATATGCCAATATTTTCGCCATTTCCGCCAAATTTATTACTTTCAAAGTCCATTCTTCCGTAGGTGGTATTTCTGGATTCTTCCAGTATTGTCCCACCAACAATCTGGCTGCTGTGATCAAGTTCAGAAATAAGCTCGTCTCTGAGGTAGTGCAATCTTTTATGATCCCTAAAAACCTGAGGTAGAAATTCAATACGCTTTTTGAATATAGTTTGGAGTGTCCACCATATCTTCCTCCAGAAGGCTTTGATTTTTCTGCATGTCCACCAAACATGAAAGTTTGTAGCCTCCCCATCGCCACACCTCCAGCACTTGGGCTGGGTGTCTGGATAGATGTATGATAGTTTTTTCGGGTCTAGATGCCACCTATAGAACATCTTGTAGAAGTTTTCCCTTAGCTGTTGCGCTTTCGTAAATACTACATTTCTCACCCAGATTTCCTCCCACGTTTCCATCACGATCGGATGTCCAAAGTCTTGTTCCCACTTTACCATACAGTTCTTGACTAGCACCGTTTCAGAGTCAATTTCTATTAGTACACTGTACACTCGTTTGATATGCATGATCCCCTGCTCTCTAATCTGTTCAATTAAAGTCTCATCAGTCCGGGATAAACCCTTCTTCTTGTCTTTATGCCACCTTGACTGCAGTTGTAGGTATGATAGCCAGGTACCTCCTATTCCTTCATCTGCTAGCGTTGTTTGAGGCTTTAAGGAGAACCCATTTTCTTCTTCCAGTACCAGTTTACTGTAGGGCACCACTCCCTGCTCTTGGGATATGTTTATGTCCCCTATTGCGTGTCCGGGGATCGTCCAGATGGGGATCTTGTCATGTAGAAGGTACTTGTATTTCCTCCATACCCACAACAACGGGGTTCGTAGTGGGTTCTCCTTGAAGTTCTTGTCCACCTTTTTGTCGTACACCAAGTATGCGTGCCAGCCGAATAGTAGACCGTGCCCTTCCACATTCAGTATTCTTTCGTTCGTCATATTGATCCAGTCACTCAACGCCACCAATGTTGCTGCGTAGTAGTATAGCTTTAGATTGGGCATTTTTAGTCCCCCTCTCTTCCTCGTGTCCTGGATGATTTTTAGTTTTACCCTCGGTTTTTTGCCATCCCAAATAAATCTGTTGATGCCCTTCTGCCAGTTGTCCAAGTCCACATCCTTTTTGATTATGGGTAGCATTTGAAAGAGAAATAGAAATTTTGGCAAGACATTCATCTTTACTGCTGCTATCCTGCCCAGCAGGGACAGTCGTAGTGTTTTCCACCTTTCCAGATCTGCTTGTATCTTGTTCCACAGCACCTCGAAGTTATTCTTGTATAATTTCACGTTCGTTGTTTCTATCTCCACTCCTAAGTATTTAACTTTCTTGACTATTTCACAACCCGTTATTCTTTCCAAGTCCTGTTTTGCTTTGTTGTCTAGATTTTTAACTAGCATCTTCGTTTTGGATATATTTACTTTGAAGCCTGCCACCCTACCATAGTCTTCCATTATCTCCATCAATCTCCTTGCTGACTGTACTGGTTGTGACACTGTCACCAGCAAGTCATCTGCAAAGGCACACAGTCTGTAGTCTTGTTGTCTAATCTGTATACCCTTTATGTCCTCTGCCGCTCTTATCTTGTTCAGTAGAATCTCCAGCGTTAGGACAAATAGCAGGGGTGACAGCGGGCAGCCCTGTCTCGTGCCTCTTTCTATGTTGAATGAGTCCGTTAGGTCTCCATTAACAATGATCTGGCCTGTTTGTTTCTGGTAAATAGCCAGTATGGAATTGAGAAACTGTGTTCCCATTTTCATCTTCCGGACCAAGTTTGTCAGAAACGGCCAACTCAATCTGTCGAAGGCTTTTTCTGCATCCACAAACATAAGAGTGGTGGGTACCTGGTTGTGCCTTTCCAAGTATTCTATTATGTTCAACAGCTGTCTCACATTGGTTTTCATCTGGCGCCCTTGTATAAATCCCCTTTGGTCCGGGTGTATTGTTTTTTGTAGTACAGTCATTAATCTATTGGCCAAAATTTTTGCAAAGATTTTGTAGTCTGTGTTTAGTAGTGAGATGGGTCTGTAGTTTGCAGGTTGTGCATTATCTTTTCCCTCCTTGGGGATTAACGAAATGTAGGCTGTTTTCCAGAACGGTGGGACTTGGCCTCCTTCTTGTATGTTGATAAATAGCTTTCTGAGGGGTTCTAACATCTCCTCCTGGAGATGCTTGTAGTAGGTCGCTGTTATCCCATACGTCCCGGGCGATTTTCCTTTTTTCAGTTGTTTGATCACTGAGTGTATTTCCTCCTTTGTGATTAAGGCATTCAGGGCATCTCTTTGTGCATCGGTGATTGCCAGTATCTTTTCGTTTTGTAGAAATTTATCTATCTCTTTGTCTTGTGTCTTCTCCTCGGCGTATAGCTTTGAGTAGAACTCGGTAAAGGCTTTCTTGATGGTTTCCTGTCGAAATTCTTCCTTGCATATGTACTCTATCTTTTCAATTATGCGGGATTTCTGTTTCTTTCTTATGATATAAGCCAGCCATCGACCCGGTTTGTTGGCATTGCAGAATGTCTTATATTTTGCATATTGTATATTCCTTGCAACTTGGTCTGCCATCAACATGTCAAATTGCTTTCTTAGAATCTTGATTCCTTCTTTGGTGTCTTTGTCCTCCGGTCTTTTTATTAATAGCCGCTCCTTCTTACTTATCTCGTCTTCTAACTCCTTTCTTTTTTGTTCTTGTTTGCGACGGTGCCTGTTATTCATGTCCATAAGAATCCCGCGCATATACGCCTTGCTGGCGTCCCAAATCATTTCTATCGGTGTTTCGTTGTTCATATTTATGTTGAAGAATTCCTTCATAGCATTTTTGCATTCAGCCACCTTTTCTTCGTGTCTAAATAGGTTTTCATTAATTCTCCAGGATCTCCTCTGTTTCAGGCCATGTCTTAATTCCATCCTCACTGGGTTGTGATCTGCTAGTACTTTGGGTAGGATTTTCACTGCGTTTAGACAAACCAGCCAGTCGCTAGATGTTAATATAAAGTCAATTCTGGAGAATGATTGATGTCTGTCAGAAAAAAAAGTGAATTCTTGTTCTTTGCCGTGCCTTTCCCTCCATACGTCTGTCAGTTCAAGGTCTTCCTTCATGTCAAAGAAGGATTTAAGCAACTTGGAGTGCTTTTGCGGTTTAGGTGCAGTCCTCTTTTTGTCCAGGGCAGTCTCTATGACCCCGTTCCAGTCGCTCAGTATAATGCAAGATCTGTAGTTGAGTTGAGTTAACTTCTTGTGTATCCTTTTGTAGAATTTGCCTTGTTGCTGATTTGGTGCATATATGCCCATCACCAGAATCTTCTTGTGTTCTTGTGTTATTTCGATTGCCAGGTATCTACCTTGGGGGTCTGACTGTATTAGCTTAGCTATTACATGTTTCTTTACATATATAACAATCCCATTCTTTTTTCCTGGTGCCGCTGCAACAAATTGTGTGCCCAGTTTGTAGTTGATTAAATATTTTTGGTCTGCCGCTCTGATGTGTGTTTCTTGTAGGCAAATTATATCGCTTTTACCTTGTTTCAGGTAGTGAAATATTTTTCTCCTTTTCTGAGGGGAGTTTAATCCGTTAACATTCCAAGTCAAGTATTTAGTTGTCATTATCGGTTTCAGGATACTCTTGCAAGACCGCTTCTGTTCTTTCTCCTGGTTTCTTCTTTGGTCTCGTTCCCATGATATCCGGGTTGGTGCTCATGTTGTGTAGTAGGGTCTTGTCTTGCTGGTCTGTGCGTTTGGTAGTGGATCTTAGTAGCCTGCCCTCCGCAGACTGCCCTGTTTCCTTGTTTTTGTTGCCCTCTGTTCTCTGTGCCGTCGTATCTCGAGGTGGTCCATTCCTTTCTCCTGCTACTGTGCCGGTCTGTGCTTCTGAGTGGTTTGCTCGTTGTTCTCAGTCCCTTCCGCGTTCCAGTGGCCCTTCTGCGTCGTCCCTCGTATTGGATTGAGGACCGTCCGACTTCAGTTCCTTTTCAAAGAATTCTTTGGCTTTCTGGACCGAGTTCAGGTAGTACCTTTTATTTTTATAGAGAAGTGACATCCCTGTTGGGGCTTCCCATTGATATTGCAGAACGCGTGGTCTCAGTTCGTTGACCAGGAACTTGTAGTCCTTTCTGTCTCGCAGCATCACCGGGGGGATCTCTTTCAGTACCTTCACCTCCTGTTCCTCTATGTACAATCTCTTGTTGTAGGATGTGACGGAGATGAGGTTCCAGAACCCCTGTGTTGCAAAATGGATGACCACGTCTCTTGGTTGGTGCCTGTTTGCTGCCTTCCATGAGCCAACTCTGTAGATTCTGTCGAATTGCCACGCAATCTCTTCGGTTTTCTTTCCCAGAAATGTTGCCAGGGCCCTTACAAAGGTTCCGAGCAGACCCCCTTGGGTTTTGTTTGTTGTCTCTTTCCACCCTCTAAACCAGATTGCAGACGCCATTTGCCAGTATTGCATCATGGTGGACTGGTCTTGAGCCACCCTTTTCATCTCTGCTATCTGTCCCTCCATGTGGTTCTCCACTTCTTCCATCCTCTTTTCCGTATTTTCCCTGATCTCCTGGAGATTTTTCCCCATTTCATCCCCTATTCTCTTGTAGTGTGCTTGCATTGCCTCCTTCATCTGGTCCAGGTCCGTGGCCATCGCTCTGCATTGTTCTTCCCATTTTCTCTCTAGCTCTCTACCTTGGTCCCCCAGCATCTGTTTTATGTTTTTGCATCTTTCCTCCATCTTCTGTTCTGCCTCTATGCACCTTCTCTCCATCCTTGTCCCCATTTCCCCCAACTTTTTATCCATTCCATCCATTCTTATTACCAGCGTCTCTATCATCTCTTTTAATTCTTGCATCATGTGTGCTGTTGGGCAGGCATGGGTTAACAGATGGGTTTGGGGGCCTGTAGTTGGAAGGGGGTGTGTGAGGATGGGTAGGGTGTTTCCTGGTGGTTTAGAAAGCTGAGCTGGGGAGGATGCAGCTCCCTTTGTTTGTGTCAGTTTGGTCTGTTTGGTCTGTTTGGAGGCCATCTTGAGCTTATCCTCCTGTTGGCCTGGCACTGTTTTGATCTTCAAATTAGACCAGATTAGTCACTAGACTGTGTTCTGATGATGATATAGTACTCTAGCCTTTCAGGGGGGGCCTCAGGGTTCAGGCAGTGCAGGGCTAAGAGCCTATATTCAGGCAGTTCTGTGTTCAGGGAGCCTGTTCAGTGCCTTTTCCTTGGCTTCCTCCTCTCTCTCCTCTGCCAACCTGTCTCTTCTCTTTGCACTTTTCTGGCTCCCTCTTGCCCCTCTTTCTTTCCTTTCTTTCCCAGATCACTTTCTGGTAGGTAGATATTCTATTAGGGTCCGGGGGGGGGGTTCTCCCCCAAGATTTCCAAGCAAAGCTGCCTCTTTTTGAAAAACTGGAGATGCAGCATAGCCGCCCGAAATCTCCGGGCGCGAGGGAGGAATGCAGCGGGGCTGAGGGCGGCCGGGCAGGCGGTAAAAAGACCCCCGCAGACCCGCTTTCTTGGGAGAAGCCCCCTTCCCGTGTCCCTGGGCCTGATGGGACGCTGCCTTCACAATTCACCGCCTTGCCCGAGCCAGGCAGCTTCGGAGCCCCCGCAGGGGGAGAGGACGGGCTGCTCTTCTCCTCAGGCGGCAGCGACTCGGAGCGCGAAGCCGGGCAGGGGGACTCACTCTGGCCGTGTCGGGAGGAGGCCGTCAAGAATCTTCCTCATCGCCATTCCCCTCCTCCTCTCCTTTTTCCTCCACCCTCGCCGCAGCCGCCGCCGCTGCTTCCTCCCCGCGGCCGTCGCCTCAGCAGCCGTCGCGCCGTCCGCCGCTTTCTAACTCGCCGCCGCCATCTTCGAAACCCAGTTAACAATTATTTTTAAAAGAGGTTTGCATGCGTGCAGACCCAAGCATTTCCACCCTCCTTGCATTTGGATAATATATCTATATACCAGTCTCCCTGCATTGCACAATGCACCTGTGCGTAAGCTAGGTGTGTTCCATCTAGGGGGGAGCTGTGTTGTGTCCTGAGCCTGCAAGAGCTGAAAGCAAGCTCAGAATGTTGCAATTGGTCCCGGGCATTCCAAAAGCTGCCCGGGACCAGACAGAGTGGAGCCAGCCTTGTGCGCATGCGCAAGGCGCAAAAATGATAAATTCCTATTGGTTAACATTGTCTGGGTTTCTGGCCCTATAAAAGGCCTGCGTGCCTTTTACTTTTTGCTTGGTTGTAGGAGAAAGAGAATAAAGCATTTGTTAATTGTCACCATGTGTCTTCATCAATTGCACACGAACCACGGATACAACACCAAGGTCCCTCTTTATTGGCCAAGTGTGATTGGACACACAAGAAATTTGTCTCCAGTACATAAGGTCTCAGTGTACATACAAGCAACACGTGATAAATCATGATCATAATCAGTGCTTTTTTTTCTAAAAAAAAAAAAAAGAAAGGTGCCGGAACTCACACACGTCATACAACCCGCCTTGCCTACCCTACAAGGTTCCTTCCAAAAAAGGTGCCAGAATTCTGTTCTGGGTGTTCTATGAGAAAAAAATCCCTGATCATAATCAAAAAATACAATCATCATAAATCATAAATAAAGGTACAGTATTTTATAGCAACAATTCAGACAAGATTTTTCCTCTTAAGAAAAATTACTGGGCATTTTATACAGCATGTGGAATGAAATTCTTCAAGGCCCAGAGGGTAGAGGGGGTCAGGGAAGTGCCTTGGCTTGGAGCCAAAGAATGCCTGACCCTTTCCCCACCCTTCAGAAGCCATTTCGGACATGGGATTCTTTTCTGAATGGCTGAGCCAATCCATGTGAAAAGTTCCACCCAAGGGAAGCATCCGCAGGGATGCCCCAAGAGAATTTCAGGTATATCCTCAAGATTTCTACTACAATTCCACCGTGGCTCTGCTGCCCATTTCCCAGATCTTTCTAATAAATATTCAGAATATATATTCTCAATTAGCCCTAGAAAATTTCCTTCCCATCACCTTCCCATCACCTTATCACCTGCAGGATAACTCACTCCCTGCCAGGAAAGGCCTTGGTGGAAACAACTAAACACCTGCAGCAATAGTGTGACAAAACAAAAGATTTTGTCACATTTTCTCTTTTAGGGTCACTTAAAAAATTCTCCTATAGTGTGGGTGTGGGTGTGGGTGTGCGTGCTGGGAGGGGGGAAGTCCCAGTGGACTTGAGATGTATTATTATCCAGACAACCATTTCCAGATGCCAAATTCTAACAAGCAAAACGAAAATCCAGAAATAATAAAAGCCATAGAAATGACGAGAGTAAAACACTGGCTAGATTTTTTTTGATCTCACACTCCTAGCCTTTTTGTTAATTCATACTACTAAGCAGGATTAGTATTAACTCAGACTTGGCAATAACTCTTTCCAGCTCCAGATGACACTGGAGGTTCTTTAACCTTGAACATGGCAACTGTTCATTTGCTGCATGGCTGATAAGTAGACAATTCAGAGAAGGATAGGATAGGATAGGATAGGATAGGATAGGATAGGATAGGATAGGATAGGATAGGATAGGATAGGATAGGATAGGATAGGATAGGATAGGATAGGATAGGATAGGATAGGATAGGATAGGATAGGATAGGATAGGATAAGATAGGATAGGATAGGATAGGATAGGATAGGAATAGAGAGATAGAGATAGAGATAGAGATAGAGATAGAGATAGAGATAGAGATAGAGATAGAGATAGAGATAGAGATAGAGATAGAGATAGAGAATAGAATAGAATAGAATAGAATAGAATAGAATAGAATAGAATAGAATAGAATAGAATAGAATAGAATAGAATAGAATAGAGCAGGAAGGGACCTTGGAGGTCTTCTAGTCCAGCCCCTGCTTGAGCAAGAGAACCTATACCATTTCAGACAAGTGACTGTCTAGTCTCTTTTTTAAAATCTCCAGTGATGGAGCATCCATGATTTCTGGAGGCAGGCTGTTTCACTGGTTAATTGTCCTCACTGTTAGGAAGTTTTTCCTTAATTCCAGGTTACTTCTCTCTTTGATCAGTTTCCAATCGTTATTTCTCATCCTTCCCTCTGTGCTCTGGTGAACAACCTGTCCCCCTCTGCCTTGTGGCAGCCCCTCAGATACTTGAACACTGCTATCATGTCTCCCCTATTTCTCCTTTTCTTTACACTAGCCAAACCCAAGTCCTGCAGCCATTCTTCATATGTTTTAGTCTCCAGGCCTTTGATCATCTTAGTTGCTCATTTTAGAATTATGTTGTCAGTATCAGAAAGCAATGGAAAAGTCAGTGAAAATCAAAACCTGCCCCTTTACCCCTGAGTTATTTGCAGCCACCAACTGGTTGTTCTTCTGAACCTAATGGAGATACTGATATTCTATCAAGGGCATCTCTTCACTTGGTTTTTAAAAATTATTCTAATCCCTCTGCAGTTTTTTATAATTTTAGCAGTAATAATCATAAACAGAAATTTACTGTGTTAAGTTTTCCTAGGGAAGCTCATTAGACACAAAATATCTGAGATTTATTCACCTCAGAGCCACGTGGCATATCCTGCCTTTGATTGACCAGCATGAATAAGAAACTAGAACAAGGTATTAGAATCCAATTATATTTCATCTCTAGTTATCGACTATGGAAAACCCCATTTCTGCCCTCTCTGGATTCTGTGATACGATGAAGGAGAAGCGGGGGTGAACAAAGGGGTTTTATGGCCCTCACTTCTTTTGGTACAACTTCAAAAGGGACTGAATGTGGATAGCACCAAAAGGACTAACCATAACAATGGGGCCATCAGCTTTCATCTACTCCTCTCTGAAGTCTCCCTTCCACCGGCAGTGAGGAAAAAGGGGGTGGAAATGTAATGCCTGGGATTGTCACTGGAAGGATGGTGGGGTGGGGTTGCTGGCAACCCCTTAAAACCTTGAACAAGTCCTGTCTAGAACGCCTGCAACCATTTTCTCTTAATAAAGATGCCTGTTGGAAGAAATACTCCAAGAGTTCTGTCTTCTTAAGATGCAAAGTGGGGTGGGTCCTTACATTAGACAGGACTTGCAGAATTAGTCCACCTGGAAGGGAGAACCTTGCCAGGGGACTTTGCAAAAATTACCATGTCAGAAGACGGAGCAGGGAAGGGAGAAAACTCCCCGGGAAGGGAGCCACTGCCCCGACTGAAACCCTGCCAGATGTCGGGATCTGAGAGGTCAGATTCCTCAGGAGAAGAGGTAGTGGAGACACGGGATTACAAACCTCGGTGGTCAATGGGCATTGGAAAGAAAGGCAAATGGGAAAAGAAATCAAGAAAGGTGACCCTGAGACGGGGGGCAACCAACCGGAATGGAAGCAGGAAATGGAGAAATCCCTGCACGCAAGTGAAGAGGAAGGGAGCTGGGCACCGTACTCGGACTGGATCCTAGAGAAAGCTATCGACCTGATGAAGAGAGGGGAGAATTCTGAGCCCTACGGCTGCCCCAGCTCCTGAAGCCACAAAGGGAGAGACACCGAGGGGGAAGGGGAACCTGCAGCCCCGGGGACATCTGCTGATCCAGTAGCCCCCACTCCCTGCCAACCCACAGATGGCAATCTGGATGGAAGACACTACCACCGACAACGAAGGCACCGGTCCATTCAAAGACTCCCACCGCTGGATGTGAGATTCAAGGGGGAGCCAACATGCTTGGGATTTTTCCTAACCCAAGTCCTCAGCTACATGGAGGAATACGGGCGGCACATCCCCAGCGACAAAGCCCGTATCCGAATCGTGCAATCTGCCCTGGACGGGCCGGCCGCAGATTGGGTGGTGAACTTGCATGACTCCAATGCCCCAGAGCTCAATGACTTCAACCGTTTCATGTCCTCTCTGTGAAGGCGATTTGAGGACCCCCTGGCTGATCGCAAAGCCCGCAAAAGGATCAAAACGATGAGGCAAGGCAAACGCTCAGTAGCCGAATATACGCAAGAATTCTGGCCATTGCCAGCAAACTGAACTGGCCGGAAGACATCCTCCTTAGCCATTTCAAAGATGGACTAAATTATGACTTATATGATGCTTGCCTCCCCGAGGGGACCCACACCAACTTGAGGAATGGTACGTCTTGGCAGAGGAAGCAGAAATCGACATACTGAAGAGGCACCACCGAGGAAAACAATGGAGCCTCTCACTGCCTGAGTTGACACGCGAACCAGTGAAACCATCGGCTACGGCCAAGAAGCAAATGGGATGTTTCAAGTGCGGGAGAGAAGGGCATCAGTTGTAGAATGCTGCTCAAAAGCCCCCCAGCACAACCCCGACAGATCACCGGCCTGCAAATCCAGAAAGTCTCTGGCTAAGCCAAAAGAACCTGCCATGAGAATGATGGAGGCTGTGGAATCCCCCACCTCTGCTCATCGGGGGAAAGAACTCCAGCCTACACCACACGGCCAGTGGACGCCTCAGACGGCAGCTCAGAGGGTGAACCCCTGGTAAGTGGATGCATCGCACCCATCCTCAAGTGACTATATTAATTCCCCCCATGCCTGAAGCCGTGAACGTGAAAGCCTTAATAGACTCTGGCTGCATCCGCTGCCTCATTAACCCAACCCTAGTGGGGAATCTGGGCATTCTGTCCACCGACGCACAGACTGTGCCATTGAATTCAAGCCTGGGGCAAAACTCCCGAAGCCCAGATTATACTCCATGAGCCCAAAGGAGAAGGAGGAAATGGAAAGATTCATAAAGAAAAACCTAGAAAGGGGGTTCATTGAGCCAGCCAAGCCTAAAGTGGCTGCCCCGGTCCTCTTTAGAGAGAAGAAGGATGGCTCTTTATGCTTATGCATGGATTATAGGGCCCTGAATACAATCAGTGAAAGCAACCTATACCCTCTGCCCCTCATGAAGGACATGTCACACCTCTTAAAAGGGAAATTTTTTTCTAAACTAGACCTAAGGGAAGCTTACTATCACATGAGAATTAAGGAAGGGGATGAATGGAAGACCGCATTTAACTGCCCCATGGGGTGCTACCAATTAAAAGTCTTGCCATTTGGATTACAAGGGGCCCCCGCAGTATTTATGCAATTAATCAATGACGTTCTAAGGAAGCACCTATTTAAGGGGGTCCTGGTTTACTTAGACAACATTCTTATCTTCACCAAATCAAAAGAGGAACATGTCAACCTAGTCAAAGTGGTTTTAAAGAAACTGCAAGCCGTCCACCTATATGCCAAACTCTCGAAATGCGAATTCCACCAGGAAAGGATAGACTACCTAGGTCAGTGGTTCTCAACCTTTTTAATGCCGCAACCCCCAACTGGTCATAAGTCAAGGACTTCCCAACCAGTCGTAAGTCGAGGACTTTCCCTGCCCGGGAGCACCGTGCATGCGTGGTGCCGCCTCCTGTGCTGGCCGAGGTGTAGCTGGCAAGGGGCAGCAACGGCGCAGGGCAACCACTGGCTGGGCCACCAGCTGGCCCAGCCCAATGGAGGTAAGGCACCTGCCGGGCCCCACAGGTGCCAGCAACCCTCCCTGCACCCGCCGGCCTCCCACCTCCCAGCCCTGGCCCTCTTTTACTTACATTTTTAGTAGTTGCTCAGCAGGGAGGGGTGGAAACTTCTAGACAGCTCGCCTTCGCTGCAGACAACTTGCAGCACTGTTTGCAGACTGGGACTTTTGGCGGGCTCAGCAGGGCAGAGACAGCCTGGACAATTCTTATTGGCTTTTGAAAGCCAATAGAATTAGACTCTATTCAAGAGAGTCTATTCTATTGGCTTTCAAAAGCCAATAGAATAAGAGGGAGTAGCACAGCTAAGGAAAAGGGTGAAAAAATGGTGGACTGCGTTGTTTGGCGACCTCCGTGAAATGGTCGTTCGACCCCAAATGGGGTCGCGACCCACAGGTTGAGAACCGCTGACCTAGGTTATTGCATATCCCCACAGGGCATTGAAATGGACCCTGAGAAGGTCAGAGCAGTATTAGAATGGGCACCACCCCGCACAAGAAAGCAACTGCAAAGTTTCCTGGGTTTCGCAAACTTTTACCGCCAATTCATCCCCTCATTTGCCCAGATAGCCCTGCCCCTCATGAACTTACTAAAAATGAAGGGAGCATCCTCAGTAAAACCTAGCCAGCCACTAACATGGACAATGGAGTGCTGAGCAGCGTTTGAGAGATTAAAGAGACTTTTCTCTGCCAAACCAGTATGAGGCACCCAGACATGGATAAGCCCTTTGTAATACAGGCGGATGCAAGTGATGTGGCAGTGGGGGCTGTACTATTACAAGAAAATGATGAAGGGGTATTGCAACCCTGTGCATATACATCCAAGAAACTCACGGAAATGGAACAGCGCTGGCCCGTATGGGAGAAAGAGGCATACGGGATACTCATGTGGCGCCAGTTCCTTGAAGACAACAAAATCCCCTTCCAGGTGTGGACTAACCCAAAAAATTTGGAAGCCCTGAAAACACCCAGGAAGCTCAACCCCAAGCAAGCCTGCTGGTCCCAGCATTTTCACCAGTTCCAATTTACGCTCAAGCATTTGCCGGGGGAAAACTTCCTGGCAGATGCACTATCTCGCATGCCCCAATATAACAGCACACGAGCCACTGACTCTAAACCGATGATAGTAGAATCACAACTGGCAACACCAGTAACTACCAGAGCCCAAGCTAAATTAAAACCACAGCTGGGTAGCCAAACCGGAATTGAATTCTGGAAAAGTTTGGAAACAGGTGAATGGTTCCAGAAAAACAAAAATGTGTGCACAATGAGAGACGGGCTGCCTTGGGTGGGGGAAAAGTTAGATATACCAACAACCCAAAGTCACATTCATGCAGCTTTGCCATGATACAAAATCAGCAGGGCATTTTGGATTTGTAAAAACATTACACTTAATTAAACGACAATTTTGGTGGCCATCCATAAAAAAGGACATAGAAAGTTACGTGGCCAGCTGCCCAAAGTGTGCAACTGCAAAGAGGTTGCAAGGGAAATCGCCCAGACTGTTACAAACAATGGCAAATCCCTCCATCTCCTGGAGGGAAATAGCCATGGATTTTATAGTGGAATTACCAGAAAGCAATGGGAATACTGTGGTCTGGATGGTCACCGACTTGTTTTCCAAACAGGTACACTTTATCCCTTGCCAAAAGATTCCCACTGCAAAAGCCTTAGCGAAACTTTTCATCCAGCACATTTACAGATTGCATGGGGCACCCCAACGCATCATCTCTGATAGGGGAGTGCAATTTATGTCTGCATTTTGGAAGGAATTTTTATCCCTCTTAGGGACCACTCAGGGACTGACATCTAGCCATCATCCACAAGGGGATGGACAAACAGAATGCTGTCACTCAGTACTTGAGCAATATTTAAGATGCTTTATTAATTTTCAGCAAACAAATTGGACAGACCTACTCCCCTTCGCAGAAGTTGCCTACAATAATGCAATCCACTCCAGCACAGGTTACACTCCTTTTCAAATAGCCACCGGTCAAAGTTTCAACCCCATGACAGAATTAACCCCAAACGAACCAGCGATCCCATCACTGAAAGAATGGATGGAACAATTACAAAACACCTGGCCAATAGTTAGAAAAGCACTAGATAAAGCTAGGCAGGCATACAAAGCACAAGCTGATAAAAAAGGTGTAGGAGAAATGGTGTACTTATCTACAAAATACCTAAAGTCCCTACAACCCTGTAAAAAACTTGGACCAAAATATATAGGGCCTTTTCCAATTAAAAGAATCATAAACCCAGTAACAGTAGAATTAGAATTACCCAAAAATCTCAGGCAAATACACCCAATATTTCATTGCAGCTTGCTGAAAAGAGAGCATCAGTCATTGTTACGGCCAAAAATCCCCCCACCATCACCTCCAGTCATGGTGAAGGGTGAACAACACTTTGAAATAAAGGAAATCCTAGACTCTAGGAGATATCATGGAGTGACTCAGTATCTAGTTGCATGGAAACACCTCCCTGCCTCCCAACACAAGTGGGTCCATAAACGTCATGTCAGAGCACCAAAGCTATTAAAGAAGCTTCACACAGAGTATTCTAACAAGCCTGACTAACCTTTATACCTGTTTCGTTTTCTTTCAGATGGATCTATCTTATTTTTAAGGGGGCAGGATGTCAGAATCCAATTATATTTCATCTCTAGTTATCGACTATGGAAAACCCCATTTCTGCCCTCTCTGGATTCTGTCATACGATGAAGGGGAAGGGGAGGTGAACAAAAGGGTTTTATGGCTCTCACTTCCTTCCTTACAACTTCAAAGGGACTGGATGTGGATCTCACCAAAAGGACTAAATCATAACAATGGGGCCATCAGCTTTCATCTACTCCTCTCTGAAGTCTCCCTTCCACCGGCAGTGAGGAAAAAGGGGGTGGAAATGTAACGCCTGGGATTGTCACTGGAAAGATGGTGGGGCGGGGTGGGGCTGCTGGGGACCCCTTAAAACCTTGAACCATAGGGCTTGGGCCCCAGGTCCTGTCTAGAACGCCTGCAACCATTTTCTCTTAATAAAGGATGCCTGTTGGAAGAAATATTCCAAGAGTTCTGTCTTCTTAAGATGCAAAGTGGGGTGGGTCCTTACACAAGGTCTGGGAAATTGTGAAGACATTTAAGATTCTTCAAATCTGATATGATAAACCAAAATGAGTTGGAATTCAGGGACTTCAAGGGATCAAAGGACATACCTGTGCATCTCTAATCTGTGATTTCTCCACATTTTCTGGTGGCCTTCCTAGTATCCAGATCCTAATATCAAGAGTGGAGGAAGAAAGTCCCTGACACTTGACTTGTCTACATTCCGATGTGCTCTTGGCACAACCCAGTCAGATCAGGGACTGGCAGATGAGCAAAGGCTGAAGGATCTTCCAAGGTAATGTCTGAAAGGGCAGTTCCGGTAACCCTGGGTCATAAATGGCATTAACCACAGGGAGTTTATGAACTCCCCATCATTATGAGTATATTTCTCTTCCTGCTCTGGTAAACCTTGAACTGGCCCTTTAAGGCTGAAGAAAAGATGAGCTGAGGGTTGAGCAGCCTAAATCAAAGCCTTTCTCACCCTGACCTGAGTGGGGAGTCATCCGATGAACTAACCTTGCGGGAGCGAGATGACAATAAACTTGGGTTTTCTGGTGACCCACCATTCTTTTGCAGGATACAGCCTAGAGGCCAGGGTGGGTCCCAGGACCCTTCCCATGGCAATGTAACCACAATTGTCATAGCAAGCTAAAGCAAGGCTGAACAGTTTTTTTCTTATTACCTCCATTGTGAACATTTCATTTTCAGGAATTTATGAATCTGTGATTTAAGGACTCTTATTTACTCCCACACAAAAAGGAGGATACGATACAACTGAAAGTTTCTACTGAGCTGCCAAATTTCAGCAACACAATTCTGGAAATTGGAAAACCACAGAACCTGGGCCAGGGCCTCAAGCTTGCAATACCCTGTCAACTTTGGTTTATTGAGCAGTTTATAAACCACAGTGACAGATTTATACAACCTCAGAGGTGCAAAAGTGTGTGGGCCCTCAGCAACCCTTTGGAGCCCCAGAACAGATGGAGGGAAAGTTTTCTAGCCCAGATTTATGGATTGGATCAGCTATAGGAACCAGATACCCTGACATTTATTTTCATTTGGGGATCACCATTAATTACCACTAGTAGCACCTCTCAGTGATATGAATCAGCAGTGAAATGTTGCTCTTTTTCTCCCAGTTAATAACAGAATAACAGAGTTGGAAGGGGCCTTGGAGGTCTTCTGCTCCAAACTCCCACTCAAGCAGGAGACCCCAGACCCTTCCAGACAAGTAGCTGTCCAGTCTCTTCTCAAAAGCCTTCAGTGATGGAGCACGGACAACCTCTGGAGGCAAAGCTGTTCTACCGGTTAATTTTTCTCACTGCTAGGAAGTTTCTCCTTAGTTCTAGGTTGTTTCTCTCTTTGTTCGTTTTCCACCCATTGCACCTTGTCCTGCCTTCAGGCGCCTTGGAAAACAGGCTGTGGCAGCCCCTCATATATTGGAACACTGCTATCGTGTCTCCCCTAGCCCTTCCTTTCTCTAGACTAGACACACCCAATTCCTGCAACCATTTCAAATATGTTTTAGCTTCCAGACCCCTAATAACCCTTGTTGCTCTTCTTTGCACTGACTCTAGAAAGAGTCTCAACATCTTTTTTTATATTGTAGTGACTAAAACTGGAAATAATATTCCAAATGTGGTCTTATCCAAGGATTATAAAGTGGTATTAAAACTTTGCATGATCTTGATTCTATCCTTCTGTTGATGCAGACTAGAAGTACATTGACTTTTTGGCAGCTACAACTCCATGCTGGCTCATACTTAAGTGATTGTCCACTAGGACTCCAAGATCCCTCTCACAATTACTACAGTTGCATCCTTATAATTCTTATTCCAATTTTGATACCACTCCACTGCAAATGACTCTGAAGAAGGTGGGCTCTTTACAGAAATAAGTCAGTACAGGTGGCGGTAAAATATTGCCTGGGCACATCCTCCAGAGTAGCTCCATTTTTCAGCCAGGCCCATCACCTGCACAGGACTCTCACAAGCATCGGAACCGCCACAACCAAACACCCCACCCCCGTGCCTCAGTCTTCTGCTAGGGGCAGTTGCCGTTCCTTTCTTCTCTTCCAGTTGAGGCCATGTGGTCAGCCAGAGTCGCCCCCCCTTCCCTAAAAGCTCCTTGCTCCATTTCAGCAGGGAATCCTTAACAGCCCCAGCAGAAAGAGACCCTGGGGGGCCCTTCCGTTGTGCCTCCCCCTCCCAGATTTAGCAGAGGAATGGACTGATATGTCAGTCCCAAACAGTGGAGAGAGAAATAGTGCAAACACTTCCTAATGCAATATCTCTGTGCAGGTCACTTTTTCATCTCTGTTATTTATTGGCAACTTTCTAGCAATGTATTAAATAATCTACAAACGCAAAATGCAGCTGAGGCCCCATTCAGCCTCTTCCTCCTGCAGTTCCAAGGGGGCAACCATGGGAGCCATGGGTCAGCCTGCACGAGCTGCACAGGATCCAGCTCTTTCCCCTTCTGCTTTCTAGACCCCCCTCCCCCTTAAAGCCCCTGAGTCTCGTCAGGCTTGCTTTACCTGCGGGGACCCCCTGGCAAAATTCCCACCCGGCTCACCTTGGAAGAGCCCCAGCAACTTCCTTCTCATTACCTTTTGCTATTCTGACATGCTTAATTGATGCCGAGTATAAAAACCATGAAGGGTGATAAACAAATGTCAGTTTGAGTGGCAACTGAGGGAATTGAATAAATGGAAATTTTTAAGGTGCTTAAATTAGAAGTTTGTCATCGGTGTCAAATCGCCTCCTATTTGCACCATCCATTTGGCAACTTTTATTTATTTTTTATCTTGCTGACTTCTCTGCAGCCATTGTCACCTGTACAACAATCCTGTGAGGTAGAAATGATGTTCTGGTTGGGGCCATGAGATCATGTCTCCTCTGAGGCTCCCCCGGAATTCAAGCATTTGAGGTCTCCTCAGCTCCTTCTCTGACCCACCACCCTTTGGGTCAGCTTCAGGTTTGACTGTTAACTCCTGTGCCCTCTCCCCGTGACTAAAGAGCCCCTCTGCCCACGGAGGGCAGTGCCTGTCTGCCTTGGGCGAGGCCAGAGTGGGAGAGCCATACAAGAGAAGCAAGGATCCCCAAGAATTTGGCTTTGGTCCCAGGGCTGGCTCAGTGTATTGAGGGGGCGTCATGCTGAGTTTATTTATTTTTATTTATTGATTTATTAAGACCATTTATATGACTGCCAAACTCACTCTCGGAGACTCGGAGAAGCTTACAAAGAATGGTTGTAATGACTGGTTTAAGTTCAGGTCATTTGGTTCTGCCTATGTTTTAATTAATATTAGATTCTTCAGGTCACCTAGCTCCTGTTGAAGTGCGTGGCTATATAAATTTAAGGAAATAAACAAATAATAAATAAAAGTTTTGCTCAAAGCTACCTTTGGAAGATGATTCATTCGAGTCCCTAAATCAAGCAGATTTTGTTAATCCAATGGACTGATTTGGATTCTGCACATGAAATACTTTTTTTCCTGGACTGAAACGGTTCCAGGATTGGATCTGCATGCCCAGGTTGAATCACGTGATCTCCTTAATCAAATCAAATAGTAAACCCAGATAAAACAGGTGGCTTTTGCCTGACTGAACATCATGAAGGTGCTCCCTTTCCAAAGAGTGAGAGGAATCTCCCAACATCCCAGAAGATTTCCTTGCAGCTTCTGAAATGCGGCAGGGCCTGGCACCCCAGCCTCAGAGCAAGGCCTCAAGGATAGAAACCCAAGAGCCTGGAGCTAAACCCCATTCCTTCCAGCAGGGAAAGGTGCCCTGCTTGGCCCCATCCCTGCCCTGAAGGGCTCAAGCACGAAAGAGGAAGCCAAGGGATAGTTCAGGGAAACAGGATCAGGCGAGGTAGAGACGGGGGACTCTTCCCACTGGAAAGGCCCTTTCAAACCAGAAGAGAAACTCTGCTGCCAAGGGCGCACAAGCTAATGGGAGGGCAGGAAGGTTCTTCTGCGTGGAAGGCAGTCCAGAGTCAAAGGAGGGATGGACTGTTTCCCAGACGGCTAAGAGACAGCAGAGCTTGGAATGTCTGGTCAGCAAGAAGAGGGCAAACTGACCCTTCCTAGCAGTTCTCAGGTATATCTATAGTTATATACTGTAGATAATCATTTCAGTCTGGCACAATTCTTTCTGTAGGCAAACAACAATAAAGAAATTACTCAGAAGTAACTCGATGTTCTGTTCCTAGTTCTTTGGGCCTGACATTACCAGTTGGGAGGGAAGAGAATTTTCCAGAACAATTGGTTTCACTTGAGGAGAGCATTCAGTGAAATGATGGCGTTGTGAGACAGCCAAAGCTGAGGTTGCCCTGGAGGCTCAATAGAGGCTCCAAGGGACTGCAGGCTCCAGGGGTGTCCAAGATTCAATTAAATCTGAAGTCATGCCAACCATCAGGATGCCGTGGGAGTGTCTCAAGGGTCTAGGAGTTGTCCCCTGGCTTCCCTGTGTATTAAGGGCCAACCAAGAGGTTGCAGTGCAGGACAAAGCACAGTCACTGCCAAGTAGCCAAGATTAATGATGGGTTTGGCTAAAGTGCACTTGCTCTGCATTGGTTACAACAGAGGCTGAGCAGGTTATAGTCCCAGAGATGACCTCCTTACATTGCTGTCATCAAGTGTCCCCTTCTATTGTCTCCCCAGCCAGGTTCATTTAAGAGCATGAGAAGAAGCCTCTAATATGGAGGCCAAGCCGGGAGCCTGGACTAAGAGAAGGTCAGGGGAGACATAATTGCTTCAGCATCAATATCACCCCTTCTTCTTCCACACTTCCTACCAGGGAGCCAGAGAGATTGATATAGATGTTTCATTCATTCGGAGGCTGAATAAATTTACCCTCAGGAAATCTGCAGGCAGCACTCAGATGTCTACAGAAGGTCCCTGGGGATTTGGTTCCATTCCAGATGAATGTCATGCTCAGCAATCAGAATGCAGGGCCCTGCCCACGTGGGGGGGGGGTCGGGGTGGGGGGTTAGAGAGAGAGAGAGGAGCTTTCCCTGGGAGGTCTCTGAATGGAAGTGGCTGTTTCTGAATCCTTTGGGTGGAGTGCAGACATGGGATCCAGAGGCCAGGCAGAAACCATTTTGAGGCCCTAAAGCTACCACTGCTGACCCCTCAGCCTGCAGAGTCTCCCTCTGGCTGAGAGTGGCAGGCTGACACTGCCTGGACGGGCAGGCGCTTCTCCATCAGCTGAGCAGAGAATAGTATTTGCTGGATCTCTGCTTCTCTCTCAGTCAAAAAGTGACATAAACCACCCTAAATATAAATAACAGAATCTGAAGCCACTGCTGGTGGTCATGGACAACAGCTGCTGGTGGTTCAGCTCAGGCTTAATTTAGCACTGCACAATTTCTGGGCTCTTCTTTGGTTTCACAACAGCTAAATACTTCCAGGTCCTTTTACTTTGCTTTGTTTGTGCCCCATCTATTTAAGGCAGGGTCCCATAAGAACATAAGAAGAGCCATGCTGAATCAGGCCAAAGCCCATCGAGTCCAGCATTCTGTGTCACACAGTGGTCCACCAATTGTACATGGGGATCTTGAGCAGAAAGAGAAGGCAAAACCCTCCCTTTCCCTTGACCCCCAACAAATGGTACTCAAGGGAATCCTGCCTGCCTCAACCAACATAGAGCAGCACTGCATTTTGCAAGCTCACAGAAGCAAGAGTGACGCCTGGCTCATCGCATTGTTACAGCAAAGGCCAAGGTCAGACTCAACCCTCTCCCTGCAGGCTTGTAATTTAAGCAGGATGACATAAACGAGTCACCAAGATCTCTATTCAAAATGCTTGTTGTCACCAATATTTTCAGTGAAATGTGAGGAAGGGCTCAGTGCCATTAAGGACCTACAAAGCCCAGAAAGCTGAGTTGTTTATCATCCTTGAATAGTCTACAACAAGGGTCCCCAACCCCCGGTCCATGGACCAGTATTGGTCCGTGGCATGCCAGTGTCAATTCTACAAATGAGCATGGCTGCAGCCATTTTTCCTGTTCATTTTTGGTTGCCACATAGAATGGAGGGGGGGTTGCCAAGTACTTCGCTAGTCAAAATAATCTTTTGTCCCTTGGGAACCAAAGTCATCGGCTGCTCCCGAGACTGCAGGCTGGGCGTTGCGTAAAAAGCCCACCAAGAAGATGTATTGGGGAACATAGTTGCTTGCATAGTTTTAGGGATGGGATTTTAAACTTTGTATTGGGGAACTGTTTACATGTGTCTCCAGACTTGCTTTCACTTCTGACATGCCGATACTTTGTAACTAATAAATATGTTCTTTGAGGAATTTGCAAGCCTCAGAGTTCTGGTTTATTTCTCTCTGTCTGTCGGAACCATGACAGCCAGCAACTGGTCTGCACAAACAAGCAAAGCCCCATCTGTGGGATGCAGGCAGCACACAAAACCACGCACTCTGGTCTGCGGAAAAACCTCTCTCCACGGAACCAGTCTCTGGTGCCCAAAAGGTTGGGGACCTCTGGTCTATAAGGCTCAGTGCAATTATTATTATTATTTTACTTTGACTTTCCCCGAACAGGAAACTTCACAGTTCAGCTTGATAATTAGCTTTGACAACTATAGAAAACACTCCCTGAATAATGCCGTCCTCCTGAGCCATTGAAACCATTTCCAGGGTGCCGTCTTTGGCATCAGGGATGAGAGACTGGGCGGAGGGGCACAGACCCCTGTGAGTCCATTTGCATCAGCCATTTCACCCATTTCAGTTGCCCTGACCTCAACTTCAACTAGAGGCAATATGGCTGAGCTACTGTTGAGTCCTTCTGGCTTCCATCTCCTTTCCATCTTCTTTTCATTATTTTGTGAAAACTTTTTAGGACACATGTGCAAAGTTTTCTTGCAGTCAAGGGTCACACTTTTTTAAAAAAAATGTTTTGACTCCCTAAAGTCTTAAGGGATATGACATTGCTGGAGTATACAAGACCCATGTTCTCAACCTGTCTGCATTTTAGAGGGTTTAAAGGTGAAATGGATGCATTAAATCTCTGCAAAACCTGCGCATCTTTCACATTTCGAATGCCCAACAAATACCTATTAAAATCAAATTGTGTTCACCCCGCCTCCTGATCTTTGCCTGTGGTCCAGACCTTTGAAATGCAATTGTGGAATTGGACTTTACTGATTATACTGTTTCTGTAATTCTCCCAAGATGGATCCTTTTCCTTTGGTTGATCTTACAAGCAAATCATTCTGTATGGAAGCTTGCAAAATATGCCAGATCCACCTTAGTGGCTTTCTCCTTCATGACTCCAGATCCCTCATAATTTTAATGCAGTTCAGCTTCACTATTGGGGATGTCTGCAGATGTTGTTTTGCAATCACTTTCTCCTTCATTCCCCTGGATCTTACATTGAGTGGAATACATTTCCACAGCTGTGCTTTCACTTGAGACACAAATAACCAGGCTCAAATTATCCATCTCATGCAAAGACTTGGCTCTCTGGAGAAGGTACCACCTAAATAGATCTTCTCCATGATCACCTTGGTCTTTCAGTGGCCCTTTGCCACTGCAACTGTGCTCATCCACCTTATTGCTAGTCCTCCTCTTCTCTTTCCTTCCACTTAATCCAGAGAGCTGGGTCTTCGCTTAATGGGTCCAGAGTAGGATAATCCAAGCCTGGTCATTTGTGCTTTGAGTCAGAACTCTGGGTCAGTTTGATGCAGATGTGTTGTTTTGGTTTTTGGCTATCTGTGATATTCTTAGAATTCTTCTCCAACGCAAAAGTTCAGAACCATTAATACTTTTCCTATTCTGCTTCTTCAAAGTCCAACTTTCACTTCTACAGTATATATCACCAGGAATACTTGGCTTGCATGATTCTTGTCTCTGTAACTATAGACACATTCTGACATTTCAATATCTTTTCCCAGGAATCAGATATAGGGAGCCCTATATCAACAAATAACAAAAAGATCAGGCCAGGAAACGGAGGCTGTGAAGAATAATTGCTAAGATGCTACAATGGGACTTCTCTCCAGGCTTTTGATTATGTAATTAAGAAATTGAAGCAGAACCAAGAGAAACATCATTCAAGGCCACCTTCACTCAAAGAAACTCAGCTGGTGAGGTTGGGAGAATGACTCTCGCTCGGCCCAGCCTACATCCTGGGACGCTGGTGCTGGGGCCAAGCAGAGAAGGGACATGACACTGAACTCCTAGGGGAAGAGCAGGCTAGAAATCTGAATCTGAAATGCCAAATATCCAGATGGCTGAGGAGAGAAGCAAATGCAGGGAGTCATCAACTTATGACTACAATGGAGCCCAAAATTCATGTTGCTAAGTGAGACATTTGTTGAATGAGTTTTGTCACATTTTTTATCTTTCTTGCCATAGTTGTTAAGTGAATCACTGCAGTTGTTAAATTAGAAACACGGTTATTAAGTGAATCGGGCTTCCCCACTGACGTCGCTTGTCAGAAGGTCACAAAAAGGGATTGCGTGACCCGGGGGACACTGCAACTGCCATAAGTACGAGTCAGTTGCCAAGCATCCAAATGTGAATCATGTGACCCTGGGGTGCTGCAAGGGTCATAATTCATGGGGCTCTTCTCCACCAAAGTCAGATCAAAGTACGGCCTCCTTAAACCTCCAAACTGGGCCTGGCCTTGTGGTCGGCCTTTTGCACCTTTGCTCATGGAGGATTCCCCAAAGGAATGGCTTCTGCTGGCCTCTTCCGTCCAGCCGGTGAAGTAGCAAAAGTGGGAAGAAAACCTGGGCCACCCCCACGTTCTCAGGAGCAGCTCTTGGAGGATCTTCAGCTGCTCTTTAATGGAAGGTAAAATTACATTTCTAACAGAAATTCAAAAAAAAGCAAACAAATTTGATCATCATCATCATCATTGTTGTTATAAAAATCAAGAGAGGTTTTAGTGCCATACTGATGCAGCCACTGATTGTAGTATTTGATTAACCGAAAGGCTTCACAGGCAGGACAAAGTCGCTCCCGTGGGGTAGAATAGAAGCATGTAACACCTTGCTGAGAACAGAATCAAAAACCTAACTTTTTGAAAAGAAATAATTGCATTATCTTAGGAAAGATTAGGGGAATATTTAAAATTTGATTATGCCTATCAAAATCAGCAATATCTCCTGCTTTATTAGGTCTAAAATTTAATAAGAACAGTGCAGAGAGAAAATGTATAATATTACAGCATGATGAGATTGATATATTTATGTCTGGAGAGCAGGAAGTCAGGTTTGAGCATTAATCCAATTATAAAAAGGAGTGACTCCTTTATTTGAATGCCTCCAGGTAAATTTGTCAACCCAATTATGAAATCAACTGGGACGATTAAGAGAAGCAATCTGGAATTAAGGAGAAACTTCCTAACAGTGAGGACAATTAACCAATGGAACAGCTTGCCTCTAGAAATCGTGGGCGCTCCATCACTGGAGATTTTTAGGAAGAGACTGGACAGTCACTTGTCTGAGATGGTATAGGTTCTCCTGCTTGAGTAGGGGGCTGAACTAGAAGACCCCCAAGGTCCTTTCCAGCTCTATTCTCTATTATATTCTGTTCTGTTCTATGCTATTTTCTATTCTATTATTATTTCCCTAGAGATTCAAAGTGACTAAAAGTAACACTCCCCTCCCCTCTACCATGCTAGAAATCATGCTACCCAATGGAAGCAATTGGCAGTCTTCTCAAATCATCTTCGCTCCTCCTTCCTGCACCTGCGAGAATGACCTTGGTTCCCACGGGACTGCTCAATGTTTTGTCTAGCGATACAAATAGCAATATACTTTCCCCCTTCTCCTCCCATCTATATGGCAACTCAGAACTAAAAAGATGGCTTCAGCCAGGTTTGTTTCAGAAGTTGACAGAAGGAAGGAAGGAAGGAAGGAAGGAAGGAAGGAAGGAAGGAAGGAAGGAAGGAAGGAAGGAAGGAAGGAAGGAAGGAAGGAAGGAAGGAAGGAAGGAAGGAAATCTTAATAAAATAATAGTTTATAGGAATATGTTCCAATTGTCCCAGATCCGTCTTTTCTAACTGGAGAAGGATCATTAGCATTGAATGCGCTATTTGGCTTTGACTTCTTGAGCACGTTCCTAGGGCAGAAATATCTTCAACAGACAACATGGCAAATTAATTTGCAATGGCTATTATTAGTACTTAAGCCCTATTCATGGTATTAAAATATCCCTATTTAGAGCAGAGTGGCAAAGACTCAGGAAAGTTGTAGCTAAAAAGGGGGAAATGGCCTCTTTCTCCTGCTCCATGGGAATTGCTTCCTCCTCAGATTTGCAAAGGAAGCTCTCTGCAGCCAGAGGCCGATCTGTTTGCAAGGAAGGCTGTGGGGTGGCTGCCAAAAGCCTGGGGCAGACCAAGGACCAGGTAGCCTTCTGAAGGGCCTGAGTACAACCCTTCACAGTTCACCATCCTCCACTTGTTCTGTTTGTGGTGCAGAACAGAGGAGGCTGACCGGGTGTCCCACTTGCGCATCTCTTCTGCTGCTGTTCTGCATATCAAGAGTTTGAGCTGGAATGGCCAAAGGTCCCTCCCTCTCTCCCTCCCTCCCTCCCTCCCTGTAAGACTGTCCCAGCCAGTTGCCCATAGCTCAGCATTGCTTCCAGTGGTTCTGCCCAGCAACTCAGCGAGAGGCTCTTCCGGTGATGTGATCATCTGCCAACAAAGCCTCTCGTGATCCTGTACAGGACAAACAGGCCACAATTTGTGCAAAAGAATGAATGGCCGCTAATTTGACTTCAGTGCCAAAGCAAGGACAAAGCCATATTAGAACATTACACCCTTGCAGGCTACTGCATTACACATGGATCTAAAATTAGCCATCCCAGAAAAAGGATACTTTCCCTGCATAACTGAGTAAGAGACTGCAAACTCCCTTAGCCAATTCCTTAACAAACACAATGGATTTTTCTACAGATTCCAATTTTTAATTGATAAGGCTGAGTCACTCACTCTTTCTATGGGATGTCTATGGAGCATCTCAATCATCCAGGTCATGGTTGTCTCACAGGTGCTTTTTGCAAAAGGCAACTGGGCTTTCTTGGTTTTTTTCTTTGAAAATGTTTGGCTTCTCGTCCAAGAAACTTCTTCAGTTCTATTCCCCACCAGTCAGTCAGAACTGAAGAAGCTTCTTGGATGAGAAGCGAAATGTTTTCAAAGAAAAAAAACCAAGAAAGCCCAGTTGCCTTTTGCAAAAAGCACCACTGGGTCTTTCTATGAGAGCTCCACTTGCAGAACCAACTGGCCTGTCTTCTCTCTGGTCCTCCTTTCTCCCCTGGCTCCTTCCATCCCCATTTCAATCCCCTTCCAGGCGTTGGATGGCCTGCAGCTCACTGAAGCTTTTGGCTTTTGATAAAATGGGCTGAGTCAGAAGGCTGATCCAGACGCCTTCCCAGTTTTGGATCCCATGGACGATCACAGCCCTCCTGGGAAGTTTTGGCAGTTTCAGTTTAAGCACAGATAGAGACATTCTTGTGTTTTTGCCAGTTGTAAGTGTTGTTCTCTCCCTGTTTCAACTGGCCTTTTTTCTTATTTCTGCCCTCTGGATTTGCTGATATTTAATACATAAACCTCCAACTCTATTTTCGCTAACTTAACTGAGTGCCTAGGGTGCTGGCTCTGACCTAGAGGCAGGGATAGTCTGGGAGGGGCTGCATGCAGACCAGCCTGGAAATTACCCACAGGAATTTTCAAACGGCAAGAAGCCCTTTTTGCACACAAACAGTGCAGCTCCTCTGTTTTCAGAAACCTGTCCAGCTCTTGGAAGTACAAGAATGGGAGAGACACACAGCCTCTCAAGGCAAATGGCATTGAGATCAAGGAACACACACACAGCCACGCTCACATGGACACATACACACACAGAGAGAAGTTTATATATATATGTGGTTATGGTACTTAACTGTATTATCATAAATTTAAGAAACATAAAAATAAGTAAACTAAGAGATTGTCTAATTGCACACAAACCATTCTGTAAAGCTATCTGTTCCATTTTCTATACTATGCATTTTTAAGCACAAATTATTCTACCGTGTTTCTTACAATATTGCATTTTTCCTTAAAAACATTTGCAAACATTTCTTGCAAAAATATTTTAAAAGTGATTGCTTAGACTCTGTCTAGGTAGCAAAATATGATGGAGACTATTCTGTATCTTGTTCCTGTTATCCTGTGGTCATCAAGATTTTTCCAGCTCAAGTCTGGCTGCCACAGAATCCCATAAAATACAAAAGAAATCAAAGAATTTTATTTCTTGACTGAAATGTACATCTATATAATAAGAATGAGGAGAATAAATAGGAGAATCTTAAATCTGGATTCTTTCACCCCTAAAAATAAACAAAAACCAAGCCACTTATTTCAATAAATACTCAACAATTCAAAATTTTAAGATACATTTATCTAAAATGGATCATTACATATGAATGTAAGAATTCATATGGGTCAAATACCACAAACCTCAAATGTCTTAAATTATTTGGAAATACAATGTGAAAGGGTTTTTTTTCCTACTACATTATGCCAAAGATTGTCAGAATGGGGCTAAATAAATACTGTAACCATTTTATTATACATATGAATGTCTTTATCATTGGAATTAACAGATATTTCTTGATTTGTGTTTTAAGAAAAAAGGACAACCTATTCCATTTTTCAGGAAAGAGACCCGGAATGTGTCTGGGCTTCCCTTGGAAGTCTCCTGGGCACTTAAATGCCAGAAACCTTCCACAGCCCTGAAGGCTGTGTGTGCTGTGACTGCTGTCCTGAAGAAACACACTTCCTTCTTGCACTGTTGTAATATGTTGTAATGCACTCGCCATTACGCTTGGAACAAAGGGACAAAGAGACTGTGCCATGTGGCTTGGAACAAAGGACAAAGGCCATGAGGCCTTGAAACAGGAAATGGAGGAGGAGCTAATAGCTGGATGGACGTTGTACCAAGATTTGAATCCATTGGCCACAGGGGTGACCTTGCCAGTGCAGCCTTGTCATTGGCTGCTGGTATAACATTGTCATTGGCTGTTTGTAACCATGTGATGCATTGTGTAACCACCCACTGTAACAGGTAATAAAAGGGGAAGGCAGCCTTTTGTCTGTTGTCTCACGCCCCAGAGAGAAACCTGACTGGAGTCATGTCTTCATCTCTAATATTCGGCCCACGTGTGTAGGACCCACCATGAGAATTGAAGCGGCCTACGGAGGGCAAAGCTTCAAGTGGTGACCCCGATGTGATTTGATGCAAAGTCACGTCCTTCTGACAGCCTACCACTTACTACATCTGGAATAGACCATGTGCACGCTTTTTGGTAAGTGTGGGACAGAAGCTATGCAAAACTTGGGCTGAGTACCTGAAAAAATTGCTGAGCTTAGTCAGGAGAGCAAATTATATTCAGAAACTTAATAATCAGGCTGTTTTCCCTGTCACTCAGAAAGATCTATGTCTTTTATTGGCTTTTTTGAAAAAATTTTATCCTTCCTATCTGGAAGAGGGGCAATTAGACCTCGCCACATGGCAATAGGTATCTGGCTCCATTGCCAAGAGCTCCGCCAGGTGTCCTGGGCCCATGGAAGGCTGTAATGTCCATGCTGGCATTACACTATGCAAAAACAGCAAGCTAAATTGGCTAATCCTCAGGCTTTAAAAACAAGCCCTGAGACAAAAAAAATGTTACAATCTGACTCTAAATTTGTCCCACTGGAGGAACAACCCTCGTGGCGTTTCTTCAGCAAGGATCACCCCCCCCCGTGAGTATGTAGGTGGAATTCTCCAAGGATCAAAGGGGAGGGCTTGGTGTAATTGTCAGGACCTTAATTATGCAACTGAAAAAAAAAGTTCACAAATTGCCTTCACGTAAGGAGTTAAAAGTATTGTTAATGTTTGTTTGGCATTGTCCCTCATACACCTTAAAGAGACCATTAAAAATTGCTAATTGGATTAAAATTGGCTTATGTGAGGAGCCTTTCTGCTCCTTCCCAAATTCTCCTTATGTGGAAGAATTGTTTGCATGTCTATTTTAAAAGATCTGCCTTCTCCTTTTTCTTCTCCTGTGGCTATTGGCTTGGAACATAGTCATTGTTGTCAGGATTCTGTTTCTGTTTCTCCTGCCCTGTCTCCTTTTAACTTGCTAAAAAATCTTAAGTCTTTTGTTTCTTTCAAGATTTACCTCTTCCTTTAACCCCCCCTCTCAGTTCTACTGAAGACTTAACTGCCTCTGCTTATCTGGTTGATCTTTGTGATGCTAACCCAGTCTTTCCCCCCTTACTTTTTAACTTGTTAAAAATCTTAAGTCTGTTGATTCTATTCCTTATAATTGGAAAAGGAGGAAATATTTCCTGGTAATCCATTGATTCAAAAATGCCTTGTTCGCTTGTTAACTTTTCTTAACTTGTGACAGACTCCCCTGAGAGCCTGCAGCCATTTCCTCCCCCGCAGGGCCATTTTCTCCCCCCCTCTTCTTTTGTCTTTTTGCAGGTTTATCTGAAGACTTTGTTTGTTGCAATGAAGACCATAACTTGGCCAGTTTAAAATCAGAAAAACCAGCTAAACTTCTTTCCCGGTTTCCAAGGAAAAGGACGGAGACTCAATCTACATATGACTGCATTTTGTTTCTCTTTCTAAATTTACATATGAATCTGTTCCTTCCTCTCTCTCATACATCCTCCCTGGTTGTTTTGTTTAATAAACCATGGCCCCCTCTCTTTCTTATTTCTCTGCCAATTTTGCCTTTAATTTTGCCTTTCTTATTTCTCTGCCAATTTTGCCTTTCTTACTTCTCTTTGCCTATTTTGAATTTATGCTTTCTAGTCTTGGTAATGATTTTTATTTTTGTCCCTTTCTTATTTCTCTTTAATGATTTAATTTTTGTGACAATCTTTGCTGTTCTGTATTTTTTGTTTCTCACCATGCTACTGTATCCAATTGTTAATGATACATGCCAGCACGGAAGCAAACGTGTGTGCCTTCATAGTGTGCCTATGAATGAAATCTCTCTCTTTAACTTTGAATCCTTCCTTACTTTGTGTTATCCTGCTCAAGTATGCATTAATCACACAGCTTCATCAGTTAGTAACAAGACCTTTCTAGGTATTTGGCAATCTTGTAACACAACTATCCCTTGCAGCTAGACAATAAAGCTAGATATCATATGAGATAAACAATGACAACAGGAAAGCACATGCTGATTGTGTTCCCTTGTTTGATTTTGGTGAAATTTTTGAAACTTTGTACACCTTTTCTAAAGACAATGTAGATCTTATGTGGGAAAAAATGCACATTGGTCAATACCCCAGAATTGGTCTGGTACATATACATTTCTGACAACACACACAACATTTCTGCCACAGTTGCTCACATGGAAAGTATGGTACAAAACAATCCCTTATCACAAGAAACTGGTGCCTTGTTTGATTGACAGTTTATTTTCCTGGCTACCTAATGCTGGGTGGCTCAAGAAATTGGTTTTTGGTGTTATAATGTTTCCAGTATTCTGTGTAACAATCTGTTGCTGTGTGCAATGTATTCATTCCCTGTTGAACCTGTGTAAGCCGTCCTCTTCTAACCATCTTCTGGATAAGAGCCAAGAACCAACTGCAGCCTCTGATGACTGGACAGAGATGATGGCCTATGCCCTAGGATCGTGTCAGAACTGGACGGTGCGTAGGTGGAACAAAGGACAGTTGCTAAAAAAAATAAAAACACAGGATATGTAGTAATATGTTGTAATGCACTCGCCATTATGCTTGGAAGAAAGGGACAAAGAGACTGTGCCATGTGGCTTGGAACAAAGGACAAAGGCCATGCGGCCTTGAAACAGGAAATGGAGGAGGAGCTAATAGCTGGATGGACGTTGTACCAAGATTTGAATCCATTGGCCACAGGGGTGGCCTTGCCAGTGTAGCCTTGTCATTGGCTGCTGGTATAACATTGTCATTGGCTGTTTGTAACCATGTGATGCATTGTGTAACTGCCCACTGTAACAGGTAATAAAAGGGGAAGGCAGCCTTTTGTCTGTTGTCTCACGCCCCAGAGAGAAACCTGACTGGAGTCATGTCTTCATCTCTAATATTCGGCCCACGTGTGTAGGACCCACCATGAGAATTGAAGCGGCCTACGGAGGGCAAAGCTTCATTGCACTCCTGGCATTCCACAGAGCATCATACAAGTTGGGATGTTCATATTGACATCTGGTACCCTGAGGGAGGGAAATTGCCTGCACAAATTGTACCACAGACTTCAGTGGTGGGATAGGAGGTGTGATGGGATAACAGCCTAATGCACAGGCCTTCTCCACCCAGGCAAGAACATTGGACATCAAACTTCTCATTCTCGGCTCTTGTAGACCCAATTGTAGGCACAAAACTCTCCCTATGGAGATTCTCCATCATCCAGGTCCTGGTTGTCCCAAAGGTGCTTTTTCAAGAGGCAACTGGACTTTCTTCTTTTTCTATGAAGACGTTTCGCTTCTCATCCAAGAAGCTTCTTCAGCTCTGACTGGATGGTGGTCATGCTCTGTGAAGGACATGCTGCTTCTCATAGGTGCACGAGAAACCCAGGGGACAATTGCACCCCATGCGTGCTCTGTTTCCTATCAGCCCTAGTGGGAAAGTGCCTGTTCCAGGCGACCCTTTGTTCTCTGCTGAACAGACTTGTGCTATCCTGGAGATATTAACTGGGAGGAAATGTCGAAGAACATTATTTTTCATTGTTCATTATATTCACTTTGCCCTTCCAATCATCAGTTAAAATTTGGAAACAAAGCAAATCTGACAATTGATTGCTGAGATTGCTTTAAGGTGTCTATAAGGGGCAGGTCTATCACATATGCTCCGGAAAAGAAAAAATCTCAGGACAGCAAGATGGACAGGAAGGTCAAGGGAGCTCCCTGCCTCTCTTTTATTTAGGCTGACATTTGTCTCCTTCAGGTTGGAAGCTGCATTCGAGCAGGTAAAGCAGACTCGGATAGGAGCCAGGGGACAAGCAAGGGAAATGGCTGGCTTCCCAACTTGAGACCATAGAAAACCTCATTGGTTTCCTTGGGCAAAGGATGTAATGACTCAAAAATCATACATCTGCAGTTTGTGGGCTTTTATATTTACAGTATCATGATCGCCTGGGTTTTGTTTTAGTTCTGAGAATAAGATAACTTTCCAAAGATTTCTCAAGCTCATTGGGTGGACTTACTTGCATTTTTAGTATTGTAGGAGTATTCATAAACAATTAGTTTATGAAATATAGGAAGGTTCCCCACTCAGACAGAATAAAAGGAGTGCTTGGCTTCTGATTTCTAGAGAAACATACTAAGTCTCCCCATCATTTATTGCTTAATGAGGCCTGTAAGATGGGCATTCTGAAGCCTGGATTTTGCTGAATCAGGTAGAAATTGTGGCCAACGAACCCAGGATGCTCTGGGGATGGTGAGCCACACCCTGATGGCCACTCGGGAGCACACTTCAGGTGGGACTGCCTTTGGAGCCCCCCCCCCAAAAGCCACAGCTGGCACAAAAGGTATCTGTGCAACTCCTAATGGAGTCAGCCCTCCCAAGGTAGATGCTGTTTTGGAATCTCTGCACTGGTGCATCCAGAGAGCCAACGTGCCTGGATAGGAGTTAATATCTTGTCATAACTTTGGATCTGAATGAAGGAGGAGGTCCAGAGAGGACCCTGCTTCTACATCCAGCTTGTATTCAGGCTATTAAGAGAGATTTTCATGCAGGAAAGTTTGCCTACACAGCACCAAAACCCATCTAGCTCAGCATGACCCACCAGTTATTTCTCTGCATAAAACCAGGATCATTTCATCTTGAACTTCTTTATTCCCTTTCAACAGCCCATCCAAATCCTTAGCGCATTGTTTATCCAAGCATTCAGGTTGATTTATTCCTTTTGCACATTAGTCTTCAACAGCTGTTTCTAAAGCAGCCCGGCTGTTTTAATTGCTGCAGCTCTGTAATCATTTAAATCGCAAGAAAGAGCTTTTAAGCTTACAAGCAATTTAAGATGAGACGGGAGTTTAATAGACTTCTTTGAAGTTTCTCAGTTGCAGCCCTCCTAATCACAGCCTGTTCTGCTAGTGACTCAAGGAGAAAGCTTGGAAGAGCAGTTTTCCTCTAATGACCAGCAATTCACTCACAGATGTTACTTAAATGATCTACTGGCTATTTAGATTATGGAATAAGTCCAAAACCAGGACATGACCTCTACACTCAACAGGGAACTGGATCGAACACTTATCCCGAAAACCCCTAAGGCTGCCGGCATCCTCCATAATTGGAAAACCATTAAAGGAAGAGGGCTAATGGAACCTGGAAGCTCAGTACAACTGATCTGTGAGAAGCAATAAAATAAGAGGAAGCTGATAAAACCAGGAGACAACAAATTAAACATGTGTAAACTTGACAGCAAAGAGACAAAAAGACCTTGAAGCCTCAAAGTTTCTGGGGCACCAGACTGGGCCAGGCTACTGTTTGGTGGAGGGGAATGTTCCGTTGCTCAGGACAGAAACAGAAAGAGCCTGGGGAGAGTCAGTTGAGATGATGCCTGTAGTGACCAAATATTTTTTGAAAAGCCCCCCACACAAAGGCCAAAGGGGGTCGCTCCTTTGCCTCTTGAGGAGGATTTGGCTCGCCCCCTCCCCAAGAAGCCACCACTGGACCTCACATTTTTCATCCAGGATCTGATCTCTTTTAAAGGAAGTTGGTCCTGCAGGAGCTTCAGAAGACACCCCCCCACCCCCATGAAGTGGATTATCTGGATCCTTTTCAATCGGGGGTCAGAACTGGGAATGAGATGGAAACAGCACTGGTCACACTTTTAGATGTCCAGAGGGAATTGCACATCCACCCTTGCCCTACTTAACTTCTGGATGGCTTTTCATACCATCAACTATGGTATCCTTCTGGATCAGCTCAGAAGATTTGGGCTGGGCACTACAATGCTGTGCTGCCTTGCCTCCTTTCTCCAGGGCCAATTCCAGTCCATGGTGATTGGGAAGGAGAGGTCCCATCCTCGGTCCCTCCTCCTACCTGGGGTGCTGCAAGGGTCAGTGCTTTCTCGTCTCCTTGTTAACGTCTACCAGCCTTGACAAGATGGGGAGTGTGTGTGTGTGTGTGTGTGTGTGTCTGTGTGTCTGTGTGTGTGTGTGTGTGTGTAAGGCACATCCATAATCACTGAACTTCAGCAGAGAGAAGTTGCTTTGACGTTCTTCTCTGCATTGTGGCTGTCATTGCACATTTGGCGCAAAGCCGCCAGAGAGACCCTCCCCAGCCCTCTCCTCCCCTCCCCAGAGGTTGGAGGCTCAGCCAGGAGGAGACAAAAGGAACGTCCTGCCATCCTTCCTCCTTTCAGCTGGCTTGGGCTTTGCTTTCCGAGTCTCTCTCCACCCAAGAACGAATCTGCAGGTTCTGATGGGTCTCCAGATGTTCCACGTTACCTGAAGAGTCCTCCCCAGTTGTCCCAGCCCCCCTGTGGGGGCTAGCAAGAATGGGGGGGGGCTTTGAAGCCTGGATTGACTGACTGGACCCCTGTTCAGTCAGTGGGCGAAACTAGTGAAATGGGGAGAATTGGTCAAGCTTAGTTTCACTCACTTTTTCTCTTTGCAGTTAGGAAAAAGAGCGTGCCTAAAAGCTTGTGGGTGTTTCTCCTGTTATACATATTCTTATTCTCATTTACTCCAATATATACAGTTTTCCAGGCCATATCAGAATGCACCTATTTTATAAGTGTGTTCCCTGTGAAATGCACGTTTATGGATATTTCCCATAATATGTTCACTTTCAGAAACACTTTTCCCAAATATAGTTGTACTATCTTTGTACACACTTTTGAGATGTAATCTATTGTCAGAGAAATATACTAATCACTCTACGGTATAACTGCCTTCAGGTTGCATCAAATCAGGAGTCTGCAGGGCCTTTTCTGATTAACAATTTTATTGAAAGGCAAAAGCTTTTGTGAGCGTCATCAAATGCCAAAATTTTCCGCCTGTCAGAACCTGTTTCTTTGGTGGGGGGGGACTTTTGTTAGTTAACTCTTTTCTTTTTCCCTTCTGTGGGTTCTGCCATACTCCTGGGGGGAGGGGGGAGGTTTTGGGGAATTGCAATGTATCTTCTTCCTTTCACTTAGCCGCTACAATGTATCCTCTCTGCCTTTCCTATCCCCTTGCTCTTTGAACTGTTTCCCCTTGATGCCAGCCTGGGGTGAGAAAGGAATGTGCCTCCAGACATCTGGCTTATCTCTCGCTGCAGAAGAGAAAGTGCAAAGACCCAACAACATTTTCACAGCCTTTGGAATGGCGTCCACAATGGATTGAACACCTGGGGATTGGACCATTGGAACTGACCAGATGAACTATTGTGGTGGGGTTTGCTTCTTGCTCCTTTAACCTATTGATTTGGGCAGGAAACCCTGCCTTCTATGCCTGCTGTCAACTTCTCCTAATAAAAGTTCCTTTTGGGATGACTTCATTCCAAGAGTTCTGCTTTCTTGGGAAGAGGTTTTGAAACGGGTCCTTACACTGCCTCTTAATAAAATCCTCTGGAAAAGGAGCTCCGAAGTCCCCCATAGCTCTCCTCCTGCAAGGCTTTTGGAAGGGAGGGAGGAGGGCAGGAGGCAGTTCGGTGTAGCGGTTAAGGCGCCAGGCTGGAAACCAGGAGATGGTGAGTTCTAGTCCTGATTTAGTCAGGAAGCCAGCTGGGTGACCTTGGGCCAACCACTCTCTCGCAGCCCTTGGAAACAGACAATGGAAACCAGGTCTGAAAAACTTTGCCAAGAGAGCTGCAGGGCTAGTTCAGGCAGTCCCCAGGAGTTAGAGCCTGACTTGAAGGCAGAAAATAAATGGGATAAATACAGTTAATGATTAATAACAGTTAAGGGAACTAGGTATGACAGAGAGAGAAGCCAAACAAATTTCTTCCCCATTTGTTTAAAAAAAATTCATTATAACCCCATATGCAAATAAAAAAGCAAGCATCAATACTCCCAGTACGGAGTCACTAGAAGAAGGTGATTGTATGCTGGTATTCTGCTTCTTGTTCACTTCCAGACTTCAAACAAAGGTAGCCAGTATCCAGACAATGGCTTCTACCCAAAGGAACTGAGCGAATGTATGCTTGGGGAAGGATCTTGGAGATCATCTAGTTCTTCCAGATTCACAGATTCCAGTGCTGGAATCCACTTTTACAGCATCCCCAGAGACGGTCGTCTCTGAAATACCTTCAGCAAAGGAAGGTCTTCCTCTCCTCCAGAGTCAATCTGTCCCACTGGTGACCAGTCCTGGATTGCTTGTGTGCTGTAAGGTGGTATTGATTTTTCCTGACAAGGTAGATAGATCTTCATGATGCTCCTTCTCTAACCTGGTCCTTCAGCACTTCCAGTGGTGTCTCCATTGACCTGCAGCTGAGTCCGTCCCCCTGGCTTTCGGTTTTCCTCATAGAATCCTAGGGCTGGAAGGGACCTTTGAGGTCTTCTAGTCCAACCTCCTGCTCAACGTTTCTCTTGTCTCCCCCTTTCCTAGCACCAGAACCTTATACGGTGATGCTGAGATCATACTAGATATTGCTATGCTAGTAAATGCAAAAGAAACTATGACAAATATTTTTCTTTCAGAAAAGTGAGTTTAGCCTGTTGAGGCAAATTATTTACCTCTCTTAGTGAGTCTCATCCAATGCTGAATGGCAGCAACTTTGCAGGATTCCAGGAAGGATTTTTTCCAGCCTTTCTTGAATAAATGTGGGGTTGTCTGCATGCCACACACAGCTCAGGCTGCTTAGCTGCAGTTGTGCTAATGTAAAAACTTACTGGATTTTATCTGAGAAGTTCCCTAGATCAAGGTTAGAAGAGATGAAGACTGAATCACTGCAATTACTTTTAACCAATTTATACTCTTAATAACTCCATTTTGTATTGGAAAGGTTAGTGTTCCATCCCAAAGAGCCCCATAAAGATTCCCCTGAAAGAGAGCAGCAGGGCAGGGGATGATGGATGAGGTGGGCACTGTACCTGTGATCTCTCCTCAGAAGAGGTGCCTGCTCTCTCTTCCCTCAAGGGTGAAGCTCGTCTTGGCAGAGGAATTCAGGACAAAAGGCATCCCAGGTGTGAAAATGCCAACTTTGGGGGAGGAATCTCTCCTAGGAATTGCAAGCAAGGGAGGGGAAAGAGCTCAGGGCCCCAGATGTTTGGCATGCAGAAGTCAAGGCTCCAGCCATTCAGGAAGGGCTGTATGGAAGGGCTGGCTGGGAGCAAGGGGGGAAAGCGCCCATCACTCTTGGGCATGTGGAATAGCCAACACCCCAGGAGACAAGCTCAGGATCCAAAAAGATCCTGACAGACTTGAACAATGGGCCCTATCCAAGAACATGAAATTTAATGTGGAGAAAAGCAAGGTTTTACACCTGGGCAGGAAAAACCAAAGGTACAAGTACAGATTAGTGCAAAACCTGGCTCAAAAGCAGTAATTGTGAGAGGAACCGTGAAATCCTTGTGGACCATCACTTAAATATGAGCCCGCAATGTGTGGCAGCAGCCAATAAAGCTAATACAGTCCTTGGTTGTATAAACAGAGGCATAGAATCAAAATCATATGAAGTATTAGTACCACTTTATAAATCCTTAGTAAGGCCAGAAGATGATTAAGGACCTGGAGACTAAAACATATTAAGAACAGTTGCAGGATTGGTTTCGTCTAGTCTAGTGAAAAGGATTAGAAAGTGACATAATGACAATGTTCCAGTATTTGAGGGGCTGCCACAAAGAAGAGGGGGTCAACTTATTCTCCCAAGCACCAGAGAGCAGGACAAGAAACAATGGATGGAAACTAATCAAGGAGAGAAGCAACCTGGAATTAAGGAGAAACTTCCTAATAGTGAGGACAATTAACCAGTGGAACAGCTTGCCTTCAGATATCCTGGGCACTCCATCACTGGAGGTTTTTTAAGAAGAGACTAGACAGTCACTTCTCTGAAATAGTATAGGTTCCTTCTGCTTGAGCAGGGTGCGGGACTAGAAGACCTTCAAGGTTCCTTCTACCTCTATCCTATTCTAAATTCTAAAGAAAAAGGTCTGCTCAGAAACTGTGGCAAGAGAGGAGATGTGCTTCTCAAGAAAAATCCTCTCGGGTCTGCTTTTGTTCTTCCACATGCCAGGACAGCTGCCCCAGAGCATCTGGATAATCTCTCTCTCTCTCTCTCTCTCTCTCTCTCTCTCTCTCTCTCTCTCTCTCTCTCTCTCTCTCTCTCTCTCTCTCTCTCTCTCTCTCTCTCTCTCTCTCTCTCTCTCTCTCTCTCTCTCTCTCTCTCTCTCTCTCTCTCCTCTCTCACTGGACCCTGAAGTCGACCAAGAACAAAGTAAGAGAGGACGATTTTCTACACAGTATCCAATTCCTGAAGAAAGTTTATCAGGGCCCTGAGTTTCCTGTTTTCAGTCTCCACTTTGAGCCATTTTATTTAAAGGCAACTGTCTGTAAAAGACAGAGAGGGAGAAATATTTTATGCAGAGATCCAGATTTTTGGTCCAGATGGAAAAAGTCATTCAATGAGGATGCCTGAGAAAGCAACAGACTGCCCAAGCGACAGACTAGATTGGCAAGAAGGAAATGAAGGGAAAGCACTCTCTCCCATTAGAGGCATCATATTGCAATTAATATGTTGTCCTGAAAGACAAAAAGGACAAGGACAAAAAAACAGCTCTGCAAACAACTAGAAGCAAACAAAGTCATAACCAGTAGCCAGCATGGGTTTGTTAAAAACAGATCTTGCCAAACCAATCTTATTTCATTCTTTGATAAAGTGACTAAACTAATAGACCGGCGAAATGCTGTGGACGTAGTATACTTAGATTTCAGTAAGGCATTTGATAAAGCAGACCACAACCTACTCCTTGGTAAGCTAGAAAAAGGTGGAACAGACAACATCACCTTGCTCCCAGCCAGCCCTTCCATACAGCCCTTCCTGAATGGCTGGAGCCTTGACTTCTGCATGCCAAACATCTGGGGCCCTGAGCTCTTTCCCCTCCCTTGCTTGCAATTCCTAGGAGAGATTCCTCCCCCAAAGTTGGCATTTTCACACCTGGGATGCCTTTTGTCCGGAATTCCTCTGCCAAGACAAGCTTCACCCTTGAGGGAAGAGAGAGCAGGCACCTCTTCTGAGGAGAGATCACAGGTACAGTGCCCACCTCATCCATCATCCCCTGCCCTGCTGCTCTCTTTCAGGGGAATCTGTAGCTGGCTGGCAAACTGTGTTGTACGAGTAGTCCTCAATGGTACTACATCCACATGGAGAGAAGTAAACAAGGCTCCATCTTAGGCCCAGCACTCTTCAATATCTTCATCAATGACTTAGATGAGGGAATAGAAGGAGAACTCATCAAATTTGCAGATGACACTAAACTGGCAGGAGTATCCAACACCCCAGAAGACAAACTCAGGATCCAAAAAGATCTTGACAAACTTGAACAATGGGCCCTGTCCAACAAAATGAGTTTCAATGTGGAGAAAAGCAAAGTTTTACATTTAGGCAGGAAAAATCAAAGATGTAAGTACAGATTAGGTGTGAGAGGGACCTTGGAGTCCTAGTGGATGATCACGACTATGAGTCAGCAATGTGCAACAGCAGCCAAAAAAGCTAATACAATCCTGGCTTGTATAAACAGAGGCATAGAATCAAGATCACGTAAAGTATTAGTACTGCTTTATAAAACCCTAGTAAGACCACACCTGGAATACTGTAGCCAATTTTGGTTATCATAGTACAAAAAAGTTGTTGAGATCTTGGAAAAAGTTCAGAGAAGAGCAAGTAAGATGATCCAAGGCCTGGAGACTAAAACATATATAAAGAATGGCTGCAGGACTTGGGTTTGGCAAGTTTAATGAAAAGAAGAAACAAGTGAGACATGATAGCAGTATTCCAGTATTTGAGAGGCTGCCACAAAGAAGAGGGGGGTCAAATTAAATCCAGGATTTAAGAGCTACACTCAACCCTAATGAGCCACCGATTTTTCCACAAAGCTTAAAGAACTTCTGGAACACCTGAACATGCTTTCTGAAGACACCAACTGAAAACCCTGGTAGAAAATCAAGGGAGATGTCTTTTGCTGTCTGGAACAGAAGGGCAGATGAAGCCCACCTTCTGTCCAAGTGCTGAACACTCAAGACCAGTGAGGCTGCTTCATCCCTGCAGGAAAAAATCCTTTGAATGTGGATTCACAGCCTCTTCTTCTATTAAAATTCCACCAAAAGTACCTCAAGAAAGAAAAGAAAATGTCCACAAAGCTTTTGCATGATATGAGGTCCTGAAAATGTTTTCTATCATTTTCATCCATATAAAAAATGTGACCCCGGAATACAAGCCCAGGAGAGCAGATGCTAAAATAAATTGGAGCTTAGTAATTCAACCTAATATCTGAGCACCATCAGAGTGTCAAAACATCCTTCTCGGTGCACAGGAGAAGGTACAGGTAGGCAGGTACAAGTGACAGATGGTTTATTCCATACAGGAGAAAAGTCAGCACTGGGAGTGAACTGCTCCCAGCGTTTTACATAGCCTCTCTGCTTCATAGCCCCACCCCCAGTCTGCAAGCCAGCATCTGGCGTGAAGATCACATAAGCGGCATTCAGGTACTCGCTTCCTTCCCTCGCCACAGGCACGCAGCGGATTACTTCCCCCAGGTAGGGTTTCAGCATCCTTTTCTGGCACCCCCCGAGCTGCCAGGATCTGGGTGCGATGGTAGTTGATGCCAGGGAGTCTTCCACCCTTTGCTGAGGTGTCGCCGCCCTTCCCCTCGCTCTGCCACCTCCAGCGGCTCTGAGCTGCCCATCTTCGCTCCGCGCTATGGTCCGCGGGGATTCCCCTCCCCATTGAGCTCCGGCGCCCAACAGCTGATGGCATCCCAGCACTGGCCCCAACTTCAGCTGATGGGATCCAGTCAGCTGACAGTCCCGGTGGTGGCTCTGACTGGCGAAGAGGTTGGTTGGGAGATGATGGCATTGCTGAGCTCCTGCGCCCAACAGCTGGCGGCCTCCCAGCCCTGGCCCCAACCTCAGCTGAGGGAATCCAGGCTGTGGAGAGACCTGGCGGCAGCCCCGACCAGCGAGGAGGTCGGAAGGGAGGCAGCAGTCCGGCACTGGGTTCCCCCCTCCTTTGTGTGTTGGGCCCACAGGGCTCAACAGACGGCTCCCTCTACCAGGGCTCCACCTGGAAGGTAAGAAGACTCTTATGAGTGGCCGCCTGCCTCAGTGGACGATTCGGCCGACCCCCTGCCTGGCTTACCAGGGTACTGGTGATGGAATGCTTGTACCAAGCGGGGGACATGGACGTCTACCTCCCGCAGCCATGATGCCTCTGTAATGGGATACCCCTTCCACCGGATCAGGTATTGCAGGTTTCCCCATCGGATCTGGGAGTCTAGGACCTCCTATCTCATAATGGTCATTTGAGACAGGTCCTGGTTCCCCTTCAATGGGCCTATGGGAGGGCTCCTCGACTGGTTTCAGCAGACTGCTATGAAACACCGGGTGTATTTTCCACAGCATTAATGTAGTTGTAGTCGTACGGCCACCGGGTTAATGACCTATACAATCCGGAAGGGCCCTAGGAAACTTGGTGCCAGCTTCCTACAAGGAACCTGCAGCTTCAGGTACTTTGCAGAAAGGTATACCAGGTCACCCACCTGGAAGGGTTTCTGGGGCCTCCTTTTTCTATCAGCCTGCACCTTTGTGGTTTCCTCAGCTTTCACCAGGGCCTCCTTAACTGCACTCCACACACACCCCACATGCGTCATCCACTCCCTGGGTTGACAGGGCAAGGGATCCCCTTGGTTGTACTTGGATATGGGGACAAAGTCTCTGCCATGCACCACCCGGAAGGGAGCAAACACGGTGCTAGTATGCACCGCATTATTATATGCCGCCTCAGCGAATGCCAACAGGTCCACCCAGAGGTGGGAAAAGGATGTTCTGGAACTCCCATAAAGGGAACAAAACAGAAAAAGATGTTGCTCCCTTCACGCTGTCCTAGCATGTTCCAGCATCATCTGGATAGCAGGTTTGCCTGCTAGTTCTATCTAGCAATGAGCGACAGTGAAGGCAGAGTGGCAGAAAACAGAACTGAGCTGGTACTTTGAGAATTGTTAATCACCTAATTCAGAACATTTTTGAGGGATTAATGAGAAATTGCATGGAGCTGGTGATACGGCAAAGCAACATTAGCTGGCCCGACTCCCTGGGAGATTCCACTCCTGGGAATATTCTTGCAATTACAAACGGCGAAGAACACAAAACCATGTACATTCACAGTGCAATGTGGCTAATTGAGCTTGCTGAACAAAGTACAGTTTTGTAATTTCCTGCCCACGGCCTCTTTGAATAATTCAGCTTTTGTTCGTTCGGATGCAAACTAATTTGTTCCACGTCTGCCTTTCAGAAAGGAATGGGTAGATTAGAACCTACCTGTCTGTTCTATAGGTTCTATTGCAAAATGCATTCAAATAATATTTATATGAAAATTTATGTTTGAAGTTTCACAATAGCTTCTTTCCCATTGCCACTCAATAAGAAAACAGAATAGGAAAACTTGAGCAAAACTAGAATAAGCCAGTAAAAAATTATTTGTCCATCCCTGAAACACAGAGAGAATAAGTACAAGTGACAGAAAGTGATGAGAGCTTTCTGACCATGTGGTCAAGAATTTGGATGGTCCTCATGCTGGTAGCATTTGAGTGACTCTCTGGCTAAGAGGTTTTCCTTTTCCTCTCTCCTACCCATTCTTCCTTCCCTCCCTTCTCCTCCCCTCTCCTCCTGCCCCTTCCCTCTGCTCTCCTTTTTCTTTCCTCACTCAGGGGCTACCATTGACAGGCTAAGGAGGAAAGAACTCTTGTCAAAAGCAGGAACTGTTGTTTTAGCAGTACAAAGGCCCATCCCTCTGACCCATTTTCGTAACTGTTCAGATTTTGCAGCTCAAGGCAATACAAACCCTCAAGTTATTGATTCAAGTGGAGAGATTGGAGGAGGGCCAAGGTCATGCCGTGCATGGAAAGATGGGGTAGAGAATGGAGGCAAAGTGGTGCTGCATCTGAGGTTTTAAGACTGAAGAGGTTTGCAAACAGGGGGAAAGAAATGAAGCCTTCTTGCATCCCTATGCTGGGGAGGAAGGGGAACAGCTGAGTTGATGGGGCCAGGTCTGGGTGGCATCTGGTTGAGACCTGCATGGTGAGTCTGGGTCTTTGAGCAGCCATTCCTGGCTGAAAGGCTGCAATGAGAGGACTGCTGTCATGGCTGCCATTCTGTTAGCCAAGTATCTCAACCTGGCAGCCTGATGTTAGCAATAGGAGGAGGGAAGACAGGAATGGAATGTAGGGAGGAATTTGGGGGGGGGATGTAAACCAATCCATGCCAGCCTGAGGCATGAGAAACACCAGCCATCCCAAGGTCTGTCATCGGAATGCAGAGCTGGAAAGAATTGAGGGCCCATTACCCAAACAATATACAAGCACCCAGTTGGACATTAATTGATAACAGGGGGATGGCTGGGGAAAAGGGAAAGTTAATTGTATTGTTTTGCACACCAAAACACCAGATCCAGCTTTGTCACTTCTTCTTTTTTTTAAGATATTTTATTGGTTTTTTAATTCTTAAAAAAAAGTACTCAGGACACACCGTGGTGTTTGGGTAATCAGACATTCAAAATTAAAAACATAAATAAACAACTCCATACATTCACTGTCCCCTCTCTATTTCCCTCAAATAACATAATACGTTTAAAATATTCCATTTCTAAATTAAATTTCTATTACTGCTAAACCTGTTTTAAAACTTTATCAGTTTACAATTACCATAATCAAATTTAACTTTTAATCAACTTCTAGTTCTTAATCTCTCTCATCCCTCCTTTTATCACCAATTTCATTTATTTCTTCTTCCACTACACAATAGCTATCTTAGTTAAAAAATAATGTTAAACCTTAATTCATTTCAATTCATTACACAAACTTCAAATTTCATCCAATTGATTATCATGCCTTATCACATCTATGTTATTGTACAAAAAGATCATCTTACTAATTTAAAACACTCCATTTATTGAAACCATCCCAATCTAAAAAAATCAACATTTTTTCAATTCCAATACATAATTTTCATCAAAATAAATCTATTATTCCAAAAAGTACATTCTTAATCTATTTAAAATATCTGTTCTAAAAATCACCCTCTTATATATATATTTAAATTTTTCTTGCTTCTAACTCTAAATCATAATCCTTAAAACAATCCATAAATCCAACATTGCCTTTTAATCCATTAAATATATCATATCACCCAGGTTAAGAATCATGATATCACCCAGGTTAAGAACCACTGTTTTAAAGTATAATGTGAAAAAAGAAATAATCTTCCAGCATAAGATGATAGTACAGTTTTTAGAAAGAGAGGAAAAGAAAAAAAAATTTTCCTGTACCCCAAAAAATATAAAAATAAAATATAGTCTTTAGAATTTTGTTCTATTTTTATAGAATGCCTTTCTTCCCAAAGAATGTAGAAGCTGCCTTTTCAAGCCAGGGAAATAATTCCAACAAGGCTCTTTCAGGTACCAAAAACAAAATAAAATAGAGAGAATAGCAAAGAAAAATCTCACCCGGATTCACCATGGGGGTTCTTACAGCTTAGATGTTCTTTGACTTGTGGTTTGAAGCAGCAGGGTGATCGGCCATTTTACTGGCCGATCTTCTTCTCTGTCGGCCCTCAGAGATAGCTCGGACAGCTGAAGGAGCCGCCGCTCCTCAGCAGCTGAGCAGAGCCTCTTCGACAGAATTCGCACCCTCCAGGGCGACTTTTGACCCACATAAGGGTCCACCGGCAGAGGGAAGGCTAGCCAACGAGGAGACAAGTCTCCTCGGACAACTAGGGATGCCGCGAACCCGAACTGGAACCGGAAGTCCAGCTTTGCCACTTCTGTAACCATCTAAACCAGTGGTTCTCAACCTGTGGGTCGCGACCCCTTTGGGGGTCAAATGACCCTTTCACAGGGATCGCCTAAGACCATCGGCAAACACATATTTCCGATGGTCTTAGGAGTGGCGATTCCCAGGCGCCGGAGGAGGGGGTGGGGGAGTCCACAGGGCTGCGGCTGCGTCTCCTGTCCTCCCCGAGTAGCCCCTTCCTAGCACTCCTCTCCTAAGAGGGAAATCCCGTGGGGACCAAAGCGCTTGCTGCCTGGGAAGCCCACCTGGGAAGCGCGTCCGAAGCACAGGTTTGGAAGAAAGCAAAAGGAGCGAACAGTTTATTTTATTCCTGGCTGCCCTTCCGAAAAGGCACTGCTGCTGCTGCTGCTGCTACTGACCGAGACCTTGTTAGCGAAAGCCCTTCAGTGGCTTGGCTTCGGTGGCCCTTCCCCTCGCCCCCTCCCCGGCCTTAGCTTTGTGCACTTTTTGGATTTGTTTGCTCCTGCTTTTATAAAGTGGCCTCATGGCAGGTCTCTCCAGAAGCGAAGCACCAAGCCTTTCTCCTCCTCCTCTCTCCGTTTTTTATTGTTGATTGCTCGCCGAGCAAATCACCTTTTTCTTGGCATGTGCATCCGGGATGAAATGTCAGTGCAGGGAGCTGAGCTAAAGAAACGCAGTTCTTGTGGCTCAAGTCTTACTTTAGTTTTAGAAGCTTGGTGTGTGTGTGTTATATTTAAAAAAAAGGTGGATGCTGTGCGGTGACCAGCAGCCTCCTTCCCAGCCCCTCTCTTCTCCTCTCTCCCCCCCACCTCCCAGAGATTCGGGATCTTCTGAGAATTGCCCATTAAACTTTCCTGTTGAAGGTTTTTTTTTCCAGAGCGTATTGACCTGGGATGATGTGTTTGGTAAACCAAATGATTCATGAAGCTTTTGCGTGCAGAAAGAAGCCAGATTCTTAATCCGGATTGGTATTTTGGTGACTCTTGCCAGGTGCACTTGAATGCACTGTTGATTTTCTTCAAAAGTGAAATGCTGGACACTGCCTCCTTTGTGCTGTTGTTTATCTTCTTGGTTCCTTCCCTGCGTTGTTATTGTTCTTCATGGATGAAGTAGTACTTTTGGCCAAGATAGCAATCTTTGGGAGCTACCAAGAAAAGCATGTATACAGATGTCTCTGGGCTATCATTGGAACCATTGTGATAAATTAGTAATATAACTTGCATGAGGAGAGAGCATAAAGCAGAAAAAAAGGGCATTGTGTATAATTTATCATATATATTTTTTTAGGTATAATCAGACTTTTATTAAAACAATCAACATTGAACACAAAAACATATTATGCAGCAATCATCATGACACCTGGTATACAATACTAAGTATTAGTCTTTGAAAACGTCTGAATTAGTAAGCCTTTTTCCACTCCTCGCGTCTAGCCTCAACTAAACTCCTGTTACATTTTATTTGATTGGTGTTTCTCTTATCTGGTTCAATATTAATGTGATCAACATTAAACATAAGATCCTATTGCTAAGCAATCATCCTAGAACATAGCATACAACATTAGGTATTAATCTTTGTAAACATCTGCCTTAGTAAACGTTCTTCCCTCCTCCCTTACATCTTCAAGTATACTCCGAATACATTCCGTTTGATTGATGTTTCTCTTATATATGGTCTATCTACTGTATCTAGTCTATCGCATATTGTTCGTTTGCGCTTCTGAATTGACTTCATCCCATTACTAGTGCAATCTTTTATAGTCCCTAACCAGAGATCCTGAGGTAGAAGTTTCATATCCTGAGGTAGAGATTCAGTCTGCTTTAACAATATTAAAGCAAACAACATGAGTCCTAAGGTTATGTTAAGAGGCATTAGTTATATAACATATACATTCAACATTGGGTGTTAGTTTTTGTAAACATTTGATTTGTTAACCCTTCTTCCCTCCTCTCATTGAGCCTCAGCTAAACGCCAGCTGCATTCTGTTTGATTGGTGTCTCTCTTGGATATAGTCTATCCACTGTTTCCAGTCTGTCAAAAATTGTTCATTGGAGCGGTTTTTCAAGTATGCTGATATTTTCGCCATTTCCGCCAAATTTGTTACTTTCACAGTCCATTCTTCAATAGGCGGTATTTCCGGATTCTTCCAGTATTGTCCCACCAACAATCTTGCTCCTGTAATTAAGTTCAAAAATAAATTTGTCTCTGAGGTAGTGAAATCCTTTGTGATCCCTAACAGAAAAGCCTGAGGTAGAAATTCTATACGCTTTTTGAAAATGGTTTGGAGTGTCCACCATATCTTCCTCCAGAATGCTTTGATTTTTCTGCATGTCCACCATATGTGAAAGTAAGTAGCCTCCCCATCCCCGCACCTCCAGCATTTGGGCTGGGAGTCCGGGTAGATGTGTGATATTTTTTTCGGGTCTAGGTGCCATCTATAGAACATCTTGTAAAAGTTTTCCCTTAAGTGTTGCGATTTCGTGAATTCTACATTCCTCACCCAGATTTTCTCCCACGTGTCCATGGCGATTGGGTGTCCGAATCTTGTGCCCACTTTATCATACAGTTCTTGACTAGCTCGGTTTCAGAGTCCATTTCTATCAGAATGCTGTACACTCGTTTGATGTGTCTGATCCCCTGTTCTCTGATCTGTTTAATTAGATTCTCGTCGGTCTGGGAGAAGCCCTTCTTCTTATCTTTACGCCACCTTGATTGCAGTTGTATATATGATAGCCAAGTACCTCCTATTCCTTTGTTTCCAAGCTTGCTTGGGGTAGCAAGAGGAACCTATTTTCTTCTCCCAGTACAAGTTCACTGTAGGGCACCACTTCTTGCCCTTGAGATGTGTTCATATCCCCTGTTGCGTGACCGGGAATCGTCCAGATGGGAATCTTGTCATGTAGGAGGTGCTTATATTTCTTCCAGACCCATAACAATGGAATTCGTAGTGGGTTCTCCTTGAAGTTCCTGTCTGCCTTTTTGTCATATACTAAGTATGCGTGCCAGCCAAATAGTAGACCTTGCCCCTCAACATTCAGAATTCTATCATTTGTCATGTTGATCCAGTCACTCACCGCCACCAACGTCGCTGCATAGTAGTATAGTTTTAGGTTCGGCATTTTGAGTCCCCCTCTCTCCCTTGCGTCTTAGATGATTTTTAGTTTCACCCTTGGTCTCTTGCCGTCCCAAATAAATCTGTTGATGCCCTTCTGCCAGTTGTCTAAGTCCGCATCCTTCTTGAGTATGGGTAGCATTTGAAAGAGAAATAAAAATCTGGGTAAGACGTTCATCTTTACTGCCGCTATCCTGCCCAGCAGGGACAGACGTAGTGATTTCCACCTTTCCAGGTCTGTTTGTATCTTATTCCACAGGACCTCGTAGTTATTCTTGCATAATTTCACATTTGTTCATTCTATCTCCACTCCTAAGTATTTGACTTTCTTGACTATTTCACAACCCGTTATTCTTTCCAGGTTCCGTTTTGCTTTGTTGTCTAGGTTTTTGACTAGCATCTTTGTTTTTGATATATTTACTTTGAAGCCTGACACCCTACCATAGTCTTCCATTATCTCCATCAATTTCCTTGCTGACTGTGCTGGTTGCGACATTGTCACCAGCAAGTCATCTGCAAAGGCACATAGTCTGTAGTCTTGCTGTTTAATCTGTATGCCCTTTATGTCCTCTGCCACTCTTATCCTGTTCAGTAAAATTTCCAGTGTTAGGACGAATAGCAGGGGTGACAGCGGGCACCCCTGTCTCGTGCCTCTCTCTATGTTGAATGGGTCTGTTAGGTCTCCGTTCACAATGATCTGGCCTGTTTGTTTCTGGTAAATTGCCCTTATGGAGTTGAGAAACTGTGCTCCCATTTTCATCTTCTGGATCAGATTCGTCAGGAATGGCCAATTCAGTCTGTCGAAGGCTTTTTCTGCGTCCACAAACATAAGGGCGGCTGGTACCTGTTTGTGCCTGTCCAAGTACTCTATAATGTTCAACAGCTGTCTCACATTAGTTTTCATCTGGCGTCCTTGTATAAATCCCCTTTGGCCCGGGTGTATTGTTTTTTGTAGTACAGTCATTAGTCTATCGGCCAGAATTTTTGTGAATATTTTGTAGTCCGTGTTAAGTAGTGAGATGGGTCTGTAGTTTGCGGGTTGTGTAGTATCTTTCCCCTCCTTGGGGATTAATGAAATATAGGCTGTTTTCCAGGATGGTGGAACTTGGCCTCCTTCTTGTATATTGACAAATAGCTGTCTAAGGGGTTCTAACATCTCTTCCTGGAGACATTTGTAGTAAGTCGCTGTTATCCCATCCGTCCCTGGCGATTTTCTCCTCCTTTGTAATTGCGGCATTCAGGGCCTCTCTCTGTGTATCGGTGATTGCCCATATCTTTTCGTTTTGTAGAAAAGTTTCTGTCTCTTTGTCCTGTGTCTTCTCCTCGGCGTATAGCTTCGAGTAGAACTCTGTGAAGGCTTTCTTAATGGTTACTTGTCGAAATTCCTCCTTGCCTTTATATTCTATCTTTTCAATTATGCGGGATTTCTGTTTCTTTCTTAGGATGTAGGCCAGCCATCGACCTGGTTTGTTGGCCTTGCAGAATGTCTTATGTTTTGCATATTGTATGTTCCTCGCAACTTGGTCTGCCATCAACATGTCAAACTGCTTTCTTAAGATTTTAATTCCTTCTTTGGTGATTTTGTCTTCTGGTCTTTTTATTAATAGCCTCTCTTTCTTGCTTATCTCCTCTTCTAGCTCTTTTCTTTTTCGTTCTTGTTGGCGGCGGTGCCTTTTATTCATGTCCATAAGAATCCCACGCATGTACGCCTTGCTGGCATCCCAGATCATTTCTATCGGTGTTTCGTTGTTCATATTTATGCTGAAGAACTCCTTCATAGCATTTTTGCATTCTGCTACCTTTTCTCCATGTCTAAACAGGTTTTCATTAATTCTCCAGGATCTCTTCTGTCTCACGCCGTGTCTTAGTTCCATCTTCACCGGATTGTGATCTGTTAGCACTTTGGGCAGGATTTTCACCTCGTTTAGACAAACTAACAGGTCGCTTGATGTTAGTATAAAGTCAATTCTGGAGAATGACATGTCTGTCGGAGAAAAAGGTGAATTCTTGCTCTTTGCCATGCCGTTCCCTCCAGACGTCTGTCAGTACAAGGTCTTCCTTCATGTCGAAGAAAGATTTAGGCAGCTTGGAGTGCTTCTGTGGGTTAGATTTTGTTTTCTTCTTGTCTAGGGCAATCTCTATGACCCCGTTCCAGTCTCCCAGAATAATACATGATTTGTAGTTGAGTTGTGTTAACTTCTTGTGTATCTTTTTGTAGAATTTTCCTTGTTGTTGATTTGGTGCGTATATGCCCATCACTAGTATTTTCTTGTCGTCCTGTGTCACTTCGATTGCTAGGTATCTACCCTGGGAGTCTGATTCTATTAGCTTGGCTATTACGTGTTTCTTCATGTATATAACAATCCCGTTCTTTTTTCGTGGCGCCGCTGTGACAAAGTGTGTACCTAGTCTGTTGTTGATTAAGTATTTCTGGTCCGCTGCTCTGATGTGTGTTTCTTGTAGGCAAATTATGTCATTTCTTTCTTGAAGCAGATAATGAAATGTCTTTTTTCCTTTTCTGTGGGGAATTTAGTCCGTTGACGTTCCATGTCAAGTATTTAGTTGTCATTGTCAGTTTCAGGATACTCTTCCGAGACCGCTTCTGTTCTATCTCTTGTGTTCTTCTTTGGTCTCGTTCCCATGGTATCCAAGTTGGTGCTCAAGTTGCTTAGAGTGATCATATCATGTTGTTCCGTGCGTTTGGCGGTGGATCTTGTTATCCTGCCCTCTGCAGTCTGTCCTGTTCCCTTATTGTTGTTGCTTCCTGTTCTCTGTGTCATCGTGGCTCGGGTTGGTCCTTCCCTTTCTCTTGCTCCTGCGTCGGTCTGTCGGTCTGGTGGCCCTCCTGTGTCTTCTCTCGTGGCGTATTGGGGTCCCTCCGACGTCAGTTCCTTTTCAACGAATTCTCTGGCTTTTTGGACCGAGTCCAGGCAGTATCTTTTATTTTTATAGTAAAGTGTCATCCCCGTAGGGGCTTCCCATCTGTATCGCAGAGCACGGGATCTCAGTTCATCGACCAGGAACCTGTATTCCTTCCTGTCTCGCAGCATCGTCTGGGGGATCTCTTTCAGTACTTTCACTTCTTGCCCCTCTATGTATAAACTCTTGTTGTACGATGTGGCCGAGATGAGGTTCCGGAATCCCTGCGTCGCGAAGTGGATGACCACGTCCCTTGGTTGGCGCCTGTTTGTTTTCGTCTGTGTGCCCACTCTGTAGATTCTGTCGAGTTGCCATGCGACGTCTGGGATTGGCTTTCCCAGAAATGTTGCCAGGGCCTCTATGAAGGTTCTGAGCAGGCCCCCTTGGGTCTCGTTTGACATCTCTTTCAAACCTCTAAACCTGATTGCGGATGCCAGTTGCCAGTACTGTATCATGGAAGTTTGGCCTTGGGCTACTCCTTTCATCTCTGCCATCTCTGCTATCTGTCCCTCTACTTGATTCTCCACTTTTTCCATCTGCTTGTCCACCTCCTCTCTGATCTCCTGGAAGTTTTTCTCCATTTCTTCCCCTATTTCTTTGTAGTGTGCTTGCATCGCCTCTTTCATTTGTTCCAGGTCTGTGGCCATCGCCTTGCGTTTCTCCTCCCATTTCCTCTCTAGCTCTTTACCTTGTTCTTTCAGCATTCGTTTTAAATCGTTGTATCTTTTCTCCGTCTTTTGTTCTGCCTCTACACCCCTCCTCTCCATCTTTGCGTCCATTTCCATTAACTTTTTATCCATTCCATCCAACCTTTCAACCAGCATTTCTATTACCTCTTGTAATTTTTGTAACATGTGTGTTGTTGAGCTGGCCTGTGGAGGTAAATGGGTCTGGGGGCCTGTATTTGGATGGGAGGGTGTGGGGGCGGGTAAGGTAAGTCCTGATGGTTTGGTACGCTGAGCTGGGGAGGAGACAACTCCCTTCGTTTGTGTCAGTGTGGTCTGTTTGGAGGCCATCTTGAGCGTGTCCTCCTGTTGTTCTGGTACTGTTTTGGTTTCTAGCTTGGACCAGGTCAGGCACTAGACTGTGATCTGGTGCTGGTCCAGTAGTCTGACCTTTCAGTGGGAGGGGAGGCTTCAGGGTTCAGGCAATGCAGGTCTAGGGGCCTGTGGGCAGGAAGGTCTGTCCATGTTCAGGGAGTCTATTCAGTGCCTCTGCCTGTCTGGGAATCCAGGCCCCTTCTGCCTTCCCTCCACAGCAGCCCAGGATGCCTTTTTGTCTTCCTCCTATGCCCACCTTTCTCCCTGGTGGGTTCTGCTCTCTTCAGTATCCCTGGGGCTCCCGTTCTGGGGGGTCAGGGGCACAGCTTGTGGGGTATCTCTCCCCATCCCCCTGCAACCCAGGGAACCCTTTTCTTGTGTCCTCTCCCGCCGTCTGCTTTCTTGCCTCTTCCCTCTTAGCTCTTTTCTCCTCCCTTCTATTGTTCTGGCTTGCCTGATTCCAGCTCCGTTGGCTGCGTCCGTCCCTATCCGCCACTTCAGGCCGCTCCGCTGTCCTCTCGGCTGCACCACCCTCCTCGGCTCTTCTGGGGGCTCTGTCTGATTTGGGCCCCCCCCAGTTGCCCTCGCCTCTCTTGCCGGTGTCGCTCTCACCTCTCTTCTCACCCTTTCCCCGCCGCCCGAGGCCTCTTCCTTTTGTCCGGCTGCCCCGGCCCTCTCCGCCTCCGAGTCCTGCGTCCGTCTCTCACCTCCGCTCTCTCGGTCTTGCCAAGTTGCTGCTTTGCATAGGCTTATTTGGGGGCCTGGGGGGGACTTCTGAGGGTCCTGTGAGTCCTGTGGGGGCCTCCTCCTCCCGCTGCCAGCCTCTCTCTCCACTCGGTGTCCCTCGGCGTGCGATTCCACCCCCGCCGGGCTCACCGTTTTTCCGCAGTCTTCTCCCGATGTTGTAACCCGTCCTTTCCCTGCGCCGGCTGGCTGGCTCTCCTCAGCTGCGGCTGGGCGGCTTCGCGGCGTCTTCAGGCCTCCAGCTGGGTAGGTCCGGGGCTCTTCTTCCCTCGTACCGCTTCTTCCTGGTCTTCTCTTCCTCCCGTCTCCTTCTTTGCTGCGCTCGTCTGCCTTCTCCCCTCGCTTCTATTGTTTCCGCCCTCGTGCTGTCGGGTCGGCCACCGCCGGCCTCTCCGTCCTCTTCTTCTCGCGTCCCCTCCGGCGATCCTACTTCCAATTAGGCGTTTTTCGGGTCGCCGGGGGTTCCGCTATCTTCCACTGGTCGCCCTCCTCTTTTCTGACGCTTCGGGCGGCTGAAAAGCCGCCGAAAATCCGGTCGCCGTATTGGAGCTCCCTAGAAATGGCTCCGTACGGCACGACCGGAAACCGGAAGTCTCATTTATCATATTTTTATCCCACTTTTTTCTCTGGGAGATTAAAATGATGTATTTATTTGGTTCCCACAGCAACCTTGTGAGGTAGGCAGGCCCTCTGAGAGAGATTGGCCCAGAGTCACCATTGAGGTGGTTGGTCCAGAAACATAAAGTATGGACACTGTCCTCAAGTAATTCTGGAAAAGTGTATCCATGTATTTTTTAAATATATGTATTTAAATATATGATGATACTTGAAGGGAGTATCTGTGTAGGAAACAAATACCATGTTCCCTGCATACCAGATATTTACATTACGATTCATAACAGTAGCAAAATTACAGTTATGAAGTAGCAACAAAAATAATTTTATGGTTGGGGGTCACCACAACATGAGGAACTCTATTAAAGGGTCACGGCATTAGGAAGGTTGAGAACCACTGATCTAAACCTTAGTAAAGTATACTCTTGGGAAAACAATGGGCCAGGAACCCTTCTTTGCTAGATGACTGAGTGGGACAGTTCACATCACAGGGCAGAGCCAGACAAGGTGGTGGTCACAACTGTGTAACCAAAGCTCCACTCATGTGACACACAAGGCAGTGGAGCTTCAGTCACAAAAGTGGGATCCTGATTTTGGGGACACCTTCACAAATAAAAAAAAATTCTTAGGAAATTACAGAACTTGAGACTGTCGTGTGAAGTGCAGAAGGAAGAAATGGGAATCAAGGGGAAAATGAACCAGAGGGAAAGGCTTTGGAGGCTGCCACTGCCAAGGCAAGAAGATAAACTTCAAAGGATGTTCTGGGCTGGTCCAGTGGGGTGTTTGTGAGAGGAAGAGCATCATGGGACAAAACGGCACCTCACCCAACCAAGAAGCTGGAAATGAATGGCTGGCAATGACACACTCCCCCCCCTCCCCAAGTTCCCCTCACTGACAAAATCTGGACTGTCAGCTGTGGGAGAGCCTTCAGCTGCAGCTTTCTAGGGCCTCTCGCTTGTTTGTTTGCTCCACTGCAGACCTCCAAGCTGCTGATTGCTCGAAGTCTTTGTTCCTGCTTTACCCCTCAGCCTATCTCTTCATCAACCATCAACAGACAGGAGAAATGGTGTTTAGACTTCACGTTCTTGATGAAAGTCAAATGCCAAACCTCTGCAGCTGTCTGAGAGAGAGAGAGCATGTCACAGCAAGCCGTTTCCAGCATGGTGAAAACAACTGATAATGTTTCTTGTGAATTCCTTCCTCTCACTTTCCCCATCCAGGTAGGATGAGAAAGTTCACTCTCCTCCTTTGCTTCTCTTAGGCCAGCCTGAGACTAGCTTCTTTCATTTCAGCCCATGCATAGTGGAGAGGACATGGAGAAGGAGCGTGACCGGCCTAAGCCTGATGCTGGGCGTCACCCCACAAACTGAATAGCAGAAACATGGTAACACAACATGGCACCTTCAAGTCAATTTTCAAAGTGAGGAGATGGTTTCCTAAAGCAGCTTTGGCAAAGCAAAGTATTGCCCAGTCCAAATCATTAGTTTATTGTCCTATCTCTTTATGAATAACTGAATTTATTATAACAACTTTTTTTTCCCAGGACAATTGTTATTCTTCTATCTTTTAACATCACCTTGGTAGTAATTAAGAAGGAATTCTTTCTTGAACAGGAACAGCTAAGAGTTTAGCAAGAGGATTTATCAGGATGTTTTCAGAGGAAATCCCTAGCAGTATTTCTCTATAAGTCAACACTGAGTGTAAGCCTGAACAAGATGAAATAAAAGCTTTTCCTACTTTTCATGCCAACATAACCAACAGAGATGAACATACCTGGATATATTTTGTATATATTTTTGTTATTCCCTGAAAACTATCTAGCATATATTTGCAATGGCCCAAGGAGAAAAGCTGCACCTTGGAACAGTGAATATCCGCACTTCAGCCGATCACAGGACAAAGGTTTATTATAACAAGCAAAAGAGCTGCTAACGAGTGACTGACAGAGGAAGCAAACCCCACAAGACTCCACTCAAGGAAAGCCCAGGGGATCAAGAGTGACAGCCAGAGACCCAGGAGTTCCAGTGCACTGCTGAAGCCCAGAAATGGCTTTCAGGTTCTTGCAGGAGAAAGTGCAACTTTAAGGGAAGGAAAAGTGTCCCACAAAGGAAAAAAGGGAGATTCCAGAAGAATGGGGAGCTGCCCAAAGAGAATCAGAGAATCAGAATCGAGAATCAGAACAGAGCTGGAAGGGACCTTGGAGGTCTTCTAGTCCAGCCCCCTGCTCAGTCAGGAGAAACCCAAGCCACACCGTGAGTTGCCAACTATGGCCAGCAGCAACTACGCCATGATAGCCAACCAATTACTATTGTGAGCTGAGTGAGCCACACTCCTTGGCTGATTGGGTCTGCTGCCTGCTAGACACACAAGCTGGTGATGGGATTGACTTGTCAGCTCCACTGACAAGCTCCTCTCCCATCAATTCATGCAGAGAGGAACAACACTGCCTAGAGCATAGACCAGCACATCTTCATGTATTTTGACGATGGAGAAAAGAGCTCAAGATTTGAAAGGATCTCTCCTCATTCGCCCTTCCAGTCTATAGGAACAGTCCAGAAAGCCAAAGAACAGTCACTGATAGCAGTTTCCAATATTTGAGGGGCTCCTACAAAGATGAGGCCAACCTATTTTTCAGAAGCACGGGAAGGCAGGACAAGAAGCAATGGATGGAAATTAACCAAGGAGAGAAGCAATCTAGAACTAAGGAGAAATTTCCTAACAGTGAGAGCAATCAACCAGTGGAATCACTTGCCTTCAGAAATTGTGGGTGCTCCATCATTAGAAGCTTTTAAGAAGAGACTGGACAGCCACTTGTCTGAAAGGGTATAGGTTCTTCTGCTTGAGCAGGGAGTTGGACATAAGACCTCCAAGGTCTCTTCCAACTCTGTGATTCTATGTTCTATGTGCAAATGACTTTGAGGAAAAGATTTGAGCTTGGGCAGCCTGGTCTGGGATAGGGTGCAGCCCACAAGGACTGATAAAGATACATTTTGCCAAAGCATGATGGTGAGTTGGATTTGTGAAGCTGAATTTAAGATGAATTTAAGCTGAAGGTTAGAGACGAAAATCCTGATGTAAGAACTTATAAATAGAAGAAAGAAATGCAAATATTTTTAAAATGGGCCTTATTAAATGACTCATTTAAAAAAATCAGGGAAGAAAACATGAACCCACAGGATTTGTGGTTATTGCTGCCTATATGCACAAGTTCAGAGCATGGAAAATAAATAAGAGTATCATGAATTATTGTTTCAGAAGAACAAACATCGTTCAACAGGTATAATTGAGACTGCCTACTATGCCTTGGAGAATTGGAATTTACTCAAGAGGTTCACAAATGCCAGGCATTTTATTCCCTGCCTGCTGGCCACCTGACTCTCTGAGCTTTTCCCAGCTAGAGACACAACTTGCTGTTACAAGTATCCACACCTGCTCCGTAGGCTCAGTCCTGGTTCCTGAACTCTCAACACTCCTATGAAGGGTTGGGATCCAGAGGTGGAGGAAACATTTGTCAGATCTGCCCCAGAAGAAAAACTGGGTGGAACAGCTATAATACCCTAGATAAATACAATCCAAAATTATCTTAATAGGTAACAAAAACAGCCTGAAATCTGAAACTTAGTCAAGACAATTCACTTAAGAAACAAAAATGGGAGGCAGGGGAGAACGGAGCCGGAAAGAAGCCGACACGAGCAGAGGCGAGCAGCGTGAGGAACAGCACCGAAGAATACCTGCGTGAGGTGAGCGGGCTGCTGGGAGGGTCTACCGGACGGTAGAGGACCCTCTGAAGAGGTGTCTAAGGCGAAGAGGGCAGCGGGAAGGCCAGAGGGGGCCTGGAGGGAACTACAGAGAAGCAAGCGGAAGACACAGAGGGAGACAGGGACAAAGAAACCAAAAGGAGGGAGGAGGAAGTGAAAGGCCTGGAAGAACCAGGAGAGAGACGGGAGGAAAGAAGCCCCCCAGCTGAGCCCCTGAACCGGAGGAGGTAAAGAAGAGCCGGGCGGGCGGAGGAAGAAAGGACTGAAAGGGCGAGCAGACCGTGAGAGGAGGGGACATCTGCACGGGCCCCAAGCCACAGATCCCTTAGCCTTTGTGTCACCCCTGCCAATACCGCAGAGTCTACCTGAAGGCAGATGGCACCCTCTAGTGGACTATGGTTTTGCTGTTAAAAAGTGAACTGTGAGACATATACACGGGCTGACTTCTGGCAGAGGAATTTGAACCAATCTATCTCACCAGCTCGATAACCTTGCACAGGAACAGTTCTCTCACAACTCTCTACAGTAAGGGGTGGCTTTAAGGGTAGACAGACCAACAGGAGGAAAAGCTTAAAATGGCAGCCAAACGGACGAAACAGACCAAACTGCTTCACACAAAGGGAGCGGCATCCTCCTCAGCCCAGCCCTCTAACCTATCTGGCAACACCCCACCCACCCCCACATCCCCCTGTCCAACAGCAGGCTCTCAGACCCATACACCAACCCACGCCTTCCCAACGGTACACATGATCCAAGAACTAAAAGACACAATAGATACGCTGGTTAAAAGGATGGATGGCATGGATAGAAAATTAGAAGCAATGGACACAAGGATAGGGAAACGATGCATAGAAGCAGAACAGAAGATGGAGGAAAGATGCAGAGACATAAAACGGATGTTGGCGGATCAAGGTAGAGACCTAGAGAGAAAGTGGGAAGAACAACGCAGGGCGATGACCGCGGACCTGGACCAAATGAAGAAAGCGATGCAAAGTCACTACAAGAAAATAGAGGAGGAAATTGAGAAGAACCTTCAAGAAATCAGGGAGGATACAGACAAGGGGATGAAAGAAGTGGAAAACCGCATCGAGAGACAGATAGCAGAGATGAAAGGGGCGGCCCAAGACCAGACCACCATGATGCAATACTGGCAAATGGCATCTGCAATCAGGTTCAGAGGGTGGAATGAGACCACAAATGAAACCCAAGGAGACCTGCTCAGGACCTTTGTAGGGGCCCTGGCAACATTTCTGGGAAAGAGACCCGAGGACATTGCGTGGCAATTTGACAGAATCTACAGAGTTGGCTCATGGAGGTCAGCAAACAGGCACCAACCAAGAGACATGGTCATCCACTTTGCAATGCAGAGGCTTCGGAACCTCATCTCCAGCACTTCCTATAGAAAGAAATTCTACATAGAGGAACAGGATGTGAAGGTACTGAAAGAGATCCCCCCGGCGATGTTGAGAGACAGAAGGGACTACAAATTCCTGATCAACAAACTGAGACCACGCGCTCTGCACTATAGATGGGAAATCCCAACAGGGATGTCACTTATCTATAGAAACAAAAGATACAACTTGAATTCGGTCCAGAAAGCCAAAGAATTCCTGGAAAAGGAACTGAGGTCGGACGGCCCACAATACACTACGGGAGAAGGCACAGATAGACCACTGGAAAGCGGGAGGGATCGAGATCAACGAGCTAACCACGCAGAAACACAGACCTGCACAGCAGCGGAAGACAGGAATGGACCGCCTAGAGATACGATGACACGGAGAACAGAGGGCAACAAAACCAACGAAGCAGAGTGGCCTATGGAGAGCAGGCCATATAGACCCACTACCGAACGCACACACCAGCAAGACAAAACCCCACAACTCAGTATGTACACCATTCCGGATATCATGGGAACGAGACCAAAGAAGACAGCAGAAGAAACAACAGAAGGGGTCTCGCAAGAGTATCCTGAAACTGACAATGACAACTAAATATCTGACTTGGAATGTAAATGGACTAAACTCTCCCCAGAAAAGGAGGAAAATACTCCAATACCTGAACCAAGGTAAAAGCGATATAATCTGCCTACAAGAAACACACATCAGAGCGGCAAACCAGAAATACCTGATCAACTACAAACTAGGCGCACACTTTGTGGCAGCGGCGCCAAGAAAAAAGAATGGGATTGTTATATATGTAAAGAAACACGTAATAGCTAAGCTAATAGAATCTGACCCCCAGGGTAGATACCTGGCAATTGAAATAACACAAGAAGACAGGAAGATTCTAGTAATGGGCATATACGCGCCAAATCAACAACAAGGCAAATTCTACAAACGGATACACAAGAAAATAACACAACTCAACTACAGATCCTACATTATACTGGGCGACTGGAACGGGGTGGTAGAGACTGCCCTAGACAAAAAAAGAACTGCACCTAAACCACAAAAGCACTCCAAGTTACCTAAATTCTTCTTTGACATGAAGGAAGACCTCGAACTGGCAGACGTATGGAGGGAAAGGCACGGCAAAGAACAAGAATTCACTTTTTTCTCCGACAGACACCAATCATTCTGCAGAATTGACTTTATATTAACATCTAGTGACCTGTTAGTTTGCCTAAACGCGGTGAAAATCCTACCCAAAGTACTAACAGACCACAACCCAGTGAGGATGGAACTAAGACACGGCTTGAGACAGAGGAGATCCTGGAGAATTAACGAAAACCTGTTTAGACATGAAGAAAAGGTGGCTGAATGCAAAAATGCTATGAAGGAATTCTTCAACATAAATATGAACAACGAAACACCGATAGAAATGATTTGGGACGCCAGCAAGGCGTACATGCGTGGGATTCTTATGGACATGAATAAAAGGCACCGTCGCAAACAAGAACAAAAAAGAAAAGAGTTAGAAAATGAGATAAGTAAGAGGGAGCGGCTATTAATAAAAAGACCAGAGGACAAGGTCACCAAAGAAGGAATCAAGATCTTAAGAAAGCAGTTTGACATGTTGATGGCAGACCAAGTTGCAAGGAACATACAATATGCAAAACATAAGACATTCTGCAAGGCCAACAAACTGGGTCAATGGCTGGCCTACACCCTAAGAAAAAAACAGAAAGCCCGCATAATTGAAAAGATAGAATACAAAGGCAAGGAGGAATTTTGACAAGAAACCATTAAGAAAGCCTTCACAGAGTTCTACTCGAAGCTATATGCCGAGGAGAAGACACAGGACAAAGAGACAGATAAGTTTCTACAAAACGAAAAGATACAGGCAATCACCGATACACAAAGAGAGGCCCTGAATGCCTTAATCACAAAGGAGGAAATACACTCAGCGATCAAACAACTGAAAACAGGAAAATCACCAGGGACGGATGGGATAACAGCGACTTACTACAAATATCTCCAGGAAGAGATGTTAGAACCCCTTAGAAAGCTATTTGTCAATATACAAGAAGGAGGCCACAAGTCCCACCATCCTGGAAAACAGCCTATATTTCGTTAATCCCCAAGGAGGGGAAAGATAACACACAACCCGCAAATTACAGACCCATCTCACTACTTAACACGGACTACAAAATATTCACAAAAATCTTGGCTAATAGATTAATGACTGTGCTACAAAAAACAATACACCCAGACCAAAGGGGATTTATACAAGGACGCCAGATGAAAACCAATGTGCGACAGCTGTTGAACATAATAGAGTACTTGGACAGGCACAAACAGATACCTGCCACCCTTATGTTTGTGGATGCAGAAAAAGCCTTCGACAGACTGAATTGGCCGTTCCTGACGAACTTGGTCCGGAAGATGAAAATGGGAGCACAGTTTCTCAACTCCATACTGGCAATTTACCAGAAACAAACAGGCCAGATCATTGTTAATGGAGACCTAACAGACTCATTCAACATAGAGAGAGGCATGAGACAGGGCTGCCCACTGTCACCCCTGCTATTTGTCCTAACACTGGAAATTTTACTGAACAGGATAAGAGTGGCAGAGGACATAAAGGGCATACAGATTAAACAGCAAGACTACAGACTATGTGCCTTTGCAGATGACTTGCTGGTGACAATGTCGCAACCAGCACAGTCAGCAAGGAGATTGATGGAGATAATGGAAGACTATGGTAGGGTGTCAGGCTTCAAAGTAAATATATCCAAAACGAAGATGCTAGTCAAAAATCTAGACAACAAAGCAAAACAGGACTTGGAAAGAATAACGGGTTGTGAAATAGTCAAGAAAGTTAAATACTTAGGAGTGGAGATAGAATCAACGAATGCGAAATTATACAAGAATAATTACGAGGTGCTGTGGAACAAGATACAAACTGACCTGGAAAGGTGGAAAACACTACGACTGTCCCTGCTGGGCAGGATAGCAGCAGTAAAGATGAATGTCTTACCAAGATTTCTATTTCTCTTCCAAATGCTACCCATACTCAAAAAGGATGTGGACTTGGACAATTGGCAGACGGGCATCAACAGATTTATTTGGGACGGCAAGAGACCGAGGGTGAAACTAAAAACCATCCAAGACGCAAGGGAGAGAGGGGGACTCAAAATGCCTAATCTAAAGCTATATTACTACGCAGCGACACTGGTGGCGTTGAGCGACTGGATCAACATGACGAATGATAGAATATTGAATGTTGAAGGGCATGGTCTACTATTCGGCTGGCACGCATACTTGGTGTATGACAAAAAGGCAGACAAGAACTTCAAGGAGAACCCACTATGAATCCCGTTGTTATGGGTCTGGAAGAAATATAAACACCTTCTACACAACAAGATCCCCATCTGGACGATCCCTGGACATGCAATAGGGGATGTAAACATATCCCAAGGGCAAGAAGTGGTGCCCAAGTACAGTAGACTTGTACTGGAAGAAGAAAATGGGTTCTCCTTGAAACCCCAAACAACGCTAGCAGATGAAGGAATAGGAGGTACCTGGCTATCATATCTACAACTGCAATCAAGGTGGCATAAAGACAAAAAGAAGGGTTTATCCCAGACTGACGAGAACCTAATTAAACAGATTAGAGAGCAGGGGATCATGCACATCAAACGGGTGTACAGCATTCTGATAGAAATGGACTCTGAAACCGAGCTAGTCAAGAACTGTATGGTAAGGTGGGAACAAGACTTTGGGCACTCTATCACCATGGACACGTGGGAGAAAATCTGGGTGAAGAATGTAGAATTCACGAAATCGCAACACTTAAGGGAAAATTTCTACAAGATGTTCCATAGATGGCACCTAGATCCGAAAAAAATATCACTCATCTACCCAGACTCCCAGCCCAAATGCTGGAGGTGTGGGGACGGGGAGGCTACCTACTTTCATATATGGTGGACATGCAGAAAAATCAAAGCATTTTGGAGGAAGATATGGTGGACACTCCAAACCATCTTCAAAAAGCGTATAGAATTTTTACCTCAAGTTTTTTTGTTAGGGATCACAAAGGATTGCACTACCACAGAGACGAACCTATTTCTGAACTTGATTACAGCAGCAAGATTGTTGGTGGGACAATACTGGAAGAATCCAGAAATACCGCCTATGGAAGAATGGACTGTGAAAGTAACAAACTTGGCAGAAATGGCGAAAATATCTGCATACTTGAAAGATCGCTCAAATGAACAATATTTGACAGACTGGAAACAATGGATAGACTATATCCAAGAGAAACACCAATCAAACAAAATGCATCTGGCGTTTAGCTGAGGCTCGACGTGAAGAGGGAAGAATGCTTACCAAATCAAATGTTTACAAAAACTAACACCTAATGTTGTATGTATATGTTCTATGACGAATGCCTCTTAACATGATCTTATGTCTAATGGTGTTTGCTTAAACATGGATAAAGTGGATTGAATTTCTACCTCAGGTTAGGAAACTTCTACCTCAGGACTTTAAAAGATTGCACTAGTACTGAGACGAAGTTAATTCAGAAGCGTGAATGAACAATATGTGATAGACTAGATATAGTAGATAAACCATATACAAGATTTACCTCAGGTTATTAAACTTTTACCTCAGGATTTTTGGTTAGGGATCATAAAAGATTGTACTAATACTGAGATGAATAATATGTGATAGACTAGAAACTGTGGATAGACTATAAAAAAGAGAAACACCAATCAAATAAATTTTAACAGGCGTATAGTTGAGGCTTGATGTGAGGAATGAAAAATGTTTACCAAACCAGACGTTTATAAAGATTAAAAAAAAATTAGTCTAATAATGTCAATGAATTTCATTATGACCTGTTGAGCAAGCATTAGGTGACGCAATCATAAAAAATGGTCTAAATAGCTAGGATTGCTAGGAAGAATTGTTTTAATATATGTATCACAAGAATTACTACAGATAGGTCATGATTAGTGTGAGTTAAAATAATGTGATATTTGATTTAATGTGAATTGTAAATTGATACCAGATCACATTTAATACACTCAAAATTCAGTTAATGTGAGGCTAACTCTTGCACAGTTAAGTTTAGCTGCATGCACCATTGAGGTTTTAGACACCACTAATCTTTGTGGGTGCAAAATAGAGAAAAACAAGATTCCATCAGAAATAAACAATACTATAACAAGTTAAAAAAGAGGTTTGTTGTTGTATTAAAACAACAATTGATGTAATTGAACAATAAGAACATGGTTATAGCAATAGTAAAATAAGATGAGATGCTGGATGCCTGAATCTAGAATATATATATTTTGTTTTTATTTTGCTTTCCAAAACTACTCTGTGACTTTGTTAACCATAAAGTTAAATTATAAGTAAAAAAAAAGAAAGAAAGAAAGAAACAAAAATGAAATGAATGCAAGATGACAAAGCACCTGGTTTGAAATTTTTGAAAAAGAGGTAGGAATGGAATTTGCTTATAAACTATTTAGTTTATATGAGTCAGATATGTGATGTGGCTATGTCAAAAAAAAAGCAATGATAAGCTTCATCTATAGAAAGATGAATGTTTTAGGAAGAATTGAGAGCAATTGGATTCAAAAATGAGAAACCGGGTCTTACGGAGAGAGCTTGAAGGACCTGGGAAGGGCAGAATGGGACAACTTGGTGCAGCCAACTTGCCATGGCCAACTCACCATGGGACAACTCTCAGTGGGACAATTCAACAATTAAGTTTATTTACAATAATTTTAAAAATATTGTAATTTCTGTCATTCACATTTTATTTTGTCCCTCCTTCTACATCGTTTTTTAATGATTCTATTCCACCATTTCTTTGATATTAGTGTAACTCTTGTCCCATAGCAAGTTGGCCCCAGTGAGTTGGCCATGGCAAATTGGCCGTGGCAAGATGTCCATGGGAAGTTGGCCATGCCAGTTTGGCTGCTCTGAGTTGTCCTAGCTTGGAAGGATGCTGTCAATTGAGAAGACCATGGGGGAGGGGGTAAGGGAGGGGTAGGAAAGGGCCACCGCAGAAGGAGCTGAAGATGCTGCTCCTTGGATTCCAGGGTCCAGGGCCAGAAATAAGGGGTAAGTTACAAGATGACAGATTCCAACTGAATATAAGGAGAAGAAAATCTAAAACAACAGTTGCATGTGGGTGAATGCGCTTGCCAAGGGGGTGGGGTGTCTCTCTTTCATTGGGTTTTTCAAGCAGATGCTGGAAACCATAAAAGGAGTTTACAGCAAATAGTTCCAGACCCTCATCTAGTGTGGCTGAGTATAAGAGAGTATCCTGAGCAAAATCTGCTCAGAGTCACCTCGAATCATGTGATAGGCGGCAGATAAATTTAATAAATAATAATAATTAATAATAATAACATCAAAGACTCTTGTCGACCCTTTGTGAGCAAAGGTTATAGAACTTTACCACTTTTAAAGAAATAGATATTTATCCTGATTATTTAACAAATAAAGCAAATAAAAGTTGGAGTGTCCTGGAAATTGAGTTTAAAAGAAGGTATAATCAGCCCTGTAGAACTGGGATACAAGACAACATAAGATGCGATGTGTGTCTGCTGAGTTTCCTGAGAGGTTTTTCTATATTTCCTATATTTCCCTTCCAAAACAGCTGGGAGGAGATTAACAAAAGGCCCTAAAAGCAATCCTCTTCTGAACTTGGGGACTGTGATGTGTTAGGAAGCTGGTCTAGGAGTTAAAATGTGTTTGTTTGCAATTATATCATGAGAAAAAGCAATGATTTCAGTTTGGTCTTAATCCTTTGCCTTACTATTGATTTAGCTTATCTGTGCCACAGATAGCTGACTCTGTATTCTTTTGTATTGTTAGGGACAATTCACCCCCAGTCGATTCTTCCTTTTTAATTCAATTTCCAGGGCACTCCAACAATTTTTATTTGCATTATTCGTTAGACAATCAGGATGATGGCAAAAATTCTGCCATGTTACATGTAAGCTTTGCCCACAAAGAGTTGCTAGCATGATAGGGGTTAACTTTGCTTTGTTCGGTTTATTGAATGTATTTGGTCAATGATAGAAACGAAGCTTCTGTTTATCAACTCTAGGCATTGTAGATCTGTTTTAAAGATAACCCTTGGAGCTGAATTGGCTCAGTCCCTAATTGGCTATATCCCTGGATCAGGTTTTTTTCCACCACAACCCCCCACCTCCCTTAGTGGCGGCAGACTCAAGCCTTGTGTCTCGTGGTTTGCCCACTTCACACCAGGCTCTGCTCAGGTTCCCCAGTTGCGCCCGAGGGGCTGCAAGGAAGAGGGGGGCCCCGGGAAAGAGCCGCTTGCGGAGGGGAGGGCCCCAACAGGAGTCAGAGCTGCCTTCCCTGGAGGGCAGAGGATGAGGCAAGGCCTTGGTGGGAAAATTAAAAATGAAACCTATTTGTTATTTTGAGCAGAGCTCTGACCTTATAATAAGAGGATTAGAGGGGTTTCCAAGCAGAAATGAGCCCTGAGAGGTCTGGCTGGTCTGTGTGTTCAGAAAAGGGGCTTATTGAACCCACAAGCTGAGGGGCTTAAGGCAGCTGACCTCCGGGCCTTTGGTGAGGTGCTACTGCCCTCCAGCGGCTCCCTCCAGCAATGGCACGCAGGGAAAGCCAAAGCAGCTGCTGAAACCGAGGGGAGGGCAGAAGCCCCTCCCTTCCCTGGGAACCCCAAAAGGGTGGCTGCCAAACCCTGGTTGAAAGGCAGCAGAAACCTGGGGTTTTTTTAACTGATGAAGCAGTCCAAAGTCAAATGTTCAAAATGTACAGATGTTTCCCATGGAATTAACAGTGCAGCTTCTCAAGAAAATGCTAAAAAACAATAAGATGACACACCTGTAGGGCGTCGTACCTTCTGCTGAGGGGCTAATATATATATATTAGCATGAGCAAGGATACGGCTAGTGGTTCATGTGATTAATTCAGCCTGCATTCTTCTTCCACAACTCATACTTATGGGATTCCCACAGGACACAATCCTCACTGCGCTTGCAACAATGCTGTCCTGCACATCCAGGTGGGCAGAGTGGCCGATCTGTGTTGTGGTGATGCATCAGGAGACAATATGGCCCAGTAGTTGGTAGGCACCCCCTCGGATTTCCAGGGAAATTGCCCTTCTGGGAAAAAGCGCTATGTGCCCCAAATCAAAAGCACCACTGGATCGTCTGCACTATTATTTGATTTAGGCAGGCATTCTGATCTCTCACAAAAGTGTTGCCTTTCACAGGTCTGATATTTAAACCGTGTGTCCTCAACTGTCAAATATTATTAGGGCTGTTAAAAGACCTGTGCAAATATTCAGCTCAGATATTAGGAGGCAATTCAATCAACTTCCTAAATTGAATTGACCATTCAAATGGTCAAATCAAATCAGACACCCTCCGGTCCAGCTGGCCTGATGCTGATGTATCTACTGTGAAGCAGCTTCTCCAGATTAGATCAATTTTCAGATTTGAAGCGGTGACTCAATGGAGTTTGTCTAAATCACACAAAGCCCAGGGTGTACATGCAATTCCATTTTTGACTGCACTCCTTCAAGAAGGTAAAGTTCTCACCCATTTAATTAGACAACCTTTAAAAACACCCTCATTTTGTTATGAATCTATTTAACTTATATTTGTCTGCACACTTCAATGTCCATTACTTCACAGTATTTGTGACCCCAAAACTATTCTGGATTCCTGCTTTAGTGATGACCACCGTCTTGTATTCTCAGAATGTTCAGAGCTGCTTTGGGGACCTTCTGGTGGAAACTGTGGCTGCCATTCTCTCCTCAAATGGTCCAGAACAATACCAAATTCTGGGAAAATAAAACCACGACTGCCAAAATGTCTACAAATTCAGCTCTCTTAATCTTCCAAAATTGGGGAAATGATTGAAAGGTAAAAATTGGAAAGAGTCCCTAAATGCTGCCCTCTGTATTTTGAGTGGCAGGACAAACCTGGTTAACTGATGGTTGAAAACATAAAGGTAACGCTTCAGGGGTCTCCTGTAGCAAGAGGGCACTACCTGGTCAAGAGATGGCTGCCCTTGGATTGCCCTGATGACCACAATAGGTGGTCATCTTTCTGGATATTAAAAGAGGAACAGGGACCTCACAAGTGCAAAAGGGATCTTACACCACCCAAAGAATGTCCTAAAATGAAAATGTGTGTATTTTTTTCAGATTACACTCCCCTGTCAGCCTTTTTAGGCAGTCCAGACAAGAAGCACCAACCATAAGTATTAATACTACCTTTATCGTAAAGTAACAGTAACAGAATCTTGTGAGTCTGAAAGTGTTTCTTCCCACCCTTAGTTCTACTCTCCCAAAGAGATGCTTCTTCCACCCCACCCCTCCTTTGGACCCAGATTTTGTTAATCAGACCATTGTTTGTGCTACGGCTCTCCTTCCTGCCTCCAGGGTCATTACATCCCACAACAGCTTCAAACAACAAGGAGTCATTAAGGAAGACTCTCCAAACTCTCATCCCTCATCCCTCAGCAGACCCAGGTTCAAAGGAACATTTGGCGGTGAGTCATCGCAGCAGGCTGCAGCTAGCTCAGCAAAGTCTCTGAGATGGGGTCTCCTCCTTTTTCAGGATCAGAGGGTCCACTGTTCTCAGCTAGTTCCTGAATCTTGACTAGAGCCTGAGGGATCGGATTTTGTATGCCACAAATCAGGTACTCGTATGACAACTCAGAGGCTCTCATTAGATCTGCTCCCTGGAACTCCTGAGTGAGGGGAGAGGGTGGAATTTGGTCTGGAAAGCTGCCAGATTGGACTGTAGGGAGCCAGAGGGCTGAGTGGGGCTCTGGGCTGTGCAAAGCCACCCCTCTGCTGAGCCACTGCGCCAGCTTCCAGTCAGCCCCTGAGCCAGGTGTACCCGCCTGCAACCAGTGGCAGGAACATTGCCCAGTCCTTGTCACTGCTCCTGATCTGGTCAGGTCCTCAGGGAGGGCTCCCTGCATGGGCCAAGGGCCACAGAGTATCTTTTGAGAGCTACTCACAGGTAGGATATGGGAGGCTTCCCCCTCCTCCCCCACCCCCTCTAATGCCTTGAATTTCAGGGGTCACCTGCAAAAATCTTTTTAATCCTTGCTGAAAACTCACTTCTTCCCCCAGAACTTCCTGGTATGGATGAATCTTCCATCACTACCACCGAACATCATTTTTTAATTAAAGTGCTTTATTTTGTTTTGTTTTAGTATGTATTTTACTGCTGTTTGTATTGTAAATCACTTCAAGATACTCCAGCCTAGGAAGCGATACATAAATACAGTAAATAAATACATTTACTGAGAGAGAGTGCCAAGTGCGCTTTCCAACAATTGCATTCCTGTGTTTTTTCTGGCTTATGGGGAAGCCTCAGGCTGGGCCGGATCCTGGGCCATTCCTCTGTTCCATGAATATTTGTTATTAATACTCACAAACAAGAACAAATTCATTCTGGCTCCAGTGAATGACGCAACTCGTGGTAATTCCCCATGCTGTGCAGAGAGCAAGTCAGCAATTCAGATCCTTCTAAAGAGTTTATTAATCTTTGGAAGCACGTAAAGATGGTTAAAGCTGCTCCCAGCAGGCAGTCATTCTCGGCCAGAGCTCCAAATAAACTAAGATTAGGTTCAACTAGGCTAATCTTTCCAGTGCCTGATTAATGTGCCAAGTCCGATCCCCAAAGTAGTTTAACAAAGGCCAGGCTCTTGCTCGAGAGTTGCCATGGAATGACCTCACATGACCTTCCCACTTCCTGCTCTCAGGCTGAGCCTCTTAAAGCTTCTCGAGAAGAGCTGACAGCCCTGGAGACCATCTCTGACCAGGTGGGGCTAATCCCCAGGGATGCCCCCCTCGGATAGAAAGGTCCTCTTCGCTGCTCTGTGCTTGCCTTGCAGTCTGAAGAGCGGCCGGCTCTCAGGGAGTCCCACTTCCTTGCTGAGTCTTGTCAGTTGCTTAATAAAAAAGGGGAAGGGATTCACAAAGAACTATCCAAAGCAAGAGAAGCAGAAGAAAGAAGTCAAAAGAGAGAAGGAAATATGTGAGAAACTTTAAATATCCAAGGACTTTTACCCAAGACATGATCCTGGAGACCCCCATGCAATGATTATTTATATCCTACCTTTATTTATTTATTTATTATTTATCAGGTTTCTTAACTGCCCAACAGATGGGTTCTAGGCTGCAGCCCACTACCAGGCTGTGGCCTCTTGGCCACCAGGCCACATGAGTGGCTGGCCAGTGCACACGCTCACCCCACCTTGTGCCGTCACTAGCCAACCCATGAGCCCCGACCCACACGCTGGCGCTAGCTGAGCCACAAGCCTCGTGCCGGCGCTAGCCGAGCCATGAACCCAAGCCACAAGCTGGCACTAGCCGAGCCATGAGCCTCACACCGGCGCTAGCAGTCCCATTTATGGAGCATGCATGATCGCAGCTCCGTTCGTGCGCATGTGCACACAGTCACATTTGCGTGTGTGCACATGTGCACATAAAGGTGCCTGCCCCTCCCTTTCCCATCAGGCCACCAACCCAGAAAGGTTGGAGACCCCTATTCTAGGTTGTAAGATATTTTCACAAATAATATATCTAATATTCTTTCCTCCTCCTATTTTCCATGCAACAACAATCCTGCGAGGTGGCCTGAACTGAGAGTGACTGGCCCAAAGTCACCCAGTTGCCTGTCATGTCTAATACAGGACTTGAACTCAGGGCCTCCCACTTTCTAGCCTGCTGCTTTAATCACTAGACCAAACTGGCCCTCCTTGTTTCTGCTCTTCCTCAGAGTTTCCAGCCATCTTATATGTTGGAAACTCTTGGGACGCCACTTGGGAAGGTGGCCTCCTTGTTATATTAAGAACGGAGCCATTTTGGCTTTCCAGATGTTTATTGTGGGATTTAGTAAAATATTGATCAACTTGGAGTGGCCTGGATGGGATCTACGCAAATCAGAGAATTTCAGTTGCTTTAATTTTACCCTATTAATGAATGATCTGGTTGGAATCCACAACCCAGAAGACCAAGAAAGAATCATTGACTTCACTGAAGTCCCTGGCACATTAGCCTGTAACCCTTCAAAACTTCTTCAGGCCATGCTGACAAGCCTTTGCCGTTTCTCAGCACATCGCCTGGAGAAGCAGCTTCGCTCACATATTTTGCTGTAGGTAAAATGAAGCTGGAATCGGAGGTTCACAAAGTATCTGAGACTTGAAGGGCTGCACTGAGGCCTCTGTGTTCACTGAAAGCTTTACAAACATTGCACCTGAGCCTCACCCTATAAATTGGCTTTGAATTTAATATAAAGTGTAATGTTGTGTTACTACAGGGTACCACAGGGGGGAAACTCCTGAAGATCTCTATTAAATATCCTTACAGCTGTTTTGTCTGACATTTCCAACTCCAGTTTTGCCTTAGGCCAACCCTGGGGACAATTATTATTTTGGGGGGGGTGAGAAGATTGATAGCTTCATTCTGTCAAGAGGGGGCCTCTCTCTACTCTCCCCCTGTCCAGTTCATTCCCAAAGGTGGTTTAGCGACAATCAGAAAAATAACTTAGCAAGGTCTGAAATCTGCACCACTTCAGAATGGTTCCCTTTTTAAAGCCCCTGCTTGGAAAAGACAGCAACCATTTTCATTCACCAGGATTAACATGGTGCCTGAGATGATCAATTTACTGGGTTCACCCAAGATGGAGGGGGGCGGTCTTTGAGTCAGTGTTGGCTCCTGGAGACTGTCTGGACTGCTCCCTGCAGTTTTTCTGGCAAGATGTTTGTAAGGATTTTGCCTTCTCCTTCCTAGGGATGAGACGGGGTGACTGGGCCGGACTCCTCCAGCCGGCCTTCGTGTCTAAGGTGGGACTATAGTTCAGAGTCTCCAGTGATTGGCCCACAGTCCCCCAGCTGACTTTCATGCCTAAGGCAGGACTAGAGCTCCCCGTCTCCCAGTTCCTAGCCTGGTACCTTGACTACTACACCAAACTGGCTTTCAGCCAACACATTTAACATGAACTAATTGAACAAACTGGGTTTGTACAATGCTATGCAAAAACAAAAACAAAACACAAAACCTGACCACAATTAAAACTAACCATGTCCCAGGTATCACAGAAAGGCAGCCTCTGTATTTCAAACTTGTTGGTGACAGGAATTATGTCATCTCAGCCCCTCCTGGCAGCTCTCCTGGCTCTGGTTCAAGCACAGGAGTGGCTTCCCCCAAAAAGAGAAACACCTGCTTCTGACTCCTGCAGCTGACCTCTCACCACCACATAAACAAGATGTTGAACTCTGGAAAGAGTGCAGAGAAGAGCAACAGAGATGATTAGGAGGCTGGAGATGGAAACACATGAAGAAGGGTTGCAGGAATTGGGTGTGTCCAGTCTAATGAAGAGAAGGACTAGGGCAGACATGATAGCAGTCTTCCAATAACAAAGAAGAGGGAGTCAAGCTATTCCCCAAAGCGCCTGAAGGCAGGACAAGAAGCAACGGATGGAAACTAATCAAGGAGAGAAGCAACTAAAGAGGAATTTGCTGACAGTGGAATGGCTGGCCTCAGAAGCTGTGTAGGCTCCATCGTTGGAGATTGTTAAGAAAAGATTGGAAAGCCATTTGTCTGAAATGATATAGAGCCTCCTGCCTGAGCAGAGAGTTGGACTAGAAGACCTCCAAGGTCCCTTCTAACTCTGTTATCCTATCCTATCCTATCCTTTTGGGGAATGTGCAGGCAGAGCTGCCTCTTCTGCTCAGGTCAGACGCTCAGACCCATTTTAATCCATCTTCTCTTTATGGATGGAACAAAGTATTCTATTCCACAGCAGTTGGTCATGGCACCTTACTGCAACCTAGCATCAGCCCAACAGTGGGGGGAGGACAGGGGTACTGAGAAGGCCATTAAGATGTCTCTCTTTCTTGGGGGGGGGGACATGTCTGAAGCAGGAAAACTGACTCTTTGGCAGGCCCTGCAAGGAGTGGCCATTTCACATAGACATATTTGCCTGCTGCCCATCCCCCTCAGTTCTCCCATCTCTTTGGGAGGATTCAGTTTTCCACCTACAAAAAGGAAAAGATAAAAAAAAACCACCAAGCTTTGATTTCCCACCCTTCCCTCAACCCCCCTTTTTCCCACCTGTTCATGTTTTGGACTGGATTTCAGTCTGGAACCTTTCCAAGAAATCATCATTTAATCTGAATCATTTCTACCATGTGCACATGCCACATCCACGTGCCAAGATATTCCATGCAAGTGCAGCCCTCAAAGAGCAGAGTCACCAGAGATCTCCTAGGTTTGGGATTACATCAAACATTGAAGCAGGAAAGCTGAGCTCCTTCACGCTGAATAGATTACCCTGGGGACGCTTTTCCTTTAGGTTCAGGCTTGTTGTGCTCAAGCTGGAGACCCCGTACCGTTCTGGACAAATGGCTGCCTTCTTGAAGGGCCCAGCCAGGACTTTTGCCATCTGAAATTTCACCCAAGTGGCACATTTTCTGAACCTGACAGAGCAAACAGCTTTTGCCAATAGAAGGCTTGGGAAAATATTTCAGCCTTTCCTTTTCTGGTTTCTTCATCCTCCCTGCTTGTAAGTGTCTTTTCAGCACTGCTGAATAAACACTGCTTTGAGTTGACCAAATATATTTATCTTTAAAAGGTGGGATAAAACAACAGCAATAATAATAATATCAACCCCCACCCCAGTGAGGCACTACCTTGAGGTGATTTGGGGGCTTGTGTACTCTGAGGAAGATATGGCAGAGGTAATGCCAAGGGCAGGAAACCAGGAGTCAAAGCAGTTCAAATGACTACAGATTTATTGCATGCTAACTCACTTCTCTGGGAGAATCTGAACTATTAACAGTCAAAGCGAATTGGCGGTAGATAAGAGTCAACACAATTCAAGGTGGGTTGGGCTTAGATCTCTTGTGGGCGCAAAGGGACTTGAGACTGATGACACATTTGACCTCTCCCTTGGGCTCAGCCTGATCATCTCCTGCATGTCTCATCAGAGGAATTTGACAAAGCGTGCCTCTCCCATAAAAAATAAGATGCGACATAAATCACAAAAACCCATATCAGCTCAGTCATCACCCAGGTCAACAAGGATCACATTAGGTGTTTGAGTTCCTGTCATCTGGTAAAAAATAGCAACAAGACTATTGGCTGAACAACCAGGGCCAGAAGCTGCAGAACTACTGGAAGAAAAGACACAAATATAGACGCAGAGATTGAAAACAAAGAAATAACAATCTGTTATTACAAATCAAGTCAATGAAGATATCTGAAAAAAATGCACCTAGTCCTAGAAAGAACAACACCCAAAATCAGAAATAACAGAACAGAGACTAACAGATCAATGTTGATTTATAATATGAAATAAAGTATTCACATGGGCAGAATAGGAACAATGGAAAATCAAAAGAAATCAAAACATTGCCAGAAGTAGCTCAGGTTGTAGAGATAAATCAGAGGGACCCAGCAGTAGAGGAAGCAGATATAAGAATTACTTTCATTCTCAAACCAAGCAATCTCTGGTCCACTTTTTCCTCAGGTAGAACAAAGCCCCCTAAAAAAGAAGAATTGAAACAAAGAATGATCATCTAAAGCAGCATAAAAACAAATAAGGTGCCCTACCTGGAAGCTTGTTCTGAAAAAACAGCTAGCATATGTATTAAATCTTACCAATAGTGCAATGTCAAATAAAATATCAGCTCACTGCAAAAAACAAACCAACTAATAGCTGCAGAATCAACAAAGAAGAAAAAAAAGTCAAACAATGAACCACTAAAATGGAAGATCAGGCTGGGAAATAAGATCAGCATGCTAAGATCAAAGGCAAGCAAGCTAGAACAGACTGAAGAAAAGAAGATGAAGAACAAGAAGACTAAAGAATACCTAATCAAGAAATATCACATTGAAACAAAGAAGAGCAAGGAAGTACTGAAAATAATAAAACAGCAAATGATAGCTTTAGCCAAGAACAGCAGATACAAAGCTTGAATTGCAAATTACAGTATAAGCAGAATCTCCTATTGCAATCCAATCAGAAATGCTTCTAACAAACCATCAATGGATGGACTGCAGAGAATCAGTCAGCACCTGTCAAGGAAGAAACAGTGCAGTTCTATGGGATGCATAGATACGGGATAAGAAATACAAGAATACAACATGGATACAAGAGGTGGGTAAAAATAAAAAAGGAGCTGAAGAATAAAAAAGAAGTGATGCATTGGGTCTCCCTTGGCTTCATACACTTTTCAGAGTCCCAATCTTCTACTCTCAGAAACTTTGGTCTTCTCACCAAGTTGGAAGTACAGAGAAGAGCAACTAAGATGATTAAAGGCTTGGGGGCTAAAACATAAGAAGAACAGTTGCAAGATTTGGGTATGGCTAGTCTAAAGGGCTAAGGGTGAGATGATAGCAGTATTCCAGTATTTGAGGGGCTGCCACAAGGAAGAGGGGGTGTCAGGTCCCCAAAGAAATGTATTTTAATTCTATGCCTATTTTCTACTTTCCTCTAGCCTTCCTTTGTGGCCTGCCATTCTGTTGAGGGGGAGCTTTTGGGATTGCTTTGCACTGTCTGCAGGATGCTCTTTCCCCCTCCCCCCTGGGGGATGAGAATCTCTCTCCCTTATCTGAGAGACGGTTTGTGCTTGGAGCCAGAAGAAATCGAAAGGGCCCACTTCAAAACCTCATCCCAAAAAAGCAGGACTCTTGGAACGGTTTCATTCCAACAGGAACCTTTATTAGGAAAAGCTGACAGCAGGCATAGAAGGCAGGATTTGAGGGTTTCCCACTCAGATCAATAGGTTAAAAGAGTCCCAAGCAAACCCCACTCCAATAGTTCATCCGGTCAGTTCAAACAAGCCAATCCCAGGTGTTAAGTCCGCTGTGGGAATGTAACTGATAACAGCTTTCATTCCCATGCCTGTGAAGACGTTCTTGGGTCTTTGCACCTCTCTCTTCCGCAGGGAGAGATAAGCCAGATAGCCGGAGGCACATTCCTTTCTCACCCCAGGTTGACCTCAAGGGAGAAACAGTTCAAAGAGCAAGCAGTTAGAAAAGGCAGAGAGGATACATTGCACTAAAGCGAAAAGCAACTCTCAAGGACCTTCCCCCTCCCCCTCAGGAGAATGTCAGAACCCATAGGAAGAAAAGAAAAGAATTAGATTTCCCCCCCCCAGGAAAGAAATGGGTTCTGACAGCAAGAAAGACCTTGAGAAGCCCGCCCAAAAAGACCAGTTACCAAAACATGATCCTGGAATTCAAATGAACACTGGGTCTCTGGGGGAGGAGTATTGAATATTGCTTTTAATATACTGCCTCGCAGGTTTTTCTCTCAGATCTCACCTTGATTCCCTGCTGTCACTAGCCCCTAATAAAAGTTCCTTTTGAAACAATACCTGTTTCAAGTGTTCTGCTTTCTTGGGTGGCTTAGCTGCGGTAGGTCCTTACAAGGGGTCAACTTATTTTCCAAAGTACCTGAAGGCAAGTCAAGAAACAATGGTTGGAAACTGATCAAGGAGAGAAGCAACCTGGAATTAAGGAGAAACTTCCTAACAGGAGGGCAATTATCCAGTGGAACAGCTTGCCTCCAGAAATCGTGGGCACTCCGTCACTGGAGGCTTTTAAGAAGAGACTGGACAGCCACTTGTCTGAGATGGTATAGGGCCTCCTGCTTGAACAGGGGGTTGGACTAGAAGACCTCCAGGGTCCCTTCCAGCTCTATTCTGACACAAAGTTGGCCCTGCCCTCAGGTGCCAAAAGGTCACCTGCTTCAACAAGGGGAAACCCATGCTAGTCTGTGGCAGTCAATTAACAGAAAATGGCCACTTCCAGGACTCCAGTCCAAAGAAAATGAAAAAGGTTCCCATGAGCTGCTTTGGCTGCTTTCTGTACTCAGCCTGATACATACAGCTTTATTTCACAGACATGCATCAAGGGAAGACCTGCTGGTGACAAGAGTGGGTGAGGAAATAAGGACGACCTGGTTAATTAAAAAACAGGACTTTGGGATGAAGGTCTCTCCATCGCTGCAGCTGCCCCTCCGCTCCCTTCTGGCTTGTTTGTGGCAGAAGAACAAGAGCAGCAACTGGAGGAACCTGAGGGAGATGCCTTCTCCTTTCCCTCCCTTGTCCAGATGGGGGGGGAGGGGAGCTGGCATTGCTGGGCTGATTGCAGGCCATAAAGGTCATTGGAGCTGGGGGGGAGGGAGTGAGGAGGGGGAGGGCTAGAGATCAGAGCCTCAATCAGCCAGGCTTGCTTAAATGAAAAAGGTCGAAGTAAGAGGGAAACATCATTTTAAGCAGCTAATGGAGTTTGTACATACTACACCAAGGAAAAAATAAACAGCCCAAGTCCTTTCCTATGGAATGCTGAGCCCATCTGTGTGACTTTCAGCAAAATTAAGCCTCATTTTTTATGCTGTTCTTTGAATTTATAAACAGATGGGCCAGAAATAAACCACCCTTCATGATGAATCATTAATTCTACCATTTAAAGGGGTGTCAGCCCCCATCTGAAAGCAAGAGGACCCCCATGCAGCCACCAGCAGGGTGTTTATGGCTTCTGAAAATGCAGTACATGGGTTCAGGGTTTCCAGTCAGTGTTGCAAATATTGCATTTTCCAGAGAGAAGCCATGACGATATAATGCAGGATCTAAAAAAAAAAAAGGCTTACATTGTGAAGCCATGCATGATCTCAGTTTTAAGCAAATGAAGAGAAGGAAATGGGAATTGTGAAAGCTTTGACAAGTTTAACATTGCAAATTAACCTCTCTAGATAAATGTATTGTAATGTGGGTTTTAAAATAATTTCTTCAGCATATTGCCTTTTTAAAAAAAATCCTCGGATTGTTAAAAACTAAAAATATAAAGAGGACTGAAAAATGCATCAGTAATTTTCTGGTTTCCGTGTTCAGTTCTCTTCCAGTGAAGAAGAGCTTTTATTCAGTAATCCAGCCTGTGCCTGTGCTGTACAAGCCAGATTTTCGTTCTGGATTAAAATATTACCAAAAGATTCTTAAATACAATTTAGTGACAACCTATCAGTTCAGTTCATGGCAATATGTTTCCCTGTGTGTCTCACAATCCTTCCCAAGTTTTGTATCATTAAAAGTGTTGGATGCACAGGGGTCCCCTTGCTTTTAGATAGGGCCCATGGCACCCATGCAAAGGGTAGAATTAATGATTTGTGACCTGAGTGCAAATATGCAAATGTACCTTTTGCTTTGATGGCCGAGTCCAGCTCTGCCCCAGCATCCAGGTCCTTGCGTTTCCCACACAGGAGAAGACAAGGCAAGGCCAGCTGGATCCTCCATCTCTGCTTCCCCTCCCACCAAGGGCCACCTGGGCTGGCAGGAAAGCATCCATCACTCCCCCTGCCTATGGTGGGGTAGGGTGGCTTTGGGGTGCTTAAAATGGCAGGTTTAGCCACTTCTGGCATGTAGAGGCTTCACCTGTCATGCCTCCGTGGGAGCCTGACTCTGAGGACGACATGGAGTTCCCTGTTGAGGCCCAGGAGGGGGTGTCTGTGGCTTTGGAGGACTGTGGGGAGGAGCAGGTTGAGGCAGGCCAGGGCCCTTCAAGTTTGGAACAGGGAAGGCAGAACTCAGGCGAGGAGCACGGCCCCTCCCCACCAGATCCCAGAGCAAAGAGGGCAGAGAGGAGGAGGGAACAACGAGGCAAGCTCATTTGCTCGGGAGAAGAGCATCACACCCCACTTCACAAGGCACACCTGGGAGTAGGTATTTAAGGAGACACTGTGGGGTGGGGCATTTGCTGGGAACAAACATAAACTCTTGTGATATGAGCTCTTGTACCTGGACTCTTTGTATTTTGGATCAAGTTTGTTTCCTGCTGAGTTCTCCTTGCTGTCCTCAGTTTTGCAGTTTGCAAGTTACAGGCAAGCTGGGCGTTGAAAAGATCATACTTTGTTTGTTTTCTGTTTTACTTTAAAGAACTGTTTAACTCTGTTGACTGTTTTATTGAACTTGTGCCAGCATATGTGGGGGCTGACCAGCTAATTGCTTTGCCTCCGTTCGGGGCCCTGGGTCTTCACACCACCCTTGGGACTTACCTCTCACCACAGAAGGCTGCATCTGCACATAGGTGGGCCCTTTGGAAGGAAGGAAGGACTCCTCAGCCCCCTAGTATCCAGCCACAAGTGCAAAAGTGGCATGGGATGGAAGAGCAGAGAGGCTCCTCACTGGTGTGATATCTGAACCTGGGTCCACGGCTAACTCAATCTGGATCCCAGAGTATGGAGAGGAGGGTGGATGAAGGATGGCAGCTGCCAGTAACAGGCCAGTTCCCCCCTTGACCCTGCTGTGAGGGGCTGCAGCTCAGGTGTTTTCAGAAGGGCACCAAAGGGGGCATAGAAGGCCTGGAAAGGGCCATCTAGGCATCACTCAGGCTCCTCCTGTGGCCCAGCTAGGATGGCCAGGGCAACTCTCTACAGCCGAAGAGGAGGGCATGCCCAGAGCAGACCACCTTACCCACCTCTTCTAGTGGCCAAAGAAGCAGGTTGGGTCATATTCAGACAAAGATCATCTTGGGAGAAAGGGGAACATACCCTCTTTTGGAACTGAACACTTAGAGACCCTCGGAGATTGCCTCCCCTGTGGGCTAGGAAGAAGACCAAGGCGAGGGGCGTCTTGAGGGAAGGAGCATCTTTGTGGTGGGTTGGGAGTTCCGAGGAAGATGAGCTGCAAGCCATCACTAGCCCATATGCTACAGAAAATGTGTTTCAGAGAGAAGAAGTTAAAATAATAAAACCACAATGTTGCTTTGGTAAGCAAAACATGCTCTCTCCGCCCTGGCCTAATCCTCCCAAATGCAAAGCACATTTCTGCATTTGCACCATCGACTGACGGGAAACGACGGGCTGCTATCTCTGTGTAAGCCAGCTGGAAGAAACATCATTGTGGTGCCAGGTTGATGTTCTGCTGACTGGGCTCTTCGCTGTAGGGGACCTGATGCACATTCCCCGACACGTCTGTGGCCACAAGGCAGGAGGAGCCACGCTTGGCCTGTCTGGCGAGGTGGGGGCGGCTGACAAAGCTGCTTTGCCTCTTAGCAGGATGGGACACCAAAGCCAATGCTTTGGGAAAGAGCAGATTCTGGCTAAGAAACTCAGCTTGTGGACTGCCCAGAGTTGTTGGTAGTCAGGGGAAATCCAGGTAGTCCTCAATTTACAACCACAATTCTAATTTCTGTTGCTAAGCAAGACAGTTGTTAAGTGAGCTTGTCCCATTTTGTGACCTTTCTTGCCACAGTTGTTAAATGAATCACTGCAGTTGTTAAGAATAGCATAGCATAGCATAGCATAGCATAGCATAGAGCTGGAAGGGACCTTGGAGGTCTTCTAGTCCAGCCCCCTGCTCAAGCAGGAGAACCTATACCATCTCAGACAAGTGGCTGTCTAGCCTCTTCTTAAAAACCTCCAGTGATGGAGCACCTACAACTTCTGAAGGCAAAGCTGGTCCACTGGTTAATTGTCCTCACTGTCAGGAAGTTTCTCCTTAATTCCAAGTTGCTTCTCTCTTTGGTCAGTTTCCGACCATTGTTTCTTGTCCTTCCTTCTGGTGCTCTGGTGAACAACCTGACCCCCTCTTCTTTATGGCAGCCCCTCAAATATTGGAATACTGCTATCATGTCACCACTATTTCTTCTTTTCTTTAGACTAGCCAAACTCAATTTCTGGGGGCAAGCTGTTCCCATTGACTTTGCTTGGCAGAAAATCGCAAAAGGGGATCGCGTGACCCCCGGGGATGCTGCGACCGTCATAAATATAAATCAGTTGCCAAGCATCTGAATTTCGATCAGGTGACCATGGAGATGCTGCAACGGTTGTAAGTTTGAAAAAAAAAACAGTCGCAAGTCACATTTTTCAGTGATGTTGTAACTTCAAATGGTCACTAAATGGACTGTTGTAAGTCGATGACAATCTATAGAAGTTTATAAATAAATAAAATCCTACCCTTGTCTTGCTATGGGCTACCATTTCGTAGAACTGAGCAGCTGCCAAGCTGCTTTGCTAGAGCAGCAGCTCTTTCCCAATGGAGAAGCAGTAGAGCTGCTCAGGATTATTGCGATGATCCTCTGAGCGACATTTCAAAAAATGTTCTCACCTTCCCTGGAAATTTTGCAATGAATTTTCCCAGCAAAAGTTGCTTTAGAACAGAGAGCATAGAACCATAGATCTGGAAGGGACCTCAGAGGTCTTCTAGTCCAGGGGTCCCCAACCCCCGGTCCGTGGACTGGTACTGGGCCACAGCACGCCAGCAACTGGTCCGCCCAAACAAGCAAAGCCCCATCTATGGGATGCAGGCAGCACATAAAACCACGGACTCTCCGGTCCGTGGAAAATCTCTCTCCACGGAACCGGTCCCTGATGCCCAAAAAGTTAGGGACCTCTGTTCTAATTCACCCCCCTGCTCAAGGCAGTTGCCTTAGCAGGAGGCTGAAATGCAAAATTTTGGAATACTTGGAAGTCATAAAAATTATTGCATATGGGGGATGGGGAAAGCTACCATTAGGAAGCTTAAATCTCTGAATCTTTCATGCTGTAACTCCTGGACAAAATATCTGCATTGGTTAAAATAGGAGTAAAATCTTCCCTTAAGAAGCAACAGCACTTAGACTTATATACCGCTTCACAGTGCTTTACAGCCCTCTCTAAGAGGTTTACAGAGTCAGCGTATTTCCCCCAACAATCTGGGTCCTCGTTTTGACAGCCTCAGAAGGATGGAAGGCTGAGTCAACCTTGTGCCCCGTCAGGATCGAATTCCTGACCATGGGCAGAGTTTGCCTGCAATCCTGCATTCTAACCACTGCACCACCATAGCTCTTTGGGTGTTGCTCTTTGCAGGTATCTTAAAAGCAGGTTTTTTTCCAGCATTCCCCAGTTTCATGGTTAAAATCCTATAATGAAAACATGTCCAAAATAAAGGCCTATTTTTCTTCAGAATGTTTCTCCCCTCCCCCCCACTTCACATCTTCTGCAGGAATTACCTGCTCAGCTTGCAGAACCTCCTGTAACTGTAAGTGATGCTTTTGATTTCCTTGAAATGAGTGTTCTCCCAGGTTAGGGTGGTCACTCCAGCCCTGCTGCTGGGGAAGGGGAGGGGAGGGGCAATTTCCTCAAAGGGGGCACTGAAGACTCTTTTGATTTCAGAAGGACTCCAAGGAACTGGTGCTCGGAGGGCTTGGGAGAAGAGCAGGAGGTTCTGAGGGAGGAAGGGGGATTTTGAAGAGGTCCTTGTGATAATAATACGATACTCAGCTGGAATAATTGATTGAACTCAGCTAGAACTTGGATCGAAAGACAAGAAAACTAATGACAATGCACCATGCTCTGCACCCAAAAAGTGATATTGATCAAATGCAGTGCTTTTTTTCTTAAAAAAAAAAAAAAGGTGCCGGAACTCACACATGTCATACAACCCTCCTTGCCTATCCTACAAGGTTCCATCCAAAAAAGGTGCTGGAAGTCCATTCTGGGCGTTCTATGAGAAAAAAAGCCCTGATCAAATGTACTTGCCAAGATCTCAGGGGGCAGAGAAGTCTTACAGGTGAAACAAACTGTGGAAGAGGACAAACACGGCTTAAGTGACTACCCAAGTAAAGCAAAAGAGCTTCTGCTGAAGGAGATGAACAAGATTGAAAGCAGAATATCAAAAGGAATCAACTGAGCATTGAGTTTCTAACTGGAAAAAGAAGCCTAGGCACAGCCCATACCTGAAGGTCATTGAAGGAAAGTTAACATGGAGCTGGTTGAGATCAGGGGTGCTGAAAAAAGAAACTGGAGACTTCGTTTTGGCTGCCCAAGAACAAGCCTTGCAGACCATTTTCACGGAAGCAAAAATTCAAGTGTCAGTAACAACAGCAAATGTCACTTACACAAAGAGAAAGATGAAACAGTGGTTCATCTTATGGGGGGTACTGACTATGACTGGGAGGTACTTGGAAGCCTGGAGCAAGAGGCCTGGCAGCATTTCCATCACATAATTAATTGGGGGGGGGAGATGGAGATGTCATTCCAGATGTGCATTTTTTTGTTTAATCCACTCTTATTCTTTTCCAAAGAATTTAAATCCTCTAAATTTCTGATTCGCATTCAAAGCAAAAGAAATATGCAGGGTCTGTCTATGTCTGGCATTTTATATGAAAGAAGTAGGGGGAGGGATTCAACCTCCCTGATGTGGAAAGAATCTCCCAGTTTTCAGCTTGCACAGAAATTGTGCCCAGGACCCTGAGGTACCAAAAGTGACTCTCTTCTTAAAAGACATTTCAATCATCCAGTTATTTGATTTATAAGACTTTTCAATCTATCATCACTGAAGTTTTTTTATCATTTACCATAAACACAAAATCAAAGTTAAAGGCATGAATAACATAAGAATTGAAATTTAAAGGCCCGGAGATTATATGTATAGAAAACTCAAACAGAAAAGTGAGGCCTCTCATCACTGTTGGAAAGTTCTTCCAAGAAGGCTGGTCAAAGTGTGGAAAATGAGCCTTCAAGCAATCTAGATACTCCCAAGGATTGTTATGATTGTGTGTCTGGGTGGGGAGCCATGTATTCTGGGCCAGATCACACACTGTAGGCTTGAAAGGCTATAGGTAGTATCTTGTACCAGCAAACAAGCTGGCAGCCATTCCCGACAAAGGCTGTCCAATATCTTCCTAAAAGCCTCCAGTGATGGTGTACCCACAACTTCTGAAAGCAAGCTGTTCCACTGGTTCATTGTTCTCACTGCCAGGAAAATTCTCCTTAGTTCTAGATTACTTTGATCTTCGATGGTTTCCATCCATTGTTTCTCGTCTTGCCTTCTGGTGTTTTGAAAAATAGACCCCCTCTTTTTTGTGTCAGCCCCTCAAATATTAGAACACTGAGAGTGAAGGTTCATTCTCTGAGCTCGTGGGTTGGTTTCTGAACATTTAGTTACCAGGCAAGGTAACATCTTCAGCAGAGTTTAGGGGATGATGTTGTTCTTCTGTGTATAAGGACTTCAGGTGTGGGTGTGTCAAGTGAGGGTCTGTGATGGGTCTTATGATGGGTCAGGTGTGAGTCATCAGTGGGTCGTGTGATGGGTCTTCTGATGGAGAGGTTCCATCAGGTCGGGCCGTTGGGAGGTAGATTGCTAATAGGAAGAGGGGGGCTTGCGTGGGTTGGTTGTTTGTCAGTGCTGCCTCTGATTGGCTGTGTGGAAGATTTGGATTCTGAGGGGTTCGTAGGCTGGTTGTAGGTCAATGTGTCTGTTGATGGAATTTCTTGTGGAGTGCCAGGTTCTGATAAACTCACAAGTGTGGCGGGTGTCAGCATGGCCAATGATTCTTGTGTTGCTCCAATTGAACTGGTGCTGTTTGATATCGGTAGAGATTAAGGATTTGGGATTGTGGCATTTGACTGCCAGCTGGTGTTTGTGGATCCTGGTTTTTAATTGATGTGATGTTTGTCCCACATAGAATTAGAACACTGCTATCATGTCAATCTTACTCCTTCTTTTCACTCGATTAGATAAACCCAATTCCTGCAACCGTTCCTCATATGTTTTAGCCTCCAGCCAATTGCTCTTTTCTGCACTCATTCCACAGTCTCAACATCTTTTTATAAAGTGGTAACCAAAGTGGATGAATGTTCCAAGAGTGGCCAATTAGCTGGACATCAATACCTGGGAAAATCCTGGAAAAGAATATCAAACAGAGGATTTGTTAACACCTAGAAATGAACAGGGTGATTACTAGAAGCCAGCATGGGTTTGTTAAAAGCAGATCATGCCAGACAAAACATATTGTCTATTTTTGACAAAGTAACAAAATTAATGGATCAGCTAAATACTGTGGTCATGTTATATTTGTGCTTCAATAAGGCATTTGACAAAGTAGACCACAATCTACTTTTTGGAAAAATTGTGGGATAAATTTCCTAACAATGGAATGGCTTGCCTCCGATGTTGTGGAGGCTCAATCACTGGAAATTTTTAAGAAGAGATTAGACAACCATTTGTCCAGAATGATATAGGGTCTCCAGCTATTGCAGGGATTGGACTAGAAGACCTTCAAGGTCCCTTCAAACTGTGTTGTTCTGTATTTTTCTTTCCTGTGCTTGTCAGGCTCAAAGTCCTTGGCAGAAGGAAGGAGTGAGATTAATTCTGACAGGCAGGAAAGTCTCTTTGTAACTAGAGAGGTGCAAAAACACTGTGGTCTGGCCATTTTTTTTTCTTCCTCTTTGAAAACAATTACTTTTTCTGCAAACTGAAAGGCTGCAGTTTAGAAAGCAAGTCCAGCAGGAGCACATGGGAGCCAGCCATGTACAGGGCATCTTCCCTTCCCCCCCACCCCATCAAGCTGCCGTAGCCTCATAGTCACCTGCTCCAGCTTGACTACCTCACTTTGAGTGCAGCAGTCCCAGAAGGAGTACCACCTGATCTCTCTTCCAGCACCCTACAGAGGTCCATCATCTGTAGCAACCTCCCAGCACCCTATGTGTGGCCACAAAGCCTCCTGGAGTGGAGAGAGGAAGAAAGTTGACCTTGATGCAGGATCCATTGCCTAGACAAAACCCTTAAGTTTAAATCCAGAACAATAACATTTGGAATCAGCCAATAACATTTGGAATCAGCTTTCAATCTTCCTGGCCTCTGAGAGCTGCCCACTTGCCCTTCCAACCTCTGGAGTCAGACAGACACCATTCGTTTCCATTAAAACCCATGGGGCAGCAATGGGAGACCTACCTGTATTGGCTTCGTAGCCTCAGTGAGTCTCCGGGTGAGAAAACACATGACGTGGGCTGCAAAACAAGGGAAAAGACGTGGCTGCAGGAAAAGGAGATGCCCCCTGATTTACAAAGGTTTCAGAAAGGGAGGAGGCCCAGCACAATCCAAGTTGCAAGGTTCTCTCCTCATCACTGTCTCAGTACAAGTAATTCCAGTCTTCCTGTAGTGTTGATTCACTGGCTTGGTCTATCTAGCCAAGCTGACATGAATAAACTGGGCTGAATTATTTAACACTGTTTGGTGTGTTGGGAATTAAGAACTGAAATAGGCATTTGAGGATTAGAGCAAAGTTAAGCACCCTGTTAGGAATATAATTTGTATAAGATATTGCTTGCGTGAAAAAACAAAAAGGAAGATAACCTTCATTTAAGAAATAACAAGTGATAGGAAACCCTGAATTATTTAAAACTACATAGAGCTAATAAGGTGTAGAGTGTCATTCTCCATTATGTTAGGAGAGGGAGTTAGGTGAAAACCTGAATTGCACCATTCAGAGAAGAGGGAGAAGGAGAGGGATGGGGGGCAGGAGAGGGGGAGAGGGAGGGGGAAGGGGAGAGGGAGGAAGAGGAAAAAGGAGGGAGGGGGAGAGAGGGGGGAGGGAGACAGAGCGAGAGAGCTCAGAACTGGGAGAGGAAGAAAGCAATGCCAGTCCAGAGATCAGCAGTCTAATCAAAAGAGGCATGTTACCTAAACACAGACCAAGGTAGTCTTTTAAAGAAAAGGTGGGCTCTATAAGCAAATTTCCATGAAGTTTCTGGTAGGTTTCTCTAGATAAAAGCCATTCTGTCAGATGCCAGAGTTTTGAAGCCCATCATCAAAGACTCATAGAACATAGAATTCTAGAGCGGGGAGGGTCCTTGGAGGTCTTCTAATCCACCACCACCACCCCTCCCTGCAAGGCAGGAGTCTTATGATTCTTCAGTCTCTTCTTGGAAACCTCCAGTGATGGAGCACCACAACTTCTAAAGGCAGGATTCCAAGGGTTAATTGTTCTCGCTGTTAAGGACATTTCTCCTTAATTCTAGGTTGGATCTCCCTTTAATGATCTTCCACTCATTACTTCTTATCATCAACATCAACATCCCTGAAAACCAACTCTGAAATAACCTTTCCTGTTTTATGGCTTTTTTTCCGTCTGAATTCAGACACCAATGAGAAGTAGGCACTGCTTAAATGCAACAGCTCTGTATGACTCTCAACTGCCTAAATCCAAATTCTCTCCCCATGAGATAGGGAGATAGTCAGCCTGATAGCCATAATTCTCTCCCAGGGTAGTCTTTGGGCCCACCATCCTTCCTGTAATAAAAATTTGAACATAGAACACGTTTTCTTTATAAACATTTTTATAGTACTTTAATATTCAAAGAGACAAACAAAAAAAGGAACAAAAAGGAAATGCAAAACCAAACAGAAGAAAAGAAAACAACACAAATATTATATTGCAAATAAGGAAATCATTCAGTCCTTTTAAACATATCATTAAATCTTCCACACAAAACAGTATTGATTAGCCCTTCCATTAGATTGGTAAAATTTCTGTTTGAAAACAAAGGGAATGCATTATTATTGATTCAATACTGTAAAACTGGGGTTATTTTGTTTTTCAAGAATGAAAAATCATTTTTACTGCTCCTGCATACTTTATACTTATAGTTTATGAAAATATAATCCTACTGCACTTTTCTTTCTTTCACAAACATATGGATATTAAACCAAATATAAAATAAATAAAATGGCCCCAAACTATCTATATCTAGTCAGCAAGGATCCCCTACTCTATTTTTCACTTCCAGAATAATGATATTGATGTAGAAACCTTTTTATACACTATCTTATGTGTCCAGTAACAATGAAAAAAAATACTTTGTTAAATTATTTTAAGATCATAAAATATGATCTTTAACATCTTAACATTTTTAGCCATTGATTTGTTCACATGGGACATTCTAGCTCTTTGTTCCAAAACTTTTTCAAACAATTAAGATCCATCTTAGTGATATCAATAACTATACAGAAAAATGCCGAAGACTTGGCATTATCCCAAACACATTCCAATAATAAAAATAGTTCAGGAGTTTTATATGCTGCTAGTGCCAAATTGTGAAACCAAGAGGTATTTTAATATAATATAGATCTATTCTTCAATTCCAGGCAATCCAAATTCCCTCAGAGAATCAAAAAGTTGACTGGCAATAAGTTGTTTATTTGGACAGGTGAGTAGCCAGAGAGTAGTTCGGATGTAAATAAGAGATAAACTCCTAAATCCTTTCCCCAAGGTGGGTCGTTAAGTATGGCCTCTCTGGTGAACCTGTGAGGTGTCTTGATCTTCCTGTGGACTGATGAGAGAGCAGCATAAAAAAATAGGAGACAGATTGTGTCTGAGGCCTCCATCTCAGTTGAAGAAAGGATTTTCCACTTTGGCATAAACAGATTCCTTCATTCCTCCGCTATTCAAAATACGAACATTATTGTCCTCAAAAGAATGTCTTTTTTTCTTTTCAATGAAGCTATACTGCTGATTGTGGTCCTATGCTGGGCCATCCTATTGTCTGAAGGCTGTTTGATTTTGATGGCCATATCTGGCCTTAGATTCTGCTTTGGCAAACTCTCTCCAACAAGCAACTGAGTCAGAAAAACATTCAAAAGCAATTTATTAGAGTACTGTGATTAAAGAGGGTTTCTCTATGAAAATAGGAAAATGGCTGGGAAAATGGCTTACATTTATATTTATAGTTAGCACAATATAGACACTTCAAAGTAGAAGCTGATTTATTTAGAAATGGTCAACTGTCCAGTTACATCACAAAAATTAAAGCATCCAATAATACGTGAGCATGGTCATAGAAAAGAATATTGTATTCTGAATACTCAACACATTTTACTTGATATTAATAACAAGAAAAAAGTCAAGGAAACTGTAGGACTACTAAAGAGAAAAGATGGCAAGGAAATAACAGGCAACAGGGAGAAAGCAGAGCTGCTTAACTCATACTTTTCATCAGTCTTCACACAAAAAGAAACTATAGCCCAACATACCCCAAAAAACCCACTGCAAAAGACAAATTAGAAACAAAATTTAAAATAAGCAAGAAAATGGTAAGAGAATACCTATCCGACCTTGATGAATATAAATCACCAGGACCCAACAGATTACATCCCAGAGTTCTGAAGGAGCTGGCAGATGTTATCTCAGAACCATTGCACCATATCTTTCAAAAATCCTGGAGCACCAGGGGAAGTACCTGAGGATTGGAAAAGGGCTGATGTGGTTCCCATCTTCAAGAAAGGGGAAAAAACAGATCCAGGAAACTACAGATCAATCAGTCTAACATTAATACCTGGGAAGATCCTGGAAAAGATAATCAAACAATAGATCTGTGAACAACTAGAAGCAAACAAAGTTATAACCAGCAGGCAGCACAGGTTTGTTAAAAAAAAGATCATGCCAAACCAATCTTATTTCATTCTTTGATAAAGTAACTAAATTAGTAGACTAGCGAAATGCTATGGATTTCAGTAAGGCATTTGACAAAGTAGACCACAACCTGCTGCTTAGTAAGCTGCATGGATCTGCAGCTGGCTGACAAACCGTACTTAGTGAGTAGTCCTCAATGGTACTACATCCACATGGAGAGAATAAGCAGTGGAGTACCATAAGGCTCTGTCTTAAGCCTAGTACTCTTCAATATCTTCATAAATGACTTAGATGAGGGAATAGAAGGGGAACTCATCAAATTTGCAGATGACACTAAACTGGCAGCAATAGCCAACACCCCAGAAGACAAGCTCAGGGTCCAAAAATATCTTGACAAACTTGGACAATGGGCCCTATCCAACAAAATGAGTTTCAATGTGGAGAAAAGCAAAGTTTTACATTTAGGCAGAAAAATCAAAGATATAAGTACAGATTAGGTGAGATCTGGCTCAAAAACAGTAACTTTGAGAGGGACCTTGGAGTCCTAGTGGACGATCACTTAACTATGAGCCAGCAGTGTGAGCAGCAGCCAAAAAAGCTTATACAATCCTGGGTTGTATAAACAGAGGCGTAGAATCAAGATCACACGATGTATTAGTATCGCTTTATAACACCCTAGTAAGACCACACCCGGAATACTGCAACCAATTTTGGTCACCATAGTACAAAAAAAATGTTGAGAGTTCAAAGAAAGTTCAGAGAAGAGCAACTAAATTGATCAAAGTCTTGGAGACTAAAACATACGAAGAACGGCTGCAGGACTTGGGTTTGGTTAGTCTGAAGAAAAGAAGAAACAGGGGTGACATGATAGCAGTATTCCAGTATTTGAGGGGCTGCCACAAAGAAGAGAGGGTCAAATTATTCTCCAAAGCACCTGAAGGCAGGACAAGAAACAATGGTTGGAAACTAATCAAGGAGAGAAGCAACTTGAAATTAAGGAGAAACTTCCTAACAGTGAGGACAATCAACCAGTGGAACAGCTTGTCCCCAGAAATCGTGGGCACCCCATCACTGGAGATTTTTAAAAAGAGACTGGACAGTCAATTGTCTGAGATGGTATAGGTTCTCCTGCTTTATATTTATACTTATAGCTCAGGGCTGAGCTTTGGTGCTCTCTGAGTAGCATTGTTTTCTTTAAGACATTTCATTGCCCAACTAGGCAACTAGAAAGGGAGTGGGTGTGTTTTCTGTTCCACAATCAAGGACTAACAACTCAGATGAACAAGCTAAGAGTAAACAACAGCTTAATCATGGAGCCACCAAGAACACTCCCACCAACACTAACAGAACAAGCCACCAGTATAAACAGAAAGCAAGCCCCACTCCCTTCTAGCACTGATGATGTTACCTAGCTTGGGTAATGAAATGTCTGCAAGAAAACAAGGAAGCTCAGAAAGCATCAAGCACCCCTCATTTCAATCCTGAGCTACAAATATTCTCCTTTATTGGCAACACCATTCTTTCCTGAGTAGTAAACATTGTGACTGACTGAAAGTGTTCAATCCTGGTCTATCTCAATTTGCTGATGCCTAAGATGTCAGTTTGTAGTTGTTCCACTTCACTGTTCACTGTGTAGAATGTTCTCATGTTTGTCTTCATATGTTCCATATTCCCACTGTAATTCTGTCTTTGCAGCTTTAGTTTTTTGTTTTCTGAAAAGCAACATCACCAAGTAGTCATTCCAAAGGCTTTAATCTAACTATGTCATAAACACCTTTAGTTCTCCAAAAGTTTCTCAGCTCTTTCTCAATAGCATGTTGAGTGCCATAGAACATAGAACACAGAATAATAGAGTTGGAAGGGACCTCAGTGGTCTTCTAGTCCAACCCCCTGCTTCAGCAGGAGACCCTATATCTTTCACACAAATGGCTGTCCAGTCTCTTTTTGAAAGCCTTCAGTGATAGAACACCCACAACTTCTGAAGACAAGCTGTTCCACTGATTAACTGGGAACTAAGGGAATTTCTCCTTAGTTCTAAAGTTGCTTCTCTCTTTGGTTAGTTTCCAACCATTGTTTCTCATCTTGCTTTTTGGTGCTTTGGAAAATAGGTTGGCCCTCTTGTCTTTGTAGGAGCCCCTCAAATATTAGAACAGTGCTATCATGTCCAATGGTGGGATCCAAATATGTGAACAACTAGTTCTCTGAGTGAATGCCACTTCCGGAAGTCCGTTGTGGGCCTGGGCAACAAAAAATTAGCTTCCGGTTCTAGTGCGAACTGGCTGAATCCCACTGATCATGTCCCCCATTCCTCCTTTTTATTAGACTAAACATATCCAGTTCCTGTAATCTGACTTGTAAACCACCTGATCATCCAGCACTATGTCATTTCATAATTTCTATCCTTGTGGCTTACTTGGAAAAAAATACAGGAGTGGTTTCCCATTGCCTTCTCCCACACAATTTGACTTGAACACCCCTGCCATTGTCACTAAAGTGATCATCTTCCTCCAGCATCTTTCTCAATGGCTGCTGCCCACATAAATGCCGGCTGCCTTTAATTGGCAGCTGGTGTGACCTTCTGACCTTGGGTGACCCAACTGAAGGTATATGCTCTTGATGTACACTTCCAGTTTTAATCATGCATCCCTCCCAGGAACACCCCATGATAAGGATTTAGGGGAGGAAATGAAATTTGGTTCAGGTCTTACCCAACTTTGAGGTTGCTCTGAGACCTGGCAGCCATATTTTGCATTCAGTTCATCCTTGATAGAGGAAAGTGTCTCTGGGAACTGAGGTTGAGACCCAGAAGCAGCCATGCCAGAATGAACCCTCCCACCCACTTTAATGGAACTGAAAAATGCTGATAGCAACTGTACTTCCAAGTCAGCCTTAATTGCAGAATTATTTGAAAATCTTATCTTGGCCTGAGCACAATCTCCTTGTGTCAGATTGAAGAACTGCCAGCCAAATTTTCAAATGAAAAAGCAGCAACAAAACAAAAACCAGATCCTTCCCTTTTCACTCCCATAAACAGCTGCAACCAGCTTGGGTGTTACTATTTTTAATTTTGCTAAGCCCTGGTACCATCTTCTGAAGTCAAGTAATTACTGCTCAGAATTGTAGTCCAGAACAGCTGTGGCCCTTTTCCTTCTGGAGAAGGAGGAGCAGGAACAGGAGGCTGGTTACAAAATCAGATCACTCTGCCATTAAAAGCATGGCAGACATGCCAAAGGGCACGAAATCCAAGTGCAAGTAAAGTTTGTTGTTTCGTAAGTGATGTGCTGCTCCAGGTTCTAATGTTGGAGTACCACCGAGGAAACCTCTGCCATTAGGAGGTCCCTCCTGGGACCTTCTGTCCCAGATCCCAGTGAGAATGGATTAGCTGTTTTGCAGATGCACAGAGAATGAAACTAGCCAGAATGAAATTTTATTAGAATTTTACTAGAATTCATCCCTCCCTGGGGAAAAAAAAATCTGCTCTGGGAAGAGATGGTAATTGCATTAAATATTTAGGCTTGACAAGAAGGCAAGAAAACTTTAAAATAATAGCAATAGAAACAGCACTTAGATTTATATACTGCTTCACAGTGCTTCACATACCTCTCTAAGCAGTTAACAGAGTCAGCACATTGCCCCCAACAATCGGGGTCCTTGTTTTAACAATCTCAGAAGGATGGATGGCTGAGTCAACCTGGAGCCGGTCAGGATCAAACTGCTGGCTGTATTAGCCTGCAGTAGTGCATTCTAACCACTGCACCACCACAACATATACTTTTTGTCTACATATGCAAGGCTGTGTGAAGTGTGGAGGCTTCTTAACTGCTGCTTCCAGGATTGGCCCTGAACCTGCTAGATGCCATGATACATTCCAGGAAATGTTGGAGAAGAACCTTTTGGCTATCCAAGAACCCTGCTTTATGTTTTCTTTACAAAAATATTTTTTAAAGATGACAGTCTTCCTAATTGCAACCTAGGAACAAATAATCTGGCTTCTTTTTTTCCACACTGGCTTCTCTTGAGCCAGATTTAGATCCCTTCCCTGATTATGTGGTGATTCTGGCACTGTTTCTGATCCTATAAGGACTCTGGACCACATCTGCCTCTTGGAGATGACTCAGCTTGTGCTCTAACATGGGTGTTTCTGCCAACAAAAGAAGTTGCACCCAACCATGCTTCTTATTGCCTGGTACAATTGAAGGTGCTGATTATTTAGCTACATGCAAGAGAGCCTGATTACTTGATGGATGTCTCCATCTCCGAGACAGCTGCCCAGCTGACTCAATCTTTCAGGGTAAGTGTGTTCTGTGTTCCTTTGATCAACAACGTCATCAGACAGACTCCAGAAGTGCATTCCTCTGTTGCAGTGCCTACCCTTTGGAAGGAGAGTCCCCTCCAAAACCCATATGGGTCCTGCACTGCTGTTGTTTAGAAGAGCCATGAAGACCTGGCTTTTCATTCTGCAAGGGAGATCGAGAACCCTCACTTCATTTTTTAAAAAATGTTTTGTTGATATTATTTTTTAAAATTATTTTATTAAAACCATCAACATTAAACATAAGTTCATATTAAAAAACAATCATCATATATCCTGCAATACAATTCTAAGGATCAGTTTTTGTGAACGTCTGGTTTAGTTAACATTCCTCATTCCTCACATCAAGCTCTATGATCCCTAACAAAAGATCCTGAGGTAGAAATTCAGTATCCTGAGGTACAACTTCAGTACGCTTTTCCAATATTAAAGCAATCAACATTAAGTCTGGGCTCTTATTAATAAGCTGTCCTCATAGGACCTGAAAATACAGCTCTTGTATATGGTCTATCTACATTCATACAATCAGCCTTGAACATAAAATCATAGTATGCATCAATCATCATAGCACCTGGTATACATCACTAAGTGTTAATCTTTATAAACGTCTGGTTTGGTAAGCATTTTTCACTCCTCACATCAAGCCTCAACTATACGCCTGTTACAATTTATTTGATTGGTGTTTCTCTTTTCTATAGTCTATCCACAGTTTCTAGTCTATAACATATTATTCATCTCAGTATTAGTGCAATCGTTTCTGATCCTTAACCAAAAATCCTGAAGTAAAAGTTTAATAACCTGAGGTAGATCTTGGATATGGTTTATCTACTAGTATATCTAGTCTATCACATATTGTTCAGTCACGCTTCTGAATTAACTTCGTCTCAGTAATAGTGCAATCTTTTATAGTCCCTAACCAATGATCCTGAGGTAGAAGTTTCATAACCTGAGATAGAAATTCAATCCGCTTTATCAATATTAGAGCAAACAACATTAAGCATATGATCATATTAAGAGGCTTTCGTCATACAACATAGGCATACAACATTAGGTGTTAGTCTTTGTAAACATTTGATTTGGTAAACATTCTTCGCTCTTCACGTCGAGCCTCAACTAAACGCCAGGTGCATTTTGTTTGATTGGTGTTTCTCTTGTATATAGTCTATCCACTGTTTCCAGTCTGCCAAATATTGTTCATTTGAGCGATCTTTCAGGTATGCCGATATTTTCGCCATTTCCGCCAGATTTGTTACTTTCACAGTCCATTCTTCTATAGGCGGTATTTCTGGATTCTTCCAGTATTGTCCCACCAACAATCTGGCTGCTGTGATCAAGTTCAGAAATAAGCTCGTCTCTGAGGTAGTGTAGTCCTTTGTTATCCCTAACAAAAAAACCTGAGGTAGAAATTCAATACGCTTTTTGAAAATGGTTTGGAGTGTCCACCATATCTTCCTCCAGAAGGCTTTGATTTTTCTGCATGTCCACCATACATGAAAGTAGGTAGCCTCCCCGTCGCCACACCTTCAGCATTTGGGCTGGGAGTCTGGATAGATGAGTGATAGTTTTTTCGGGTCGAGGTGCCACCTATAGAACATCTTGTAAAAGTTTTCCCTTAAGTGTTGCGATTTCGTAAATTCCACATTTCTCACCCAGATTTTCTCCCACGTGTCCATGGTGATAGAATGCCCAAAGTCTTGTTCCCACTTTATCATACAGTTCTTGACTAGCTCGGTTTCAGAGTCCATTTCTACCAGGATGCTGTACACTCGTCTGATGTGCATGATCCCCTGTTCTCTAATCTGTTTAATTACATCCTCATCAGTCTGGGATAAGCCCTTCTTCTTGTCTTTATGCCACCTTGATTGCAGTTGTAGATATGATAGCCAGGTACCTCCTATTCCTTCGTCTGCTAGCGTTGTTTGGGGTTTTAAGGAGAACCCATTTTCTTCTTCCAGTAGAAGTTTACTGTAGGGCACCATTTCTTGCCCTTGGGATGTGTTTACATCCCCTATCGCGTGTCCGGGGATCGTCCAGATGGGAATCTTGTCATGTAGGAGGTGTTTATATTTCTTCCAGACCCATAACAATGGGATTCATAAGAACATAAGAACATAAGAAGAGCCATGCTGAATCAGGCCAAAGCCCATCGAGTCCAGCATTCTGTGTCACACAGTGGCCCACCAAATGTACATGGGGATCTTGAGCAGAAAGAGAAGGCAAAACCCTCCCTTTCCCTTGACCCCCAAACAAATGGTACTCAAGGGAATCCTGCCTGCCTCAACCAACATAGAGGCGGCACATGGACATCTATTTTAATAACCACCAATACACTTTGCATCCATGAATCTATCTAGCCCTGCCTTGAAGCTGTCAAGGCTGACAGCTGTCACGACCCCTTCAGGAAGTGAATTCCATAAATCAACGACCCTCTGGGTGAAGAAATATTTCCCTTTATTTGTCCTCACTTTCTTAGCTATAAGCTTTAGGGAGTGCCCCCGTGTCCTGGTATTGTGTGATAGAGAAAAGAATTTTTCTCTATCCTCATTTTCTATCCCATGCATGATTTTATACACTTCGATCATGTCACCCCTTAAACGCCGTCTTTCAAGGCTGAAGAGACCAAGGCGTTGCAATCTGGTTTCATAAGGGAGGCGCTCCATTTCCTTGATCATTCTTGTTGCCCTTTTTTGCACCTTTTCCAGTTCCATTATATCCTTCTTGAGGTGCGGTGACCAGAACTGTACACAGTACTCCAAGTGTGGTCTCACCATCGATTTGTACAAAGGCAATACAACACTTGCTGACTTATTTTCGATTCCCTTCCTAATCATGCCAAGCATGGAATTTGCTTTTTTTACTGCTGCTGCGCATTGGGTTGACATCTTCATCGAGCTGTCCACCAAAACCCCAAGATCCCTTTCTTGGGTTGTCTCAGAAAGTTTGGTCCCCATCAGTTGGTAAGTATAATTGGGGTTCTTTGCCCCGATGTGCATAACTTTGCACTTGTTTAGGTTAAAATGCATTTGCCACTTTGTTGCCCACTCACACAATTTCGAGAGATCCTTCTGGAGCTCCCGACAATCAGTTTCACTTTTCACAACCCGGAACAATTTAGTGTCATCAGCAAACTTGGCTACCTCACTATTAACTTCTACATCCAGATCATTGATGAATAAATTAAAAAGTAAAGGCCCCAAAACTGAACCTTGGGGTACACCACTTCTCACTTCTTTCCATCTGGAGAATTGTCCATTTATTGCCACCCTTTGCTTCCTACAATTTAGCCAGTTACCAATCCAGGACAAGACCTGTCCTCTAATTCCGTGGCTGGAGAGCTTTTTTAGGAGCCTTTGGTGAGGGACTTTGTCAAAAGCCTTTTGAAAGTCAAGATATACAATATCAACTGGGGCCCCTTTATCTATGTATTTATTTACACCCTCAAAGAATTCTAACAAGTTAGTAAGACATGATTTGCCTTTGCAGAAACCATGTTGATTTTCTTTCAGCAATGCCTGTTTTTCTATGTGCCCTGTAATTTTATCTTTAATAATGGTTTCCATCAGTTTGCCTGGAACTGAGGTTAGACTGACTGGTCTATAGTTTCCTGGATCACCTCTGGATCCTTTCTTGAAGATCGGGGTTATATTTGCTTCCCTCCAATACTCTGGTACAGTGCCTGATCTTAGAGAAAGATTGTATATTTTAGCTAGAAGTTCAGCAATTTCACACTTGAGTTCCTTGAGAATTCTAGGGTGGATGCCATCTGGACCCGGCGATTTGTTGACGTTTAGTTTAGAAAGGCATGCAAGAACATCTTCCTTGTTTATCTCTATCAGGTTTAATTCTTCTATTTTCCTCCCTGGGAAAATTCGTAGTGGGTTCTCCTTGAAGTTCCTGTCTGCCTTTTTGTCGTATACTAAGTATGCGTGCCAGCCGAATAGTAGACCATGCCCTTCAATATTCAGTATTCTATCATTCGTCATATTGATCCAGTCACTCAACGCCACCAACGTCGCTGCATAGTAGTATAGCTTTAGGTTCGGCATTTTTAGTCCCCCTCTCTTCCTCGTGTCCTGGATGATTTTTAGTTTCACCCTCGGTCTCTTGTCGTCCCAAATAAATCTGCTGACGCCCTTCTGCCAACTGTCCAAGTCCACCTCCCTTTTGAGTATAGGTAGCATTTGAAAGAGGAATAGAAATCTTGGCAAGACGTTCATCTTTACTGCTGCTATCCTGCCCAGCAAGGATAGTCGTAGTGTTTTCCACCTTTCCAGATCTGCTTGTATCTTGCTCCACAGCACCTCGTAGTTATTTTTGTATAATTTCGCATTTGTTGTTTCTATCTCCACTCCCAGGTATTTAACTTTCTTAACTATTTCACAACCCGTTATTCTTTCCAAGTCCTGTTTTGCTTTGTTGTCTAGATTTTTAACTAGCATCTTCGTTTTTGATATGTTGACTTTAAAACCTGATACCTTGCCATAGTCTTTCATTATCTCCATCAAACTCCTTGTTGATTGTACTGGTTGCGATACTGTCACCAGTAGGTCGTCTGCAAAGGCACACAGTCTGTAGTCCTGTTTTCCAATCTGTATGCCCTTTATGTCCTCTCCTGTTCTTATCTTGTTCAGCAGAATCTCCATCGTTAAGACAAATAACAGTGGTGACAGTGGACAGCCCTGTCTCGTGCCTCTTTCTATGTTGAATGGGTCTGTTAGTTCGCCATTCACAATGATCTGGCCCATTTGTTTCTGGTAGATTGCTATTATGGAGTTGAGGAACTGCTTTCCCATTTTCATCCCCCGGGCTAGGTTCGTCAGGAATGGCCAATTCAGTCTGTCAAAGGCTTTTTCTGCATCCACAAACATGAGGGTAGCAGGTACCTGGTTGTGCCTTTCCAAGTACTCTATTATGTTCAGCAGCTGTCTCACGTTGGTTTTCATCTGACGTCCTTGTATAAACCCTGTTTGATCCGGGTGGATTATTTTTTGTAATACAGTCATTAATCTGTTGGCCAGCACTTTTGTGAAGAGTTTGTAGTCCGTGTTCAATAGTGAGATGGGCCTATAATTAGCCGGTAGTGCATTATCTTTTCCCTCTTTGGGGATTAGAGAAATGTAGGCTGTTTTCCAGGAGGGTGGGACTTGGCCTCCTTCTTGTATGTTGACAAATAGCTTTCTGAGGGGTTCTATCATTTCCTCTTGGAGATGCTTGTAATAGATAGCTGTTATCCCATCCGTCCCGGGTGATTTTCCTTTTTTCAGTTGTTTGATCGCTGAGTGTATTTTCTCCTTCGTGACTGGGGCGTTCAGGGCATCTCGTTGTGTATCGGTGAATACCATTAATTGTTCGTTTTGTAGAAACTTTTCTATCTCTTTGTCCTGTATCTTCTCCTCAGCGTATAGCTGTGAGTAGAACTCGGTGAAAGCTTTCTTAATGGTTTCCTGTTTGAATTCTTCCTTGCCTTTGTACTCTATCTTTTCAATTATGCGGGCTTTCTGTTTCTTTCTTATGGTGTAAGCCAGCCACCGACCTGGTTTGTTGGCGCTACAGAATGTCCTGTGTTTTGCATATTCTATATTCTATATTCTATGCTACTTGATCCACTATCTTGTTTTCTTAGTATCTTAATTCCTTCTTTTGTGGCTTTGTCCTCCGGTCTTTTTATTAATAATTGTTCCTGTTTCTTTATCTCCTCCTCTAGTTCCTTTCTTTTTCGTTCTTGTTTGCGTCGGTGCCTGGCGTTCATGTTCATGAGGATCCCGCGCATAAATGCCTTGCTAGCGTCCCAAATCATTTCAATGGGTGTTTCATTGTTCATATTTATACTAAAGAATTCCTTCATGGCACTTTTGCATTCAGCCACCTCTTTCTCGTGTCTAAACAGGTTTTCATTAATTCTCCAGGATCTCCTCGCTTTCCGATCCTGTCTTAATTCCATCCCTACCGGGTTATGGTCTGTTAGTACTTTGGGTAGGATTGACACAGTGTTTAGGCGGACTAGCAAGTCACTACCGGTAGATGCCAGGATGAAGTCAATTCTGGAAAATAATTGATGCCTCTCGGAGAAAAAGGTGAATTCTTGCTCTTTGCCGTGCCGTTCCCTCCAGACGTCTGTCAGTACAAGGTCTTCCTTCATGTCGAAGAAAGATTTAGGCAACTTGGAGTGTTTCTGTGGGTTAGGTTTTGTTTTCTTCTTGTCCAGGGCAATCTCTATGACCCCGTTCCAATCTCCCAGAATAATACATGATCTGTAGTTGAGTTGTATTAACTTCTTGTGTACCTTTTTGTAGAATTTTCCCTGTTGTTGATTTGGTGCATATATGCCCATCACCAGGATTTTCTTGTCATCCTGTGTCACTTTGATTGCTAGGTATCTACCCTGGGAGTCCGACTCTATTAGCTTAGCGATTACATGTTTCTTCACGTATATAACAAGCCCGTTCTTCTTTTGTGGTGCCGCTGCGACAAAATGTGTGCCTAGTCTGTTGTTGATTAAGTATTTCTGGTCTGCTGCTCTGATGTGTGTTTCTTGTAGGCAAATTATATCGTTTCTTCCTTGATACAGGTAGTGAAATATCTTTCTCCTTTTCTGTGGGGAATTTAGTCCGTTAACGTTCCATGTCAAGTATTTAGTTGTCATCGTCGGTTTCAGGATACTCTTGCAAGACCGCTTCTGTTCTATCTCTTGCGTTCTTCTTTGGTCTCGTTCCCATGGTATCCAAGTTGGTGCTCAAGTTGCGTAGAGGGGTCGTGTTATGCTGCTCCGTGCGTTTGGTGGTGGATCTTGTTGTCCTGCCCTCTGCAGTCTGTCCTGTTCCCTTTCTGTTGTTGCTTCCTGTTCTCTGTGTCGTCGTGTCTCGAGTTGGTCCTTTCCTTTCTCTTGCTCCTGCATCTGTCTGTCGTTCCGGTGGCCCTTCTGCGTCTTCTCTCGTGGTGTATTGAGGTCTATCCGACGTCAATTCCTTTGCAAGGAATTCTCTGGCTTCTTGGACTGAGTTCAGGTAGTATCTTTTATTTTTATAGAAAAGTGACATCCCTGTAGGGGCTTCCCATCGGTATCACAGAGCGCGTAGTCTCAGTTCGTCGGTCAGGAACTTGTAGTTCTTTCTGTCTCGCAGCATCGTCTGGGGGATCTCTTTCAATATCTTCACCTCCTGCTCCTCTATGTATAAGCTTTTGTGGTAGGATGTTACGGAGATAAGGTTCCGGAACTCCTTGGTTGTAAAGTGGATGACCACATCCCTTGGTAGGTTCCTGATTGCTGCCGCCCTTGAGTTGACTCTGTATACTCTGTCGAATTGCCACGCGATACCTTTGGGTTGCCTTCCCAGAAATGCTGCCAGGGCCCCTACAAAGATTCTACGCAGGTCTTCTTGGGTTTCATTTGTTGTCTCTTTCCATCCCCTAAATCTGATGGCGGACTCCAGTTGCCAGTATTGCATCATGGTGGATTGGTCTTGGGCCATTCTTTTCATCTCTGTTATCTGTCCCTCCATGTAGTTTTCCACTCCTTCTATCTTCTTAGTCACACTCTCCCTGGTCTCCTGGAGGTTTTTCTCCATTTCATCCCCCAGCTTCTTGTAGTGTGCTTGCATCGCCTCCTTAAATTGGTCCAGGTCTGCAGCCATCGCTCTGCGTTGTTCTTCCAGCTTTCTCTCTAGATCTCTGCCCTGGTCCAACAGCATCTGTTTTATATCTTCGCACCTTTTCTCAATCCTCTGTTCTGCGTCTATGCACCTTCTCTCCATCCGTGTCCCCACTTCCTCTAATTTTTTCTCCATTTCATCCATCCCCCTCTGATCTTTCAGCCACCCTCTTTGCCTTTAAGAGCTCACCTCCCGCAGGTATTCTTCTTCTCTGTTGCTCCCTCTGCTCTCCTCCTCTCTTGTCGGCGTCCTGTCCTTGTCAGCTTCGTTTGCTTCCGTCTCTCGCTTCTCCGCTCTTGTCGGCTTCTTACTTTCTGGCTCTGGCCACCTCCGCCTCTGTTCGCTGCTCCAGTCCTCCTTCGCTGTTCTCCCGCCATTCCTTCCGCTCTCCAGCTCTTCCGGAGGTCATCCACAGGCCGGCAGGCCCCCTCGGCGGCGATCTGGTGTCCTCCTTCTGCTCCGCCGCTCATCTCTCACCTGCTCTCTGGCTCTCCTTAACTTACGGCTTGGCGCGGCGTTTTCGGGCCTGCCGGCCGCTCGGCTGCCGCCGGCTTCCGCTGCTCCGTCTGCGGCTTCCCAGGATATCCCGGCGGTAGGTCTCACTTCTTTTGAAAGGTCCGAGATTCCTCTTCAATCTCGGCCTCTTTCTTCTTCGCTCGCTTTTTCTGAAGTTATTTTTTTTGAATTTCGCGTGAGTCCCGTCCCGGAGCTCTCAAGGAAAGGCCTTGTTGATATTATTGTAATTTCTGTGCTAGATTGTTGTGAGCTGCTCACAGTTATTGAGGGTCAGATGGCTGACTCTGAGCCTTGAGTTACCCTGGGTGGGAGCTTGGACTAACATTCTGTCATCCTTGAGCAAATGATTGTCTTGTAGTTGATGTAAGATGTCATAATCACCATAAGGACATAAGAACATCAACTACAAGATGGTCATTTGTTCAAGGATGACCAGATTTTAATCCAAACTATATTCCCCACTCACACAAAGTAGTTTCCCAGCTCTGCAGAGGTGGCTGATTTGCACTACTGGCTCATGAGTTAGAGAGAGAACGTGGTTTGTATATATATGGAAGATTACAGATGTTTAAAAATACTAACCCTATTCATATTTAGATATTTGCCATACAGGGGCCCTTAGCCACATGTTTTTTCTGGGGGGAGTGGAGGATGTGGCAATAGATCTGGCCATGACTATGGGCTGTCACCATTAATTTGATTCTTGGGTTGCACCTGTGGAAAAATCTTTATTTCAGCCATAGAAAGCTGCTGCTGTAGTATAAAAGAGCTCCAGGTGGGGTGAATCAACACAGACACCATTTCCATGAACTACAGCCATGGCGAAGTCAAATGCAAAACAGGAGGAGCAGTTGCAGAGTGTAGCAAGACCATGATAACATTCACTTCAATTCAAACAGCCTTTTAAGTTCATTTGCTTCATTAGGTGCCATCAGGCCAATATTGTTTCTTCGTGAGATTTTCTTCATTTTGATCTGTCCCTAACCTGGTTCTTCACTTCATGCTGTTGATGCTCTTCTTTTTCCATTTACCTTTCCCTCAATTAAAGACTTCTCCAGAGAACTACATGTTTGTATACATGTACAAAGTAGAAAAAAAATGAGCTTGGTCATTTGTGCCTGTGACGCTGGGTTGATTTGTTCAATGATCAATGATCAATTTATTTGAGTGCTTGGCTGTCCAAGATATTCTCCAATGGTTTCTCCAGAACCAAAGTTCCAAAGCATCAATACTCTTTCTGTCCTGCTTCTTCAAAGTCCAACGGGTGTCCCAGAGAATACTGTTGCTTGAACAAGGCTGATCTTTTCCAAGACCTTCATGACTCCTCTATGAAGTGCAGATCTGTAGCATATTTTTGAGTGTTTGGTCCTTTACCATTTTGATATAGTCACTGTCAATTCTAAGACTGGTTGTGCCTCCTCCAGTACTGGAAGACGGTTATCATATCTCTCCCCCCCACCCACAATCCTTCTCTTTGGCAGGCTAGGCATACCTAGCTCCCTACCTAGCATTGCTGGCTGGAGATTTCTGAGAGTTGAAGTCCACAAATCTTACAGTTGTCATGGTTGGAGACCCTGATTTAGACAATCTAGTGTTACTGGAATTGAGAAGGGGGGAAATTCTGCTAGAGACAGAGCAGTTTCAGATGACCCTGGAGAACGTTCCAGGGAATAGCTTGTTCAATCTTTAACAAACCTTTTGGAATGGAATGAACATTATGTGGAGATAGAGACTGACAAAGTGCATAGAATCAATATGCAATTTGCAAAATTAAGAAATGTGCCAAGGGATGTTCTCATATACTTTGTCAGGAAGAAGTCTAGCGATCAGCATTCTACTACCAGACTGAAGATTGATAATGAAGATATGATTGTACTTAAAGAAATCCCAGTTGGAATACTATGTAAGCGCAAGGATTTTTTTTTCTTGACTGACAACCTTAAACAAAACAAAAAAATGATGGTATTGGAACAAATTTGAAGCCGTAATCTCCATTTTTAAAGAACAGAGGTTCAGATGGAATTCAGTCCAAAGAGCAAGATAATTTCTAGAAAAAAATAAAAGAGAGTTGGAAGGAATGCAAATGGAAATGATAGAGGGTGCCAAGCAACAGCCACAAAAAGAAACTGAGGACAAGGCCATCATGATAGGTACTACAGCTATTCACCTTTCTAGCTTTTTAGCATAAAGATGGAATTTAAACAGCTAATGTAATAGAGAAATGAAGCATGTGTTCCTCAAACAGGAAGAAAATTATTTACTATTTTTTTAAAAATGAAAGAAGATGTAACGATACAGACATAAAGATGGTTTGGAACCCAAGTAAAGCTTTTATGAGCAGACATAATGTACAACATAATAGCAAATAAAAAAAGAGTCAAGAAAAAATGCAGGCGGTTTTAGATGAGATAAAATTAAAGAAAAGCAAATCGCATCTTCCATCTCAGCCTGCTCATCTCCTACACAATTTGGAGTTTTTTTTAATCTAAGAAAAGTTTAGAATGTTCTCAGTATATTAGAGTACTTAGAACAACATAATGAAAAACAAGCTTTTTAAATAATCCTTCATGCAGAGGAAGCTTTTGACAATTTAAACTGGACCATTCTGTTTAAAGTTTTGGAAAATATGGACTTTGGAGAGAAAGTTATTACCTGGATGAAATCAATATATATTTCACAAATGGCACAAATATTGTGACCCGGCTAAATCTATAAAAGACAGAAAGGAACAGGGCAGAAATGCCCATATTTGCCGCTGTCATTCATTTTGGCTCTTGATGGTCTGAATAGAAGTATAAGACGAGATGAGAAATTGCTGGAGTAAAAGTTAAAAAGGAAGGATATGAACTAAGGACATTTGCTGATGATCTGCTTTTATTTTGTAGAACCCTCTAGAAGGAATGTATTAACCAAAAAACAATTTGATGCATTATAAAGATCAATAAGAATATTCATGTTTGCCTTCCGGAGGTACTGTATGGGTGCTCCATCACTGGAGTATTTCAAGAAAAGATTGGACATCCATTTGTCCAGGATGGTATAAGGTCTCCTGCCTTAGACAGGGGGATTGGACTAGAAGACCTTCAAGGTCCCTTCCAGTCCCAGAATTCTAAGGTCTTGACGTTCAACGCTCTAGTTTTTTCACTACTTGGGATCTATAGTATTTGCAACTTGTAGACTAACCAACAATCAAATCCAAAGCAAAAGGACAGGGGGACAAGCTTTTTATCCCTTTGATAGCCAAAGGACGATTTTAGAGAGATACTAAAAATCCACAGTGGGCAAATGGCCCCTACCAGCATCATCAAAGTCAGAAGAAACCATGCTGTACATGCCCGGGAGTCTGGATGTGGCTGCATAAGGGTGAATCCTAACAGGGATGGTTAAAAATCAGGAAAATTATTCACGATGGATGAGGTTGTACCACCCTGTCAGGACAGGTGTGCAGTTCAGAGGTGCTGAAGAGCCAATGCTCAATTGTGGTCATGGGTCCTCTGGGGCAGAGAGTGTCCTTTCTTCACTGTGGCCGTTATGGAGCAAGCTAACCTGAATGGTCCTCCAAGCAGTGGTCATCACAAGATTACATGACTGCAACTTGCTGGCCCTGGGCTGAAGGGAGGTAAATTGGAAGCTGCAGATAGTGGCCAAGGCCATTGTTCAGTTGCTCAAGAAGCCAAATTAAACTTGCCACACTTACAGTAGTGGCCAAAAATTGTGGAAACCTTTTGGGGAAAATGTACAGTAGAAATGGCACCTTTGGTTAAGTTTCCACCTATTTTTCTTCTAATTTCTTTATAACTGTAGCCTTGTTCACTTAATAATACTATTTTACATCGCTTTCTGGGCAATCAGTCAACTCTTTGCACCATGACTTTAATTTTATTACGTTTTACAAGCTCACTAAATGAAAGAACACAAAAAAACCCCAACCAACTTGACAGCGATCACATAACAAAATGACAAATGTCCTCCTCTCAGCCTCAATACAGGACATCGATAACGGAATCCTACTGTGATCTGATTGGCTCATGGCCCAAACAAGAGGACACCTGATTGGCTCTCTAAACACTCGTGCTCATTGGCTACAATCAGATGAAGGAAAGCTACCTGATATCAACCTAAGCAAGTTGTGCTTCCTTTTTCTGGTTATTTGGCTATAACTTTTCATAGAATACAGTACAGATAATTGAACAAACTATGTTGCATTACATTCTTGATTAAAGTATCTTTCCATTGATATATAATTTTATGGTACTACTCCAAAAGAAAAGTGGTATTATTAGCCATCAAACCTTAAAAATACACTTTTCCCAAAAGGTCTCCACAATTTTGGCCACTACTGTATTCTAAAGAAGCTGCTCTATCTGCAGTTCAAGGACCGCCAAGATCCTATGAAGGTCCTTTCTATACCTGCACGAAGATCTTCAGCTGTTCTCACAGCAAATGCCCAGCTTGAGCTGTTCCTCTTCATCCCGATGTTCAGTTTAGCTGAGTATTACTGTCTTTTTAAATCATCTTAGAGTTTTACTTGAGAAGTATTTTGTTCTATACAAATACAAATACATGAAACTGGAAGCGTCATTGGAAGCCTTTTTTTCCTCCTTGAGTAAGGCCGGTAACTTTAGCAAATAATATTATGCACCCTTGCTGAATCTCCAGGAATACCTGGCACTGGTGGGAAAGATCCTGCCAGCCATTTCATGCAGAAACAGTTGCGGGATCCTTTCTGCATCCCGCTTTTTATTCAGCAGGAGCCCTCACTGTAATTTCTACAGTGGATTGTGGTGAGGTCATTTTTGTGGTTTTGTGCCCTGGTGAGAAAACAAGCCAGCAGCTGAACCGGCCATGGGGTCTCCAGCTCCTCCTGGCTTGCCCTCCGAAGAGGAGAGAATACTCCCCAGCTGGCCACAGCAGCCAAGGGAACAGACCAGCCTCTATGGCCAACTGCCCAGCTGGGGAGGACATGAACTTGGGGAGTGCAGGGGAGGGTCTTCCGAGAGGAAAGCCAGGAGGCATCCTGTGGGGCGGCTCATCCATCATGCCACAGACCAGCCGGGCCATTTACTTGTGACTTTCCTGAAGAATCACTCTTAATTAACAACATGGGAGTGTTTCCTGTTCAGATCACAACTATGAGGGCCGAGGGGAGCTAAGAAGCCATAGCTTGGCAAGAAAAGGCAACAACTCTCTTATTTTTCAAAGTGATGAATGGGGGAGAAAAATAGAAGGGGCTGAACATGGCACAAAGGGAGCCGATTATTAGATAAGTGCTCTGAAGTCAACATTCCAGACAGAGAGGTTTTTTTGGGGGAGTGGGGAGAAGAGCCAGAGTCAGCAGTGGGTGGGGGCTGTTCAGCCAGGGAAGAAGCAATTCAGAGTATGGGGGAATTAGTAGGAACTGTTCATTTGCTGCATTTGGTCTGGCTTTTAAGACAATTATTGATCAGGAAGGCAACTCACATCAATAGTGAGAAAGTCCCTGCTGCCAGAATTGCAAGGAGGAGGAGGAGGAGGAGGAGGAGGAGGAGGAGGAGGAGGAGAGATTGAATGGCAGGAGAGTTGCAATAGCTATGGCCAAGATCAAGTACCAACTGAGGAAAGTTGCTAAGCACTGATGGGGCTCAATTGCGTCTCTCCCCCCCGCCCCGAGGTGCCTGGAGGCTGCGGAGGTCTGGATGGGGAACAACCAGCTGCAACTGAACCTTAGGAGAGAAAAATGACTCTGGGTTTGGGAGCCTTCTGAATCTGGGACGTTACCATCTGGGTACTCAATGGGATGGCATTAAATCTGACCCGGTGTGCAAAAACTTGTGGACTCACAACTTCTGCTCGAATCGCAGTTAGTAGTTATGGTCAGGAGGGCCTTTAAACAGGAGTTACTCCCACCTTGGTCATCTTCCGAATAGACTACTAGAATGTACTGTACATGGGGCTATCAGGAAGCTTCAGCGATTGCAAAAGGTTCCTAGAAGCCTTGACTACCAGTTTGCCTCCTGGTCCAATTCCAGGTGCTGTTTTTGATCTTTAAAGCCCTACATGGCATGGGAGCAGCTTGTCTGTGGGACCACCTCTCCTTGGCTACCTCCACCAATCCCATCAAATTCAGCAGGAAGGTTTTGTTTGCTAAAGAATTCCATCTGACAGGACTCAGAGAGAGGACCCCCTCCCCAGGCAAGCTTAGCCCTTCCAGCCATCCAGAAATCCCTTAAATTGTGGTTCTTTTGATGGGGTCTGGGATCACGTTATTCACCAAAGCACCAGAGGGCAGGAAGAGAAACAATGGTTGGAAGCTGATCAAAGAGAGAAACAACCTGGAATTGAGGAGAAACTTCCCGACAGGGAGGACAATTAACCAGTGGAACAGAAGTTGCCTTCAGAAATCGTGGGCGCTCCATCACTGGAGGTTTTTAAGAAGAGACTGGACAGTCACTTGTCTGAAATGGCATGCTCATCTCCTGGAAAGAGAAAGTTTATGCACCACTTGCATCATGCATAGCATCTTGATGTATTCTCTTCTTGTGATTGTGTTTTTATTTATGTTTCATTGTTTTACTCTGACTTTGAAAAATGTCCTCTTTGGGGTTTTATGGTGCACTGCCCAGAATTGCTCTGTGCAAGATAGATGATCATATAAATTTGAAACATAAATAAATATGAAGTGGACAAAGAAAAGAACACAACCCAACATCTGTATCTCTCTACTCAGAGGATCGAAGGGAAGGGGAGCTGCATAGGCCATCCTAAAAATACAAGCGATACCGTATATTTGAAAGGAGAGTTTATATCCCTTCATTTAACATTCATTCAATATTCCTCAAGGCTAAGAATCTCCTGCTTGGTCCTTTGGTCCAACCTCCTCCTGCTCAAGCAGGGGGCGAGACCTGACACTAGAGGACCCCCCAAGGTCTCTCCCATCCCTATGATTCTATCTTTCTTCCTAGGACTTCCAGACCCCGATTGTCCTTATTGCCCTCTTTGAGCATGGTCCAATTTCTCTTAATCTTTTTTAGAAAGTGGTTTTAGATACGGGACCCAACATGGAATCTACATAAAGTAGGCCAATTACTTTATGATTTGGAAAATATACTTCTGGTGATACTAAGCTTGCCTTCACTGTTTGTTTGTTTTTTCAGCCAATCCTACAAGTGGCTCAACTCACTGAGCTATTGCCGAGCAAGATAGGCCTATGCATTTGTTTTCCAGGGGAAGAACCCTCTGCTCCTCTTGACAGAATCTCATGGTAATTTGAACCACATTCCAGCTATTTATTTATTCATATGAAACAATTTGTATGGCTGCCCATCTCACAGCAGAGACTCTGGGTGCACACAAAGTTAAAAACAACAATTAAACAATCTAAATAATAAATGAAGTCACAGACGGCAAATTCCAGCCTACAATACAAACATTATCTGGCACAGCTTGCTTCACTTCCCAGCCCAAATGTCTGCCAGATAAAAACCAGGTTTGAAGTGCAACTACACTACCTCCTACCAACCAATCAGGATAGTTGGGAATGCTATTTCTCACGCCTACAAAATTATCTGTCGGCCCAGGTATCTATCTTCTGCCAACCTGACCTCCATCTCTTCATCCAATCAGTAATAGAACTTCAAATGCATCTCCTGGAGTTATTCTGGGGCCATCCCTTGGAGAGTGGACATTTCAGGGAGAGAGAGCTAGAACACAGGGAAGCAGTGGCAAGTCTCAGAAGGCAAATGCTGGACACCGCGGAGGAGGAGGAGGAGGAGGAGGAGGAGGAGGAGGCATCACACCCAAAGGCCAGGAACAGGCCTTTAAACAAATATAGCCTCCTTGGGAGCTTGTCTGTCAAATGGTGATACCAAATTATAACCTCCAATAAAGAAACAGGCCATCTTGTAGTAGAAATTGCAACAGAAGAGAACATTTCTAGCTCAGGACTGAACTGTGGCATCTTTGATACCCTCTGAGCTTGGTGGTTTTCTTGCAGACATTTTGTCATCCAACTAGATAACCTTAACAGTGCTATTGAGTGTTTGCTGTTTATATACAGTAGTTTGCCTTGCCAGTGTCCGAGGCGTGGTGGTGTTGTAGTAATGGTTTATATCCTGTGCTTCCCCCTCCTCAGCAGACAAGAATGGAAAGCCAGCCTTGGCTGAGAATAATTAAAGAGAGGGAATAAATGAAGGAGAGTATTAAAATGCATTATATTTAGAATTTAAAAAAAACAATAAGTAAATAGACTCAGTCACTCAGTGCTACCCTGGTCATCTCATGCCTGGACTATTGCAATGCATTCTGCATGGGGCTAACCTGGAAGAGTATCCGGAAGTTCCAGCTGGCACAGAACGCAGCCGTGCAGACAATTCTTAGGGCCCCTAGGATGGCCCACGTTACAGACCTGTGATGCGAGTTGCACTGGTTGCTGGCTTGCTTCCAGGTCCCATTCAATGTGTCAGTTATTAACTTTGAAGCCTTTCACGGGTCCAGGATGTATGAGCATCCATCTTACCCCAGTGGGACTGGTCTGCCCCACCCATGCCAGCAAAAGGGGTTTGCTGCAGATCCCATCAATCAAGGAATTTCAGTTGATAGGGTCCAGAAGAGCCTTTTCTGCCACAGCCCCCACCCTTTGGAACATTGTGCCCCCTCCCCCCAAAGGTGAACTCCTCACCCAGTCTTTTGGCCTTGCAAAAGAGCTTGAAAACCTTGGCAGGGGCCCTGATGGGGATGCTCCATGCTGGAGGTGGTTACTGGACTCAGGGTAAGTCCTTGGGGCCCCAACCTCCTGCCCACATGCATCTTGTTAATTTTAATGTTAATATTTATTATTTTAACATTTTTTTAAAAAAAATCTTGTTGCTTTTACTTGAGTATAATCTGCTTAAGATCACCTCTAGTTGAGATGAGTGACATATAAATTTATTAATAAATAAATAAAATTGTTGTCAATAGAAGTAAATTAGATAGTCAGGATAGAGCACCCTAGAGTAAAAAATAAGAATCCCCAGGAACAAGAAAAACAAACCAAATCGTATTCTTTCTATAAAGAGCTCTTTATTTTGAAATCTGTATTTGTAATAAAATCTTTTCGGAGAGAATTGTTCCAACTCGTGTCTTGTTCTGCACGGTATCCCACAAAGTGGAACTGATACCCCTCTCCAATTCATCAGCAGCTTTTGTGTGATCTTTGAGCCAGCAAAAAAAAAATTCTGTGGTCTTGGTTAATAATCCACACTTAACCAGCTTGCTAATGAAGGTATTTTGCAGTAGTTTGTCAAACATGTTTGCTGAAATCCAGGTATACTGTTTCTGTAGTACTCCCACAATTGATTAAAGGAAGTGGTCAAGTCAAAAAATGACACACAATTTGTTGTAAGAGACGGGTTCTTGACAAATCACTGCTGACTTCTGGCCAATTGCCAAATTATTTTCAAATGTTCACAGTTTCTTTCTGGTACGCTCTAGAATTTCCCAGGTTTCTGGTACGCTCTAGAATTTCCCAGTTTGTAGAGCTCTTCCTTTCTATCCTTTCTGAAGGAAGGGACGTTGGTTCTCCTCCCTTCATCTGGTTCTCCATGACTTCTTAAAGGTTACGAAGAAGGGCTTGGCCAGACTAACCAGAAGGCTTTTCAATACTTTAGTAAGCAATTTGTTCAGTCCTGGAGATTTTTATTTTTTTTTTTAAGTTCCTTCAACTCTATCTCCTCTCCTCTTTTTTTTTTATATATAAAATTCTTTTATTAAAACAATCAACATTGAACATGAAAACATATTGTGCAGCAATCATCATGGCACCTGATATACAATACTAAGTATTAGTCATTGAAAACGTCTGAATTAGTAAGCCTTTTTCCACCCCTCGCGTCTAGCCTCAACTATACTCCTGTTACACTTTGTTTGATTGGTGTTTCTCTTATCTGGTTCCATATTAATGTGATCAACATTAAACCAAGGATCCTATTGCTAAACAATCATCCTAGAACTTAGCATACAACATTAGGTATTAATCTTTGTAAACATCTGTTTTAGAAAACGTTCTTCCCTCCTCCCTTCCCTCTTCAAGTATACTCCGAGTACCTTTTGTTTGGTTGGTGTTTCTCTTATATATGGTCTATCTGCTGTATCTAGTCTGTTGCATATTGTTCGTTTGCGCTTCTGAATTGACTTCATCCCCTTACTAGTGCAATCTTTTATGGTCCCTAACCAGAGATCCTGAGGTAAAAATTTCATATCCTGAGGTAGAGATTCAGTCCGCTTTAACAGTATTAAAGCAAACAACATTAGTCCTAAGATTATGTTAAGAGGCATTAGTTATAGAACATATACATTCAACATTGGGTGTCAGTTTATGTAAACATTTGATTTGTTAACCCTTCTTCCCTCCTCCCATCGAGCCTCAGCTAAATGCCAGCTGCATTCTGTTTGATTGGTGTCTCTCTTGGATATAGTCTATCCACTGTTTCCAGTCCGTCAGAAATTGTTCATTGGAACGACCCTTCAAATATGCTGATATTTTCGCCATCTCCGCCAGGTTTGTTACTTTCACAGTCCATTCTTCCGTAGGCGGTATTTCTGGGTTCTTCCAATATTGTCCCACCAACAATCTCGCTGCTGTAATCAAGTTCAGAAATAAGTTTGTCTCTGAGGTAGTGATGTCCTTTGTAATCCCTAACAAAAAAACCTGAGGTAGAAATTCTATACGCTTTTTAAAAATGGTTTGAAGTGTCCACCATATCTTCCTCCAGAATGCTTTGATTTTTCTGCATGTCCACCATATGTGAAAGTAGGTGGCCTCCCCGTCCCCACACCTCCAGCATTTGGGCTGGGAGCCCGGGTAAATGAGTGATATTTTTTTCGGGTCTAGGTGCCATCTATAGAACATCTTGTAGAAGTTTTCCCTTAGTTGTTGCGATTTCGTGAATTCTACGTTCCTCACCCAGATTTTCTGCCACGTGTCCATGGTGATAGAGTGTCCAAAATCTTGTGCCCACCTTACCATACAGTTCTTGACTAGTTCGGTTTCAGAGTCCATTTCTATCAGAATGCTGTACACTCGTTTGATGTGCATGGCCCCCTGATCTCTAATCTGTGCAATTAGCTTCTCGTCGGTCCGGGAGAAGCCCTTCTTCTTATCTTTACGCCACCTTGATTGCAGTTGTACATATGATAGCCAGGTACCTCCTATTCCTCTGTTTGCTAGCGTTGCTTGGTGTACCAATTGGAACCCATTTTCTTCTCCCAGTACCAGTTTACTGTAGGGCACCACTTCTTGCCCTTGGGTTGTGTTTACATCCCCTATTGTGTTTCCAGGGATCGTCCAGGTGGGAATCTTGTCGTGTAGGAGGTGCTTATATTTCTTCCAGACCCATAACAATGGGATTCGTAGTGGGTTCTCCTTGAAGTTCCTATCTGCCTTTTTGTCGTATACTAAGTATGCGTGCCAGCCGAATAGTAGACCATGCCCCTCAACATTGAGAATTCTATCATTTGTCATGTTGATCCAGTCACTAACCGCCACCAACGTTGCTGCATAGTAATATAGCTTTAGATTAGGCATTTTGAGTCCACCTCTCTTCCTCGCGTCTTGGATGATTTTTAGTTTCACCCTCGGTCTCTTGTCGTCCCAAATAAATCTGTTGATGCCCTTCTGCCAGTTGTCCAGGTCCGCATCCTTCTTGAGTATCGGTAGCATTTGAAAGAGAAATAGAAATCTGGATAATACATTCATCTTTACTGTCGCTATCCTGCCGAGCAGGGACAGACGTAGTGATTTCCACCTTTCCAGGTCTGCTTGTATCTTATTCCACAGGACCTCATAATTATTCTTGTATAATTTCGCATTTGTTGATTCTATCTCCACTCCTAAGTATTTGACTTTCTTGACTATTTCACAACCCGTTATTCTTTCCAAGTTCCGTCTTGCTTTGTTGTCTAGGTTTTTGACTAGCATCTTTGTTTTTGGTATATTTACTTTGAAGCCTGACACCCTACCATAGTCCTCCATTATCTCCATCAATTTCCTTGCTGACTGTGCTGGTTGCGACATTGTCACCAGCAGGTCATCCGCAAAGGCACATAGTTTGTAGTCTTGCTGTTTAATCTGTATGCCCTGTACATCCTCTGCCGCTCTTATTCTGTTCAGTAAAATTTCCAGTGTTAGGACAAATAGCAGGGGGGACAGCGGGCAGCCCTGTCTCGTGCCTCTCTCTATATTAAATGAGTCCGTTAAGTCTCCATTGACAATGATCTGACCTGTTTGTTTCTGGTAAATTGCCGTTATGGAGTTGAGAAACTGTACTCCCATTTTCATCTTCCGGACCAAGTTCATCAGGAACGGCCAGTGCAGTCTGTCGAAAGCTTTTTCTGCATCCACAAACATAAGAGCGGCGGGTATCTGGTTGTGCTTTTGCAGGTATTCTATTATGTTCAGCAGCTGTCTGACGTTGGTTTTCATCTGGCGTCCTTGTATAAATCCCCTTTAGTCCGGGTGTATTGTTTTTTGTAGTACAGTCATTAGTCTATTGGCCAAAATTTTTGTGAAGATTTTGTAGTCTGTGTTTAGTAGTGAGATGGGCCTGTAGTTTGCGGGCTGTGTGTTGTCTTTCCCCTCCTTTTGGGATTAATGAGATGTAGGCTGTTTTCCAGGATGGTGGGACCTGTTGTATCTAGCCCTTCTCAGCTTAGTAAAATCCACAGAAATATTTCTTTAAGAGTTTTATTTAACATAGTTCAAGAGATTCACTTCAAAGCAAGCTGCTGGCATTTTGTTTGCGGAACGGCCAGATCTGACTTATTTACATTCAGCTTAAACATGCTCTCCCTCCCTTCCAATTAACTCACTCTTTATCTCTCAGGTTGTCCAAGATCTCATTAATCTTCCGTACATTCCAAAAACACCAGAAAACTGAGTTCAAACGAACCTCTCAAGGCATCAGGCTACTCCTTGATATTAACGTTGCTCGTGACAAAGAATTAGTCCCTCCTTTATCTTCTAATATAGTGTCCGATACGTCACTTCCCCCATTACTTCCTTTTTCCACGTAACTGAAACCTCCGCCTATCAAATCTTCGGAATCTCGGATCAAGCCATATATTGTCCTGTTCCAAGTCTGACTCCTCGCTTTGAGAGTCTGACTCAGACTGCATACAAATCTCCTCACTGTCTGGCTCGGCTGCCGGGAGGGGAAAATACCCAGAGGGGCCTGGTTGTTCTTCGTCATCCTCTGACATTTCCCCAGCTGGTCTAGAGACACCCACAACACTATCCCCCCCCGCAGGCCCCTCCCCCCGGGTCCGTCGCAGGGGATGCGGTTTGTAGGGAAACGCAGCATGAAAATCCCAAATCAACCCAGGAGCCTCAATAGCATGAGCATCGACCCAACAGCAAGCGTCTGGCCCACCCCCAGTCCAATCAACCAAATATTGGAAGCGGTCGTTGAGCCATCGGGAATCGCGGATGCCGGACACCTCCAACCGGGAAACAGGAACATGAGCACGGCGAGCTGGCGGGCCCGGATCAGGAGGTCGAAGCGGAGAATCAGGGGAGACAGGAACAAGCAAGGAGCGATGAAACACGGGATGTACATGAAGAGACCTAGGCAAAGTCAAACGATAGGTCACCGGATTGATGACCGTCTCCACAGGAAAAGGACCCAGGAACCGTTGGTCAAGCTTGCAGTGAATTCTCCCTGGAAACAAATACTTGGTGGAGAGCCAAACCCGATCTCCAACAGCTAACGGCGGCGTGTCGCGACGAGAGCGGGCTGCAACCCTCTTGTAGTCTTCCTTGGCCTTAGTCAAGTGCTGCTTAACCATCTCGTGGACTGACTGGAGCTCGGATAAATAGTCTTCTGCAACGGGAACTGGAGAATCAAGGAGCGTGAGTGGGAAAAACCTGGGATGATAACCGTAGTTGGCAAAAAACGGAGTGGTCTGAGTGGAAGTGTGCTGAGAGTTGTTGAAAGCGAATTCGGCCACGGAGAGATATTTGGACCAATCGTTTTGTTGGTCGTTGATGAAACAACGCAAATACTGCTCCAGGATGCCAATCACTTTCTCTGTACCCCCATCAGTCTCTGGGTGATGCGTGGAGGCTAGATTAACTTGGACTTGAAGCGCAGACATGAGTTCTCTCCAGAACGCTGAGGTGAACTGGGTCCCTCGGTCGGACACTATTTTGTCAGGCAAACCGTGTAGCCGGAAGATATGTTGAATGAACAGCTGAGCAGTGACCTTGGCTGTCGGTATTCTGCGGCAAGGAATGAAATGTGCCATCTTGGTCAGCATGTCTACCACTACAAAGACAACGGTGTAGCCGGCAGAAACAGGTAGACAAGTCAAGAAGTCCATGGAAATAGCCCCCCAGGGTCTCTCCGGCGTGGGCAACGGCTGTAACGAGCCCGGAGGGGCTCCTGTGGCATGTTTTGCCTGACGGCACCGTACACAGGAATTCACATAAGAATAAACATCATGGCGAAGTCTGGGCCACCAAAAAGTCCGAGACATTAAGTGGAGAGTCTTAAAGAGACCAAAATGACCCGCCGCAGGGTTATCATGGCATTGAGTCAGAATGAGACCACAGAGTGGGCCTGCTGGAACATATAACAGGTTGCGGAAGCGTAATAGACCCTCGGACAAGGTCCAAGGTGAGTCGGGACCCACTTCTTGCTTCCTCTGTGCCACAAAGTCATCTAGTTGTTGCGCTTCCCGAATCTGTCGTCGTAGATCTACCGGATCGTGCACGGCTGCGATCGATTCGACAGGCAGAATGGTTCGAAGCGGCAAGGGATCCTTGATCTGTAGATACTCTGGTTTACGGGACAAGGCATCAGCTCTTTTGTTGTACCCTTTCGGAATGTAGGTGACTTTGAAGTTGAATCGAGCGAAGAACAAAGACCAACGGATCTGACGTTGATTCAATTTCCTGGCAGATTGCAGAAATTCCAAGTTTTTATGGTCAGTCCGAACTTCAACTTGGTAGCGGGCTCCTTCCAGGTGGTGTCTCCAGGTCTCAAAAGCAGTTTTAATAGCCAATAGCTCCTTCTCCCAAATGGTATAATGGCGTTCGGAGGGACTCAGTTTCCTGGAGTAATAAGCACACGGGAACAGGGGGCCGCCATCTTGGCGTGTTTGAAGAAGCACGGCCCCTACAGCAACATCTGAGGCGTCGGCCTCCACTACAAAGGGACGACAAGGATCTGGATACTTGAGAATGGGTTCCTGAACAAAAGCCTGTTTGAGGGTCTGAAATGCCTGTTGCTCGGCATCACCCCACTGGAACTTAATGCCTTTCTGTAACAGTCGAGTAAGGGGCGCAGTCAAGGTAGAAAATCTCGGAATGAATGTCCGGTAATAGTTTGCAAATCCCAAAAGTCTTTGGACATCTTTTGCTTTACACGGTGGTTGCAAGGTTTGCAAGGCCTCAACCTTGCCAGGATCCATGGCGATGCCTTGTGGAGAAATCACATGTCCCAGAAACTCAATGGTGGTTTGATAGAATTGACATTTCTCTAACTTGGCGTAAAGGTGATGCTCTCTCAAGCGTTGCAGAACTTGCCGGAGATGCTGGAGATGAGTTGTTCGTGACGGGAAGTAGATCAGGATGTCATCGAGGTAAACCACCACGAATTGATCTAATAAATCCCGGAAGATGTCATTCATGAAATGTTGAAAGACGGCCGGAGCATTGGTGAGTCCAAAGGGCATGACTGTATACTCAAAATGACCATACCTGGTCCCAAACGCGGTCTTCCACTCGTCCCCCTCTCGGATGCGAACCAGGTTGTAAGCACCCCGTAGATCTATCTTGGTGAAGATGGCCGCTGATCGGAGACGGTCCATGAGATCAGGAATCAAAGGCAGAGGGTACCGGTTACGCACCGTGATGGCATTGAGCTTGCGATAGTCACAGCATAGGCATAAATCTCCAGTTTTCTTCTTCACGAATAACACAGGAGCTGACAGAGGCGAGGAAGAGGGACGAATGAAACCCCTGGCCAAGTTTTTATCCACAAAGTCTTTTAATGCGGCCAACTCGGGTTCTGACATGGAGTAAAGGCGTCCCCCTGGAAGCTTGGCATTTGGCAGCAAATCAATGGCACAGTCATATGGTCTATGCGGAGGCAATTGGTCTGACTCTTTCTCACTGAATATATCTGCAAAGTCCGCTAGGTCGGCCGGCAAGGTGATGTCAGGGTGGGATGGTAGCTGGGCTGCGCAAAATTGGCGTACGTGGTCTACGCATTGCAAACTGGGAAATGAAACAAAGTTCTGGGACCACACCACACAAGGATCATGGGTTCTCAACCAGGCTAGGCCGAGAACTAAGGGGAAATGAAGTCCCTTGGTAACATATAATTGGATGGCTTCTTCATGTTGTCCTATGACCAGGCGTATGGGCTGGGTCATAAACTTAATCGGTCCAGACAACAACTCACGACCATCGATTGTCTCAACTAACATAGGCGGCTTAACGGAGCACAAAGGTATGGCATGCTGACGAGCGAAAGCTTCATCCATGAAATTAGTGGTGGCTCCAGAATCCAACAAGGCGTGTGCCAGAATGCCCTGGGCATGGTTTCCCAGAAATATATTGGTTGCTAGGATCAAATGTCTCGGAGGACCGGGGTCTTCGTCTGCGGAACTGAAACTGGGTTTGGCGCCTGCCCGACCCAACGTTTCCATTAGGCCGGGCTCTGGCCGTTTCCCGGCAAGGTGGCTTGAAACTGCTGAGTGGGAGGCCGAGCTGGAACAGGAGTAGGACCTGCCGTACCACGTCGTTTCTGGGGGCAGGCCATGACGAAGTGACCCATCTCTCCACAGTACAGACACAATCCCTCAGCTCTCCGTCTTGCCTTCTCAGCCTCGGTCAATCGAGATCTGGCTGCACCCAGATCCATGGGCTCATCTCTGGCCATGGTTACAGGACGCCTCTCAGTGTAAGCCGGCAGCGGTTGGAAAAAACGTCTGGGTGCTGGGATGGGTGGAGTGATAGGTAGGGTCTGGAATCCTCTGCATGGTGCAGGAACTGGCTTGGCACTTCCGGTGCCTGGAATCATCTGTTTGACCAGGCGGGCATCCGTGGGTTGCGTTTGCGCCTCAATAGCCAAACAATGTTGATATAAGGCATCCAGGGTCGTGGGCATTACAGTATGTCTAAATTCATTCAAGATCTGGGAAGACAGGCCATCTTGAAAGATTTCCATGAGAGCCTCTTCATTCCAATTAATTTCTTGAGCTAGGCGGCGAAAATCTGATATATATTCCGCTACGCAGCGCGATCCTTGACGTAGCTCTCGTATCCGCCTTGTGGCATTTTGTCTACGAAGGGGGTCAGCAAATTCTTTTTCCATCAGCTGGCAGAATTCTGCATAATTGCGCAGGACAGGATCTTGTCCGTCTATCAGAGGAGATGACCAATCAGCAGCTGGACCCGAGAGCAAACTTAAAATAAAAGCCACTTTAGTCTCATCAAGCTGGAAATCTGCTGGAGTTGAAGCAATGAATGTTCTGCATTGGTTTAAAAAAGCTGGAAATTTACTACGCTCTCCAGTAAACTTATCAGGCAATGCTAAATAACACCTGCTTCTTCTGGGAGGGGGGGCTGGAGCTGGGGCTCCTGCAGCTTGCTGAATCTGCTGCTGTAAATTGCCAATTTGTAGCTGGAGACCTTGAACTAGTTGATACAGAGCAGGATTATCAGCGAGAAGCTGCTCCATGACGTCACTGGACTTGCGCAGTACTGAAAGCTCGGACTAATTTTCTTCTTTGTCACGAGCAATCTGTTGTATCTAGCCCTTCTCAGCTTAGTAAAATCCACAGAAATATTTCTTTAAGAGTTTTATTTAACATAGTTCAAGAGATTCACTTCAAAGCAAGCTGCTGGCATTTTGTTTGCGGAACGGCCAAATCTGACTTATTTACATTCAGCTTAAACATGCTCTCCCTCCCTTCCAATTAACTCACTCTTTATCTCTCAGGTTGTCCAAGATCTCATTAATCTTCCGTACATTCCAAAAACACCAGAAAACTGAGTTCAAACGAACCTCTCAAGGCATCAGGCTACTCCTTGATATTAACGTTGCTCGTGACAAAGAATTAGTCCCTCCTTTATCTTCTAATATAGTGTCCGATACGTCACTTCCCCCATTACTTCCTTTTTCCACGTAACTGAAACCTCCGCCTATCAAATCTTCGGAATCTCGGATCAAGCCATATATTGTCCTGTTCCAAGTCTGACTCCTCGCTTTGAGAGTCTGACTCAGACTGCATACAAATCTCCTCACTGTCTGGCTCGGCTGCCGGGAGGGGAAAATACCCAGAGGGGCCTGGTTGTTCTTCGTCATCCTCTGACATTTCCCCAGCTGGTCTAGAGACACCCACAACAGGACCTGGCCTCCTTCTTGAATGTTGGCAAATAGTTTTCTGAGGGGTTCTAGCATCTCCTCTTGGAGGTGTTTGTAGTAGGTCGCTGTTATCCCATCCGTCCCGGGCAATTTTCCTGCTTTCAGTTGTGTGATCGCTGAGTGTATTTCCTCTTTTGTGATTAAGGCATTCAGGGCTTCTCTTTGTGTGTCGGTAATTTTTCTTCTTTTCTGGGGGGAGTTCAGTCCGTTCACATTCCAAGTCAAATAATTAGTTGCCATCATCTGTTGCAGGATACTCTTGCGAGACCATTTCTGTTATTTCTCCTGTTGTCTTCTTTGGTCTCGTTCCCACGATATCCGGATTGTTGCTCATATTGGTTTGTGAGGTCTTGCCTTGCTGGTCTGTGTGTTTGGTAGTGAAGCCTGGTAGCCTGTCCTCTGTAGACTGTCCTGCCTCCTTGTTTTTGTTGCTCTCTGCGCCCTCGCCCCTCGAGGTAGTCCATTCATTTCCTCTGCCACTGCCCCGATCTGTGCTTCTGCGCGGCTTGCTCATTGGCCTCGATCCCTCCCGCTTTACAGTGGTCTATCTGTGTCCTCTCTCGCGGTGGGTTGAGGGCCTCCCGACTTCAGTTCCTTTTCGAGGAAGTCTTTGGCTTTCTGGACCGAGGTCAAGTAATGTCTCTTGTTTTTATAGGAAAGTGACACTCCTGATGGGGTTTCCCACCGGTATTGCAGTGCACGCAATCTCAGTTCTGTGATCAGGAATTTGTAGTCCTTTCTGTCTCTGGGGGATCTCTTTCAGAACCTTCACCTCCTGCTCCTCTATGTAGAATGCCTTGTTGTAGGAAGTGGCGGAGATGTGGTTCCGGAACCTCTGTGTTGTGAAGTGGATGACCACATCCCTTGGTTGGTGCTTGTTCACTTCCCTCCAGGCGCCCACTCTGTAGATTTTTTCGACATGCCACTCAATCTCATTGGTGCTCATGCCCAGGAATGTTGCCAGGGCCTCTACAAAAGTCCTGCGCAGTCTTCTCTGGGTTTCGTATGTTGTCTCTGTCCACCCTCTGAACCTGATTGCAAATGCCATTTGCCAGAATTGTATCATGGTGGACTGGTCTTGAACCTCTCTTTTCACCTCTGCAATCTGTCCCTCTACGCGGTTTTCCACTTCCTTCATCATCTTTTCCGTATTCTCCCTTGTTTCTTGGAGGTTTTTGTAATGTATCTGCAATGCCTCCTTCATTTGTTCCAAGTCGGTGGCCGTCGCTTTGCGCTGTTCTTCCCACTTTCTCTCTAGGTCTCTACCTTGGTCCGCCAGCATCCTCTTCATATCTTTGTATCTTTCCTCCGTCTTCCGGTCTGTTTCTATGCGTCCTTTCTCCGTCTTCGCACCCATTTCTGCCAATTTTTTATCCATGCCATCCATCCTTAGCACCATCGTCGCTATCGTCTCATTTAGTGTCTCAATCGTCTCTTTTAGTTCTTGGATCATGCGTGCTGTTGTGGAGTCATGGGTTGGCATTTGGGTCTGAAGGCATGCAGTTGGATGGGGGTGTGTGTGGTTGGGTGGGGTGTTCCCTAGCAGATTGGAGGGCTGGGCCGGGGAGGGTGCAGCTCCCTTCAGGTCTAGCAGTTTGGTTTGTTTTGTCCGTCTGGCAGCCATTTTGAGCTTCTCCTCCTGTTGGCCTGTCCACCCTTAAAGCCACCCCTTGATGCAAAGAATTGTGGGGGAGTTGTTCCTGTGCAAGATTATCAAGTTGCTAGGATGGGTTGGATCAGATTTTTCTGTTACAAGTTAGCAAGTGTTCATGTCTCACAGTTAGTATTTTAACAGCAAAGTGGTAGATCACTAGGGGGTGTAGCTTGTTTTCAATTAAGCTTTTCTGTACTGGCAGGGGTGATACAAAGATGGGAGGATCTGAGGCTTGGGGTTTTTGATGATGGCCTTTTTCTCAAGATGTAGTACAACACTAGGTTGTGGTCTGGAGATGATCCAGAAATCTGGCCCTTCCAAAAGGGGAGGGGGTGCCTTCAGGGTTTAGGCAGTGTAGGGGTAGGAGCCTGTATTCTGGGAGCTCTATGTTCAGAGAGCCAGTTCAGTACCTTTGCTTTGGTTTCCTCTTCACTCCCCTCTGCCAGCCTGTTTCTTCTCTTTGCTCTTTTCTGGCTCCTTCTTGCCCCTCTTTCTCTGCCTTTTTGCCCAGGTCACTTCCTCCTGTCTTCTGTCCCCCTGTTTTTACAGATCCCCTCTGCCTTTCCCTTATTGCGTTCCAGGGTGCTTTCCAGCTTTCTTCTTCCTCCCACCTTCATCCCTGGTAAGTCTTGCCCTCTTTTGGGTCTCTGGGGCTCCCGTTCTGCTGGGTCTGGGGCGCAGCATGTGGGATAGTCCCTCTGTTTGAGCCTTCCCCCGCCGTCTGCTTCTTAGCTGCTTTCAGCCTTCCTGCTGGCTCCGCTCGTGTCTCCCTTTGTTCTCCGCGTCTGGCTCTTACTTTTACTTTCGCGTTTCCGGCTTTCTTCTCCCCCGTCGGCTCATCCGGGGGTCGTCTCCCGGTCTGCTGACTCTCCCGGTGGCCGCTGCTGCTGTCGCCGGTGCCTTCCTCCATCTTCTTCTCTCCGCTCTGGCTGGGTCCGTTCAGCAGCGCGGCAGCGGCAGCGCGGCCTCTTCCTTGGGGCTGTCGGCCGGCCGGCCGCTGCCGGCTTCTTCAGCCTCGTCCGCGGCTTTTCCCGGTCTCTTGGCGGCGAATTCCGCCTCGCCGGGTCCGGCCGCGGGTCTCCTACTCTTGCGCCTCCTTTCTCGGTGCCTCGCTCTCCCGTCGGATCGGATTTTCGCCGAAAAGAGAAAGCCCCGTCTCGGAGCTTTCTCTGGCTGCCTCCGATCCGCGCAACCGGAAACCGGAAGTCCCCTCTCCTCTTGACTGACTGGCTGGCCCTGCAGTTCGCCTACCAAGATTTTCAGAAGGGTTCTGGCCTTGCCTTCTCCTTCCTAGGGCTGACAGAGAGACTGGCTGAAGGCCTCCCAGCTGGCTTTGTGCCTAAGGGGGAGGGCTACAACTCCCAGGTGCCTCAACCATGACAGCCGCATCTCTGGGGTCCCATTTGCTTTTCACATCTGCACGGAGTTTTTTTGGGCAGGCCCCCTGGCCTTTATTGGGTGGCTGCCTGTTTTCTTCCTCACTGGAATTCTTGACAAGGCTGCTTCCCTTTCTCCTTCAGGAATTCCCATCCATTTTAAAGCTCTTCACTTCTTCTCAGAGGGGGACATACTTAGCATTATTCTGAGTTTATCAAATTCCTTTTTTAAAATCCAGATATTTGGCCGTGCTCCCTTTCATTCTCATTAAACAATCCCCATCTTCTATGCTCATTTTTCCTCCAGTCTCCCATTGCCTCCGGTCTTCCTACAGTTAGCATCAGGTCAAGGGAGCTGACCCCTTAATGCCTTCCTCCCCACCCCTTCAAAGAAACCAAGGGCCAGTAGGGAGGTCAGAGTGTTCTGGATGCACCACATTTGGCAGCATTGGCCTCCTCACAGATGTCAAGCAAACTGAAGGCTCCCATCATCACTTCTCTAAAAGAAGTGTTAGTTTTGAAAGACGTTATCTGTCTTGTTCTGTTGGCTGGGAGGGTGATAGATTATAGATAACAGCCATCACCATCTTGCTTTTATTTATTCCTCCACTTATTTTAATGCACATACTCTCCACATTATATCCATGTTCACTTGGATTTCTGAATAGAAATGTCTGTGTTTTAGCAGTAATGCTCCTCCATTCCTATTCTTTTTGAACAAATTGTAGCATTTAACAGAGTAACAGAATAACAGAGTTGAAAGGGACCTTGGAGGTCTTCTAGTCCAACCCCCTGCTTGAGCAGGAGACCCTATACTATTCCAGACAAATGGCTGTCCAGTCTCTTATTAGAAAAACCTCCAGTGATGGAGCACCCACAACTTCTGAAGCTTTACTGAAATACAGTAAAAGATTTACTACAATCATCTGTTATTCCTGTTAAGTATATTTTCCATTCTGTAAACAGAAATTGGGTTCATCTGGCTTCCTTCCCATGTGATAAACAGGAATGTTATGACCAAATATTCTTTCTGACCTTTCTTTGAGTCTTTGCACGAAGATCCCACAGCCGGCAAGGTCCTAAATAACCACTGTCCTTCCTGCATGAATGCCCACCACAGCACGTCCTGCCCACCGGCAGCCAAATGGGGAGCAGATGGAAGGCAGTCTCTAGCCACTCATTTCTGCCTATTCTGATCATTAAGTCAGAACAATTTGTATCATAATTGATTGTAATAGGGCTCAGGACATAATAGGAAAGCAAATTAAGTCAGAATGTTAGGAAACGCAAGAGATTTTCTGTTTGTAAATCTGTAAGAGAGGCAGTTTGGTCTAACGGTTGAGGCACCAGTGTCAGAATCCAATTATATTTCATCTCTAGTTATCGACTATGGAAAACCCTCTCTGGATTCTGTCATACTACAAAGGGGAAGGGGGATGAGCAGGGGGGTTTTATGGCTCTCACTTCCTTCATTAAAACTTCAAGGGGACTGAATGTGGATCTCACCCAGAGGACTGACCATAACAATATGGCCATCACCTTTCATCTACTACTCTCTGAAGTTTCCATTCTGCTGAACATGAGGAAAAGGGGGTGGAAATGTAACGCCTGGGATTGTCGCTGGAAGGACGGTGGGGTGGGGGACTGCTTGGGAACACTTAAAACCTTGAATGGTAGGGGGGCCCCTCAGGTCCTGTCTAGAACACCTGCAACCATCTTCTCTTAATAAAGATGCCTGTTGGAAGAAATATTCCAAGAGTTCTGTCTTCTTAAGATGCAAAGTGGGGTGGGTCCTTTCAACCAGGCTAGAAACTGGGCAGGCCAGTGCTGGATGCTGAGGGTCAGAGGAGGGCAGGAAAGACTCAGCGCTTTCAGCTCAACACTCTTTCTCAAAGTCTGAGATGACTCAACCATTGGCTCAGTGGCTTCCTCTCTTCCTCACAAGGGAGCTGAATTTATGTTCTCCCAAAAAGGAACTTGCTTGCACAAGAAGAGACGTAATAGGGTGAACATCCATTAAACAGAAGGAGACGAGGGTCTCTTCGGCACTAAATCTTCATGCTGGCTTGTTAATGCATTTGCGTTTACAAATAACTATTCCTCGTAAACTAGGATTAGGACAGGTGAGAGCATTTTTGGAAAGGTTGCTGACAAAAACCTGGAAGAAGAGCTGGAAAGGAAAGCAGGCAGGCAGAAAGTACAAATTTCTGGGCTGCTGTGATTCAGCCAGGGATGGTGGAAACCAGGCATCCAGGAGTGGCCAGGACTGAACGGATGCACTGTTACAAATCTAAAGAAAACATTTAAAAACAACACTGAATATATCAAAATATTCTTTTCTGTTAACACACCGCATGTGTATTGAAATTGGGTATCTGTCTATTTAAATGCATGAAAGACGTGTATAAAATACATGTATTGAAATATTTTAACTCTGCATCTAAAGACTTGTTGCATCCTGCTGAAGCTGCACTCACTGACCCAGGGGAGTCTGCAAGCCCCCCCCCTTATGTGACGGGTTCGGAATCATGGGAGAGCAAGGAAACCATTCACCTCTGATGCACCCCAACATACTCTCATTCTCCCCAATACATTGGAGCTGAGAGTTGCAGTGGAGATTCTTCTTGCTCATCTTGGCTTCCAAAGCAATTTAAATGCTGGAGAATTTGGTTTCACAGAGAGGTTATTCTCTCTATGAAGAGAGACCAAGGATGGTGACATCTCTGACCCAGAGGGACTAAACAACCGCAGCTATCAGCTTTGTAGGACTGAACTGAAGTTAGAGAAGTCTGCCAAAGCAGAAAACAGCAACAAAGATTATTAGGGGACTCGAGGCTAAAATTTATGAAGAACGGTTGCAGGAATTGGATGTGTCTAGTCTAATGAAAAGAAATGAAGAGAAGGACCAGGGTGATATGATAACAGTCTTCCAATATTTGAGGGGCTGTCCCAGAGACAGCCTGTTTTCCAAAGCAAAAAGAGAATGGACAGCCACTTGTCAGAAATTGTGTAGGGTCTCCTGCCTGAGCAGGGATTTGGACTAGATCTCCTACAAGGTCCCTTCCAACTCTGTTATTTGGTAAACCTTACAGTGAAATGGGTGGTATATTTATTTAATAAATAAATAAATAAACTAAAAATAATTATCCAATCAGTAAAAAGGGATGGGGGGGGAAGGTGGTATGATAGTAATAAACAGAAATGAGCGGAAACGAGAGCAGCACAGGCTCTATTTTGCTTCTACGTTGCTCCCCAAGGGGGATCTGGGTTCAAATGGACCTAAGCATGACAACTGATACAAGGAAGGAGGTGGGTCCTTGATGGTCTCTTTTGGCGAAAAGAGAAAAGTTTGGCTCTTTTCTTACAGCCGTTTCATTACCCAAACTAGGTAATATTATCAGTGCTAGCAGAGAATGGGGCTTTTTTTCCCCCCTTCAAACAATTTTATTATTTGAGAACAAAAAGTTGCACAAAGACAGCAGCACTGTTAAAAAATAGCTTCACAAATAATATACAATAAAGAACTCAGTGGTTTAATATTTTAATTGTGTAAAAAGCAACATACATACATCAGGTCTACCAACTTTAACAGAAGTACAACACAACACAAATTTAAAACAAAATTCAAAATTCACTTAGCCCTCCTTAATTGAACAAAAATTAAAAACTTCCTCCTTCCACAAAGAAAAAAAGAAAATAAAAACCTTCAAACTTTGGTGCTATTCAAAACCAATATAAAAAGCCTTGTGCTAAATAGACTCTGAATCTATTGCATTCAAAACTCACATTTGCCAGACAACTTCTCTTGTATGACATAAAACATTTAGAACTTAGAAAAATAGTACTGAACTGAAAGCAGCCAACTTCATAACCAGGATATATACATACACCTGTTTGTTTCTGAAAGATGCCTCAGTCAAATTGTGAACATTTGAGTTACATACAAAATATTCTCTGTGTAAAAAGGTTAGACTTCACCAAAATTCTGTACACACGTGCTGTGGAGATTTACAATCTGACCCTTTTAAAAAAAAAGGCCCTAACTCAAACCCTGTAGAATTAAATGGGGTCAGCGCTAGCAACACAGTTCAAGGACTGGGATTCTAACCCATCATTTAAGGCAATAAATATTCCTGTTGCTTCTCTTTAAACGTTCACTTAGTTAGGAATACAACTCAATGTGCGACAATAGTATAAACTCAACTTCAGAGTAAGACTTGTTCTGCTGAATTTGTCTGAAACAAATTATCAATTAGCAAAATATCGTTCATCTAGCAGGGAATGGGGCTTGATCTTAGTTTATATTCTAGTGACTTGCCCTGTCAGTGCTGTCGGGAATGCTCGGTGGTTCTTTGGTTGGGTTACTTACTGTTGTTTGGCAGTTCCTTGATTGGAGTATTGTTTGCTTCTTGATTGTTGGTCTCATATTAATCTTAGAATTAATCTATGCTTATCTGGTTGTTAATTGCTGGTGGGGAGGTGTTTTGGTCTTTTTGTTGCCTTTTTGGCTTGTTGATTGTCTCTTTTGTATAGTATAAGCTAATTTGTCCGAGTGCCAGGCTTCCAGAAGTTCTCTAGCATTTTCAGATTTGGCTTGGCCTAGGATGGTCCATGTTTCCCAGCTGAAACTATGGGCAAGTCTGTCCATATGTTGTGAAATTAAAGCGTTTTCATCATGTCTTCTGACTGCTGATAGGTGTTCATGGATGCATTGTGCTTCTGCCTTTTGACTTACATAGTGGCTGTTGCACTCATTAAACTGTATGTTGTAGATCAGGGCTTTTCAACCAGTGGTATGCATACCACCTGTGGCACTTTGCCATGTGGCAGGTGATATGTGACCATCCTAGAGAAGTGTAGTGAGGGAGGGGAATGAGCCAAAGTGACCCAAGCCTGAGGGAGAGGCAGCTGCAGCTGCAGGACTGTCTGGGCTCGGCAGAAGCCCCGGGAGCCAGCAGGGCTCCAGCTGATTGGTGCTTCTGGAAGCAGTGCAGAGCTGGAGGTGAACTGAAGAAAAAGGGGTGGAGGAAAGGCTATAAAAGGAGATGGCTTGGGTGGGAAAGGGAAAAAAATACAACCGGGAAAGAGAAGGATTGCTCAGCAAGCAGGGAGGAAACAGAGACAGGGAAGAAGCAGCAGTTGATGCTGGAAGAAAAGGTCCCCTGGTTTGTTTTCTCCAGCCAGGAGAATGCAATCATTGCTGATGAAATGAAAAGCTGGCAGACGAGCATGTGGGAAAGGAGGTGGGTTTATTTAGTTCTGGATCAGCGGGCAGCTTAATTGGGTTACCGTAAGGATTTTTCTACAGTTTTTACAGCATTTTGTAATTCAGAGGCTCGGTTTGTGTGCTTTGGTTATTGAAATATTTTAGTCTGTATTTTAGGCTAGCAATCAGTCCAAAGTGTTGACTTCCGTAGGTTTAATCCCTTTAAATAAATGTAATTAGTTTTACCCCCTTATCTTGAATCTATCTATGGCTTTTATAAAGTTTTCTTTGAAGATAAACAGGCTTAATTTAAGGCTAAAGCTTTTCGCAATTGCCGGAGCCTTTCAGTCTCGAGTTGCAACATTGTGACATGTGACACACCTGAGGCAGATTAAAGAAAAAAATAGAGTTTATGTGTTTCTTTATTTTGTGAGACTTTCTTGCTTTGCACTTGATTCCTGTGTCTTTAAGGGTACAGGGAAGGGATTGGGGGTGCATTCTTACTACACTGTGGAAGAGCTCAGAAGGGAGAGAGGAAGAAGGGTCGACCAGCTAGCTCAAGGGTCTGCAAACTTAGCAACTTTAAGACCTGTGGACTTCAACTCCCAGAATTCCTCAACCAACCATGAGGGCTGAGGAATTCTGGGAGTTGAAGTCCACAAGTCTTAAAAGTGCAAAGTTTGAAGACCCTGAGCTAGCTGGCAGTGGTGCATATTAATAAACATGGATATATTCATCATACATTTGTCAATGCAAAGGGAAAGTGATTCAGCAAAGGAACAGCCACTGAAGAAATTAAAATTGGTACTTTTCCCCCTTTTTTCTACAGTTTGTAATATTTTGATTATAGAATAAAATACAAAAGCAAATAGTAGGACACAGTGGGGAGGAAAAAGGGGGGAAAGTGAGTGGGAGAAAAATAACAGACTTCTTCTGTTACAGTAGAAGGAAGCATTAACATTGAACCTCAACTTTTTACTTTTCCATAATATTATAAACTAGTCATTTCTATAACAACAAATGAATCTAATCAGTAAAACCCAACCCCCCTTTTTTTAATCAAGTTTATAACATCTTGCTAAGCACTGGTGGTACTCAAATATTGTCATGTCCTTAAAGTAATACAATTTGTGAAAAGATTGAAAAGCCCTGTTGTAGATGACTCCTCTGTTTTCTTCTGGGCTGTTGGATCTTTTGGTTTACTTAGGATATTTTGGATCCTAGGGTCTCAGCATCTTTTTTATAGTGTGATAACCCAGAACTGAATGCAGTGTTCCAAGTGTGGTCTCATTAGTACAGTATTAAAGTGGTACTAGAAGTTCATGTGATCTTGATTCTATTCTTCTATTGATACAGTCTAGGACTGCATTGGTTTTTTGGGCAGCTGCAGCACATTACTGGCTAATACTTAAGTAGTTGTCCACTAGGACATTTAAACCCCTCTCACAGTTACTATTGTTGAACCTGGTACCACCTATTCTATACAACACCTCAATAACAGAATACCTGTGTCCATCAACAATATACGATACTTCTCCTTTTTTTGATAGAATGTCTGGTATGTCCATGGGAGTGCAGGAGATTTAGTATACTTTGACCCCAGGAAATCAATCAACAACATTGCCCAGAAGGCTCTGATAGAGAAGATAGCAAAATGTGGGCTGGATTGTGCTACTACTGGATACAGAGCTGTTTGAAGAGTCATACCCAAAAAACATACATTAAAAATTCTGCACTGGGTTGGAAGGAAATATAGAGTTGAGTACTGCTGGAGACATTGTCAGCCCTACAGAAGTTCAATGCATTTAGAAATGACTGTAACAGAAAATAATAAATATGAAATGTTATCAAGATTGACAAACTGGAAAAGCAGGCAAGAAACAAGTGTGATTAATTTCAACAGACAAAGTCTTATATTTGAGAAGTCAGACTAAAAGGCAGAATTCAGGATGGGAGGTGCTATACTAGGTAACAGGTCATGTGAAGAAGGTCTATATGTTTTGTTGGGTCACACGATGAGCACGGATATATAGAATTAAAGAGAAGACATTATTCCTCTCGGTTCTGCATAGATGAGGACATAGCCAGAGTATCACACCCACTTCTGGGAACCACATATTAGAAAGGACATTTCCAAAGAGAACGATGTCCAAAGGAAAGCAGCACAGATGATAAGCTCAGAAAAGAAAAACTTGAGAGGAACAGTTGGAGACACTGGGTACAATCAGACAGGTGAAGAGAAAACTGCAGGGAGATATGAAAAATGCTATTTCCTACAGAGGCACTAAGTGCACCTCTGTTAAATGCAATTCTGTTTAGAAGTACAGATGAAAGAAACAGCACAAGGATCTTTGGTTGAAATTCAAATTTTTCAAGTTTAATTTTCATCCCAAGCAAAAAAATCCCCCCAGAGGATCTGCCAGCATTTTGAAATGGAAAATACAAACTTTGATTTACTTCTTAAAGTTAATTCACATTTTGATGAGCGGTAGAAGTTGGGGGAGTTGATTCCTCAGTATTCTGCTGTTACGTGAAGGTCAGCCTATTCAGAATCTCCCAAAAGATGCCTGCCTCTTCTTGTTCTGTCCTGGCTTCAATTTCATAAGCAGAAAGTCAAAGGAAGTTCTTGTTGTGTTCTCCCATCAGATTCAGAATCTAATTTTTCCATGTTTTCATTGCTCTGACTTTGGTACTGTCAGTCTTTTGAGACAAGAAGCATCAACTATGAGTATTAATACTACCTTTATTGTAAAGTTGCAGTAACAGAATCTTGCAAGTCTGAAATTCTGGTTTTCCTTTCCCCTCTCCCCTCCCTGTTTTTCCTCCTCTCCTCCCCCTCCCTTCCTCTGTCTCCCCTCCCCTCCTCAAGATAAAGGAAAGGTAAACTTCTGGAGGAGACTGTTGCTTCCTTCAATCCAAAAAAATGGGCCTTCTCTAATACTCTTGGTTTAGCCTCTAAGTCAGACACGATCTAGTGGCGGAATTCACCTTCCTAATGAGCCTTGCTGGAATGGCAAAGGCACGTTCTAGAACTGAGTGTTAGTTCATTACAGTCTTGGATCAAAGAAGTCACTGTAATAACAACTAAAAAGCTTTTCAAACCTCATGGTTAATGGCCAGTGACACATTAGCATACTTGCTGTGGACTGTATAGTTCTCACCAGTTGTGCCATTGTATAAATAGGGTTACCGGAGAGAGGTTTTTTTTGGGGGGGGAGCAAAAGCTGAATTCCATTTATTTAAGCTGTTCAACAGGAAACATACAAAAGCAAAATCAAAAATAATGCCTGCAGCACTGTTGGAAAAAGACAAAGAGCAAATCTGATCGAATGCAAGTAAAAGTCCAGATTTGGCTCTACACTGTGGCGATACAGGTGGTGAAACATCGCTGGTCCTCATCCTTATTGCATCTGCTGATAGCCCCCCAATGCCCTGTTTAGGGTGACTCATTCCCTGTTTGTGAGAATGGCCCAGGGATCCCCTCCAGATAAAATATTCCTACTATCTGGCAGACAAAGTCACTCAGATTTGCTCAGAGTTGAACTCCAATTGAGCAAGTCCTAATGAGTTGCTAGGGAACAGCCTTATCATGTTGTCTCAACTGAGTTTGATTCAGTTATGTCCAAGGAAGAGGGCAAGATCCTTTGGTCTGTTAGTCCAGCCACTTTGTTAGATGCTGACTCCTCCCTGAGTTATTAAGGCAACCCTGGAAGTGACCACAGGGTGGTTCATGCTGTGATTTCAGCCTCTTTGAGTAAGTACGGTAGGTGGTCTGTCAGCCTTGAAGAAGCAGTGATATGCCCCCTCCTCAGGAGGTCATTGCTGGACCCTTTCCTGTGGAAAATTATTGGACAGTTCCCAAACTCCCCTTTCTGGGGAAGTTCATCTTCAGTGAAGGGAGAATATGCCCCTGGGGTTGGCAGGCAAAGTCTGGGCAGGCTCTTGGGGCTGAGGCTTCAAAGGTTTGGGGTGGGAAGAGATACATGCAGCACTTAGGAACAATACATTTGCAGCAAGAGTATCATCTGGAGAGATAGCAGCAGAGGGCAAGGCAATAGAAAAGGGAAGCAAGTGAAAGTGTGTGTGTGTGTGTGTGTGTGCGTGTGTGTGTGTGTGTTTATGCACAATGGCTTACTAGAGGAGGAGGCATAATTCAGGTAGTTCATAATAACTTGGAAAGTACCAAGGGAAGGGTCACAGACTTGGTCAACAACAAGTCAAGGCCAAAATGAAGCAAGGATTTAGGACAGAAATTCACAAATCACAAGGCCAACGTGGCTTCCACTGATGGAAGGCAGTCCCTGTGCATTTTAAATCCCCTTCTTGCATTGTGTGTGTAGCTGAGACTCTCCCTGCCCAGTGGTTGCCAAAAAGGAGCAGCTTGGCTGACTTGTAGCATCACCCTTTTGCCATTGAGCTGCTTATTTTGCTGGAGTGCAGGATTCATTTTTGGCCTGAGAGGTTTTGACCTGCTTCTTAGAGCCTGGCTCTGCAGCCAAGACAGGAAGTTGTAGAAAAAGTAGTTGGGTGAGAGCTACAGAGGATTTCCCAGGAAACGGATTACCTGGGCCCACTTAAGTCTGCATGAGGCCAGTACAGTACAGCTGTTGGTCACACACTTGCTGATGACCTTTGATGGAGTGGTCTGGGGTGGTGCATCCATCCTGGGGTTTCTTGATCTCCTTAGGTCAGCTGTGGAGGTCAGGAGAAGGAGGCACAGTCTCCAGTGGCTCACTTGCTTCCTCAGCAGCCAATTCCAGTCCCTGTTGATTGAGTGCAGAACCTTCAGTCTGCTGAGGACACCCAGCTCTGCATCTCAGAGTGAAACCATCAATGTCTTGACCTAGAATCTGGAGGCAGATTCTGTCTGGATCCGGCAGAAGAATATCAGATTAACAGAGTTGGAAGGGACCTTGGAGGTCTTCTGTTCCAATCCCCTGCTCAAGCATGTGTGGGGTTTCCTATACCATTTCAGACAAAAGGTTGTCCAATCTCTCCTAAAAAACTTCTAGTGTTGGAGCGCCCACAACCTCTGGAGGCAAGTCGTTCCACAATTGTTCTAATTGTCAGGAAAATTCTCCTTAGTTCTAGGTTGCTTCTCTCCTTGATTAATTTCCATCCATTGCTTCTTGTCCTGCCTCTAGGAGCTTTGGGAAAGAGGTTGACTCCCTCTTTTTTATGGCAACCCCTTAGATATTGGAAGACTGCTTGTCAGGTCCCCAAAGATTTACATGCTTTTGTATTCATTATTTGGGCCCTGCCATTCTGTTGGGAGAGGGGATACCTTGGGGATGCTTTGCACTGTCTTTTCACTATGCCCTTTCCCCAGGAGAAGGAATGCATATCCCTTATCCAGGAGACAGTTGGCACTTGGAGCCAGAAGGAAACAAAAGCAAGAAAGACCTTGAGAAGTGCCAATGGAGCCAGTTACCAAAACACTATGCCACCTGTGGATTGGCTGGAATTCAAATGGACCCTGGGACCCTGCTTTAATTATATTGCTTGCGCGGGATTTTCTCCAGATCTTGCCTTGTTTTCCCTGCTATCACTAGCCCCTAATAAAAATTCCTTTTGAGACAATGCCTGTTTCAAGAGTTCTGCTTTCTTGCCTGGCTTGGTTGAGGTACCTCCTTACACAGTCCTTTTTTTCACTAGACTAGCCATGCCCAGTTCTTGCAATCTTTCTTCGTATATTTTAGCCTCCAGTCCCCTGATCATCTTTGTTGCTCTTCTCTGCACTCTTTCTAGAGTCTCAACATTTGTTTTTTGTAATGTGGTGACCAAAACTAATGCAATATTCTAGGTGTGGCCTTACTAAGGCTTTATAAAGCAGTACATGTAATCTTTCAATCCCTCTGTTAATGCAATTTAGGACTGCATTGGCTTTTTTGGCTATCACCACACATTTAATTGATTGTCCAATTAAGAGATTGTCAACAGAGGTGACTGGGTGGCTTACAACCTTCACGAATGAAGGTGAATATACGTGTCCCGGGATAATGTTCCAGAATCCAATCTGGGTTGGTCACCGGGACCAGAGGTTTGGTCTTCCAAGCTTGGGCTCCAGCATGCATTCAAAAGCTTGGAAGACTAAACCTCTGGTCCCGGTGACCAACCCAGATTGGATCCTGCAAAATTTATTTTCCTGGGCTTTCCACTTTCCAAAGCAGTAACCAGCAATGAAGCAAAGATTCTGCATCTCAAGAGACAAACTATGATAGATGAAAATGTAATAGAGACATCACACTGACATAAAAAGTATATATTATCAAGGATATCATTTCCCCAGGTGTAACATATGGCTGCAAGCTAGACCATCAGAAACCTGAATTAAATAAAATTGATATTTTTGAACTGTGGTGCTGGGGAAAACAAGTAAGAATACTAGAACTACATGAAGAACAAATTGTTCCATACCAGAGGAAGAGAAATCAGATTGTTCCCTGGAAGCGCTGATAATGAAAGTAAAGCTTCTATATTTTAGCCATATAATGTGGAGGAAAGCATTACTGGGGAACGCTCTGATGCTTAGAATTATCAAAGGCAATGAAAAAAGTAACACACACCCCCCCCCAAAAGGAGGCAGTTAGATACTATCACTGAGGATGCAAGTGGGAGTTTACAAGAACTCAAAGAGCTAGTTACTGACAAACAATCCTGGTGAAATTACATCTATTGGGTTGTGAACAGCCCAAAGAGATTGAAGAACAAAACTGCAGACAAAAATAATATTTTTTGTCCAGCTGTTAAAGACCGCAGCTCTTTCGAGATGCCTGCTGTTCTTAGAGGCTGGTCTTTCTGGAATGGGAGAAGCCTTCTTCTTTTCTGCACACAGATGAGGAAATTTACTCTTTCGGGAATTGCAGTGTGGTCCCACTCTCTCAGAATTTATAAACCAGACTTTAATTTAGCATTCATTTTATGATTCTAATATTTTGTACACTTCATTTAAAAAAAGAACACAAAGCATTTTGAGGGAGTGTGTACCAGAGTTGGAAGTCAGCAGAAGTCCATGTCAGTACCTAATCATGAAAGGTGAAAAATAGCTTTTATTTTGCCATCCAGATGCTTTCTGTGGTTGTGTTGCCTGCCAGGCCTGGGGAATGTGTGACTCCAGCATTGTGCAGTTCTGATATAGGACTGGAAGGTGAAAGTGGCAGTTAAGAGATCTTGAGCAACCCCTGCCCTTAGTTAGGTGACTATCGGTGAAGATTTCACTCAGGACTGCATTCAGCAATGCAGCTTATATTTTATTTTAGAAACACATGCTTAACATGTATTTGCTCTGAATTTGTAGAAAGTAGGAAGAAGATATTCAAGCTCCATTAACAAAGTGATGAGAGTAAAAATATTATGTCTACTAACAAATGACAGTGTTCATAAGTGGCTCAGGGATACCCATCCCTAATTTACTTTGATATAAGAAGCAGGATGTGGCACAGCACAATCATACTTCAAAACTCTACAAATGTAGCCAATCTCATTATAAGTAGTCTTAGTCTTAGTCTGTGGAATTGATTTCCTAGTTTGGTCTACATAGTAAAGCTGACATCAGTGTAAAGTGAGGGCATACATATAAATTATTTGCCAGAGTTGTGGGGTGGAATGATGAGAAGGGCTTAACTGAAAGAGACAAGACACCACAGAGATTTGCAAGACCCTCTTTCAAATATTAAACTTTAAAATCCATTTGATCCATTGCATCATCCAGGATCAAATGGGGAGCCTGAGAGAATGGACCAATTATCACAGCAACATTTAAGGAGCTGTTGGACGGAGCTAATGATGCTTGCAGAATTTATCTACAACATAGAACATTGAATAATAGGGTTGGAAGGGAACTTGGTCTTCTAGTTCAGTCTCCTGCCCAAGGCAGAAAATCCTATGTCAGTCTGGACAAATGGCTGTCCAGTCTCTTTCTGAAAACTACCAGTGATGGAGAATCCACCACCTCCATAGACAAGTCATTCCATTGATAAAGTATTCTTTCTGTCAGGAAATTTCTCCTAGGTTAGATCTCTCTTTAATGATCTTCCACCTGTTACTTCTGGTTCTACCTTCAGGTACTTTAGAGAATAAATGGACTCCCTCTTCTTTGTAACAGGTTCCCTTTGTAACTGGAAGGTTGTTATCATATCACCCCTAGTACTAAACATACCTAGTTCCCTCAGTTGGTCATCCTATTCTGGCTTGACACCTCTAGTTCTTGTCAGCTTGTCTCCATCCCTCCTTTTGTATTCACCATTCCCATGCCTGAACTTTACTTTCCCAAATTCTTTTCCCCTCCCCCTTGCATTTTATGACAGGATGCCAGCAAAGCAAAGAAGTTGAAGGTGTCAAGCCTAACAGGCTCATACTTAAGTGGTGGCCTAAAGAGACACATAGATGTCTCTCACATTTGCTGCTATTGAACCAGGTACCATCGATTTATACCTATGCATTTGTTTTTTCTTGTCTAAGTGTAAAACCTTACTTATCTCACCACTGAATTGCATTTTATTAGATAGAGACAGTGTTCAAGTCTGTCAAGATCCTTCTGAATCTTGAGTCTGTCTTCTAAAATGTTGGCTATTCCCCCAGCTTAGTGTCATCTACAAATCTGATGAATTCCCCTTCTATCTCATCTAAACTATTTTTGAAGATGTTGAAAGTGCTGGGCCCAGGACAGAACCTTGAGGTACCTCCCTGTATGCTTCCCTCTGTATAGCTGTAGTTCCATTGAGGATTACCCATTGAGTGAGGTTGGTCAGCCAGTTATGAATTCATCTGGTGGTGATTCTGTCTATCCCACATCATTCTATCTTACCAAGAAGTGGTCTGTGACTGTCTATGGAGATTCTCAGTCATCCAGGTCATGAACTTTTGTCCCAAAAGTGCTTTTTCAAAGGCAACTGGACTTTGTTTTCCCTTGAGGATGTTTCACTTCTCATCCAAGAAATTTCTTCAGCTCTGACTGAATGGTGGAGGGTGGAAGGGTTTATATTCCTTGCAGTCATCTGCTCATTAGCATTCTTTTTGAGAGTTGTTGAGGTCACTTCTCAAAGACCTACTTTGTCAAATGTCTTACTGAAGTCCAAGTATACTATATCCACAGCATTTTTCTGCTCCACTAATTTAGCCACCTTGTCAAATAATGCAGTAAGGTTTGTCTGGCATGATCTGTTTTTGACAAAGCCATGCTAATTGTCTTGTTAATTGTTTTGTTTATTTCTAGATGCTCACATCTACAACTCAATACATTCCTCCATTGTCATGTATCTGCATTCAGGGCAATGTATGGCTACTGTCCTCAAGTGTTAGCCTCCAGAACTCTTGCCTTGATAGTTCTCCACACCTCAGAATATCTGCAGGAGAAGGCAGTCACTCAATGTTTCTTAAAGGAACAGCTGGATCTGGCAAAAACAGGTTACAAAGAGACCATAGACACATTGAGATAAAAGAGGGCTGAAATTGCTGAAGAAGGTTTAGTACAGCGTCCCACAGGTTTTTGGTCTTCTGCCCAACTTCAATGTTAGTTAGTTTTGGCCCCCTCCCAGTGGTCTTTTGTTTGCAGTTGCCAGCAACAATAAAGATTCATCCTGTTTTCCATCCATTTGTGCAGGAGGTGCCCCCCCTGCAGCTTATAGACAAGAACAGCTCCTCCTCCCCCCATATTAGTTGATTGGAAGGAAGAGTGTGGAGGCTACTCTGGAATCTGTATGCAAAGGGAGACATTTGAAATACCTGATTCATTAGAAAGACTCCCAGACTGTGGAAAAATGCAAGAGACATGCATTCAGACCAGCAATTTGTATGCCAGTTTGGTCTGTGAAGCCCAGGGAAAACATGTCCATGTGAACTGCTGCTGTTAGGAGAGGCTTGGACATCCCAGGATGAATGGATGGTTTTCCAGAGTGGATGGAGCTGCAGGGCATATGGGGGTGCCACTGTAGAAAAGGCTGCATCGACATCAGAGCTGCCAAACTGCAGGGATAGGATTCAAGAACAACCAGAATGGTAGGCTAGACCAGTCTGAACATCAGGAGTGGGGGGAAGGGAGTAACAGGTACAGCTATGTTACAGGGCTGTGAGTGAGCTAAGGCAGCAGTGTCCAACTTATCTGGCTCCACGGAACAGAACAGTGGCGGGTGGCAACCAGAGGGGGGGAGGAAGGGGTTTTTTGGAGCTTTGCACACTCGCCCGCTACTTGTGCAGCCCAGTTCCCAATGGGCCGTGGACTGGTACCAGTTCACAGACCAGGGGTTGGGAAGCCCTGATTTAGGGGAGCTGAGCAGAGGAAGAGGGCAACACATTAACAGCTTGTTCCCATGGCCTCGACATGGAGTCTTCTGGGAAGGCAGAAGGGAGGATGAAGCCAATGGGGGAGGAAGTGTAGGGAATAAAAAAGGTGACCTTGATAGAGATATTGAAGTCCATCACCAAAGCAATGGAGATAAAATATATATTAAGTCCCCAAGCAATAAATAACAATTTGTAAGCAGTTCAGGCAGAGACCCTCCTAATTCATATGGGTACAGGAAAGAGCGTGACACACAGCACAATCGTTTGCAAGATTCTATTATTTTTGCCTTTCTGTAGACTTGATGTCTTGGTATGGCTGTCAGCCAGTTACAAACCCATGCTGAAACAAATGCATTTGGGTCAATATAAAAGGGGGGGGAAATGACATTGCCATAGATGTATACTATAGGCCACCCAACCAAACAGAGCAAATAGATGAACTTTTTGCTAGTCAGCTAACTAAGGTATGTAGGAAGCACATCACAATAGTAATGGGGGACTTTAACTATCCTGACATCAACTGGGAGACAAACTCTGCACCAAGTGGAAGATCAAACAGATTCCTGACAAACCTAGCAGACAACTTTGTCTCCCAAAAAGTAGAGAAGGGAACTAGGAGATTAGCCATTTTGGATTTAATTCTCATTAACAGAGAATGATAGAAGGTGTTGAAGCCATAGGAACCTTGGGAGGAAGTGATCATGCAATATTGGAATTCAACATTATGGAAGCACAAGCAATAGAACACAGTCAAACTAGAGTCTTGGATTTCAAGAGAGCTAATTTCAATAAACTTAGAGAGAGTTTGGGAAGGATTCCATGGATGAGAATCCTCCAGGGGAAAACAACTCAAGAAACTTGGGAAATTTTGAAAAGTGAGATAATTGTTGGCACAAAACCAACAAAGAGGAAAAATAACAGCTCTCAAAAGAAATCAGCATCGCTGCATAAAGAACTCTCTGATAAATTAAAAGATAAAAAGGAAAAGTATAGAAAGTGGAAAGAGGGACACATAACTAAGTCAGAATATCAGCAAATAACCCGAACCTGCAAAGATGAAGTGAGGAATGCTAAGGCTCAAAATGAACTAAGGCTTGCGACCAAAGTCAAAAATAACAAAAAAAGCTTCTTTCAACATGTAAAAAACAAGAAAAAGGTGAAGGAGACTATTGGTCCATTAGTGGGTGAAAGTGGCAAGAAGGTGACAAGCAACAGGGAGAAAGCAGAACTATTTAACTCATTTTTTGCATCTGTCTTTACACAAAGGGAAAAAGCAGACCAACCTATCAAAAATAGTGCCATAAAAAACAGAATAGAAACACATTAAGATAGGGAAGAAAATAGTAAGTGAGCACCTGTCCAGCCTAGACGAGTTCAATTCACCAGGACCAGATGGATTGCATCACAAGAAACTAGCAGATCTGATCTCAGAACCACTGAACTACCGTATATTTTTCAAAGATCCTGGACCACTGGGGAATTACCAGAGGACTGGAAAAGAGCTGATGTAGTTCCCATCTTCAAAAAAGAAAAAAAAATGGACTTCCGGTTCCGGATCACGGTGCAGGCGGTCATGCGAAGAGACTTCTCTCTTTGCCAGCTAGTTTCCCTCCACCGGTAGACCCTCAATAGGGTTGAAAAGTTGCCCTGGAGGGGCAACTACCGTTGAGGAGGCCACTTGACTGCAGAAGGGTGGCAACTCCTTCTGTAGTCCGAGCCAGCTCCTTAGGGCTGACAGAGAAAAGATCGGCCAGTAAAATGGCCAGTCACTTAACCGCACCAGCCGAAAGTCAGAAGAACAGCTAAGCGTAAAGAACCACCATGGAGGATCTGAATGAGACCTTTCCTTCTCTTTCTTTGCCCTAACTACTTTCCTGTAAAAAGCTTTTGAACTACATCCCTGCTTTAAGAAAGCAGTGTCTGTTTACTTGGGAAAAAGAGCTCTGGAAACAAAAGAAATAAAATAGCTAACCTTTACTGACTATTTAATTTTTTTGATACCTAGGGGTCCTGAAAAAATTCCTATCATAACATCATCATTATTTTACTTATTATACTGGAGATATCTGCTTTTTGTTCTCTTTCTTAATGAGAATTTTTTTTACTAACTTGGAAAAAAAGATCTTACAGTCTACTGAGGACATATTGTGGCAAAAATTGCTATTGCAACTATATTCCCTTTTGGTGTTTGAAGATGGATTTGACCTTCAAATGATAATAAAAGAGAAAAGATAAAGGACTTGAAACAGCTGGGTGGTGAGTTTGTTTACTAAATAGTGGAGGTGGATATTTGTTGACTTTTAGTAAATAGAGTCTCCACTAAAAGATTAAAAGACTATTTCACCACTGAAATGGAGGAATTTTACCCACAGCTTAATTATGAGCTTATATTGGAAAAATATTTGGAAGCTACGGAGTATATGAAATCTTGGAGAAAAATTAAAGATGATATTTCAGAACCACAAATTGAATCTCAAATTTTAATGGATCAATCTATAGGCCAAAGAACAATAGAGGAGGAACAGATTAGCTCCAAAGAGGCCTGTATGCAACAATATACACAACTTAAAGAGATGGAGGAACCATACCCACAACTCAATTATAAACTTGTACTGGGAAAAACTGTGGAACCTACTGAGCAAATTAATTTTAGAAAAACTCTTGCCCTAAAACCTCAAACTGACTTTCAGACTCTAACTGATTATGCCATAAGTCAAGAAACAACCGAAAAGATCCACTAGATAAAATTTTGTTAAAAACAGATGAGAATTTAATTAAGAAACTCTATAAATTTCTTTTAAACTGGAAGATGGAAGAAGAGCAAGTGAAAGAAACAATGATAGTATGGACAAAGGACTTTGGATATTCTATAGATTTGGAAGACTGGCAAAAACTTTGGGATAAAGATATTAGGCTTACAAAAGTGGCAGTATATAAAGAAAACTTATACAAGATGTTTTACAGATGGCATATGATACCAGTTCGCTTAGCAAAAATGTTTAAAAATGTTTTGGATACTTGCTGGAAATATAAACAACAACCAGGCACTTATTACCATGCCTGGTGGTTATGCCCCAGTGCTAAGAAATACTGGTCTAAGATTCATAGATGGTTGGAAAAGATGATGAAAATACAGATAGAATTTAGATCAGAATTGTTTTTGTTAGGACCTAATTATGGTAAAGAAAATGACTATTTGATACTGCATGTTTTAACAGCCACGAGGATAGTATTTGCCCAATTTTGGAAAAATGAGAATCTACCATCTGACCAGACTATAAATATTAAAATCTTAGAGTGTGCAGAAATGGATAGATTGGAGATGAAAGAAAAAGATGACTCAGTTTATTTTATAACTTGGGAAAAAATTATCAATGGTTAGAGATACGTTAGAACCTGAAAAGGACTTAATATTTCAGAATAAATGATTGATTTTTAACTGAGTTCTAATTAATAGGTTGATGACATTATTTTTAGTGATTTAATGATTTTTATCTGTTAATGTTGATAGTCAGGATTTTTTGAGATTTTATTATTTGTGTTTATTTAATAGATGAAATTTGTTTATTAATTGTTTGTAATATGGCTATAGTTAAGCTTATTTTAAAAATGGTTGAGTATGATATTTACTCATTATTATGATCCAGACAGTAGCTTGTTTGTTAAAATATGAGATTGTACCTATCCTTATTTTATCCTAAATCCCCAATTCCCTTCTCCCCATCCCCTTTCCTTACCATACCCATATTGTTCCTATTTTTTCCTTATGTATATAAACTTAATAAAATATTGTGTCAAGACTGCTAATATCTGATGTTCTTGCTTGCCATATATGAAGAAGCAAACATGTTTTATTTAGTCTACATATCACTTCTAGAGTTAAAGCAGACAATACTAGGCTAGCGGATGGGAAAGTATGCTAGTTAACCATAACAATATTTCAGTACAGCATTACCAAGATCAGCTGTAACTGGAGGAGTATGGGGGGGGACAGTTCACACTTCAAACTAATTGGAGAATGTGATTGATGACTGTAAAATGAAGGAGTGAGTTATGCTTTGTTACGGGTGATTGGGGGTGGGAGGATTCAGTTTTTGGCTTCTTTATATACAGTACGTGCGGAAGCTATGTAGCAATAAAAGGATTCTTTAAGGTAAATAAAGCCTCAAAGTTCTTTGAAAAGCTGCTTCTTTTCGGAACCATGACATCTTGTTAAAAAAAAGAAAGAAAAGAAACAATAGAAAAGGAATTAATTAATATAGAAGAGGATATTATACAACCCCATACACAATTTATGGAGAACCTTGATGATCAAAGAATGACTTTAACTGAGACACCTGCAGTGTCAAAAACAACAGGAATTGACAGCCAGACACAAACTACTGAAAACTGTGATAACGTGGATAATCAACTAGTAACTACAACATGGAATAAAATTGATTACACCATTCAGATGATACTGGAAGAAAAGGAAGAGAACTTTAACCAGACTGAAGTGTTGATAAATACCCCAATTCAAATATTGAGATTCGATGATACAGAAGCCTTACTATGGAAACCAGTTTGGCACAGAAAGAAAGCCAGAATTAGATTTAAAAACATGACTTAAAATTTCACTTAATGGGTTAAAATGGTTTTAGAGACCTTGACTGATTTAATAATTAATAAAGTATGTGAATTCAATAAGAAGATATCTTTTGTAATAATGTGCTGCAGCTACCAAAAAGTCCAACACAGTGCTGGGCTGCATTAACAGAGGGATAGAATCAAGATCACGTGAAGTATTAATACCACTCTACAATGCCTTGGTAAGGCCACACTTGCAATACTGTATCCAGTTTTGGTCACCACGATGTAAAAAAATGTTGAGACTCTAGAAAGAGTGCAGAGAAGAGCAACAAAGATGATTAGGGGACTGGAAGCTAAAGCATATAAGGAATGGCTGCTGGAATTGGGTATGTCTAGTTTAATGAAGAGAAGGACGAGGGGGGACATGATAGCAGTGTTCCAATATCTCAGGGGCTGCCCCAAAGAGGAGGGAGTGAAGCTATTCTCCAAAGCACCCAAAGGCAGGACAAGAAGCAATGGATGGAAACTGATCAAGGAGAGAAGCAACCTAGAACTAAGGAGAGCAATTAACCAGTGGAACAAATTGCCTTTAGAAATTGTGTGGGTGCTTCATCACTGGAGGCTTTTAAGAAGAGACTGGACAATCAATTGTCCAGGATGGTACAGGGTCTCCTGCTTGAGCAGGGAGTTGGACTAGAAGACCTCCAAGGTCCCTTCCAACTCTGTTATTCTAAAAAAGAATAGTAGGTTATTTTTATTATGTATTTGTTTTGAAACTGAAGGAAGTCAGAAGCCACTCTTTTTGTATTTCTTTTTTCCTTTTTTAATTTTTTTGTCACTTTTTAACTTCTTTTTCTCTTTGATGCCCTCCTTCTCAACCCTTTTTTCATTCTTATTGGTTGGTATTTTACCTCTTTTTGGATGTTAATAAAATTGGTTTTTAAAAAAGGAGTTATTCTGGCTATTCTTTGAATTAAGGTGGAATGTAAGGAGAAGCAGAGTATGTACACGGAACAATAAAGGGCAGGGACGGAAGGCTGGTGAAATTCTACTCACTGAAAATGCTTTGTGCTCCAAAACAGTCCGCAGCTGCCAGACCAGATGCAGGCTGCCTTCCTGTGGAATTAAATGCAAACCCTCCTTAAGCAGTGCAGTCTGGGGTCTCGTCTTTGAGAATAAGCAAGGCTGGAAGAGCCATTATGTGGTTGTGAGATGAGGGGCGGAAATGGACATATGTGAAACATCTGGGCCTCCTAGTGGGAATCAGCCCAGAGAAGAATGCAGGGAGGACCAGCTGAAATCCACTGCTCTGGAGTGAGAAGTTTTGCGGGGGCTTCTTCCAAGACAGTTCTTTTGGGGTGGGAGTGTGGGTTATGATGGATCCAAATAACTTGCTTTATGCTTATCCATTCATGTGATCATGGTGTTCTTGTTAAAAAACAACAAGCTGATCCGTTTCAGCATCAGACTGCAACCAGGGGCTAAATCCAATTGCTGCTTTTATGCTGCTATTTGCCTTTTAAAAGTAGCATTTTTAGCAGTAACCAGAGGCCAATAATATTAGAAAACCAGCTTTTGTTGACAGTGAGACTGAAAAAATATGTCCCATGACAATTATTAACAATACTCAGGATTCGAGAGATGCAAAACGTTTTGTGTCTGAGGCATCGTCTGCACAGAACAGCTGCTTTGGGTGGTCCCTGCCGGAGTTGAAGGTTGTGCCTTGAATGTTTTCTTCTGTGGGCAGGAGAGCAGGAGACCATTTTGTTCTGGAGTAAACCCTAGTTAGAATTGGTGGGGGAGGGGTGGGGGGCAGTGTCAGAGCAGGAAAAAGCCAAGGCAGGGGATTTCCTCAAGCATGGCACATGCAGGATGGCACCAACTGGGAGGCTGGGGAGGGAAAATGCACATGGGGGAGAATAGGGGAGGGGAGAAACAGGGGGGAACCTGCATCACAGGGGCCCTTCTTCCCCCACAGTTCAATCCTGGGCAACAAATTTACCAAACTAGGTAACACCTTTAATGCACTGATGAAACAGGAAAAGAAGAAAGTGCAGAGAGGAAGAGAAGAAAAAGGGGAAAAGGGAAAACATAAAAAGAAAAAATAGAAAAAATATTTATTTAGTTATTAAATTTTTATGCCACCTATTTCCCCTTTAAGGTAACTCTGGGTGGTAAAATAAAAAAAATTATTTTAGAATTAATATTTATAATATTTTTTTATATTTATAATATAAAATTTGATTAATAGAATCAAATTTGCAGATGACACTAAGCTGGCAGGAATAGCCGACATCCTGGAAGCTCAGGATTCAAAACGATCTTGACAGACTTGAACAATGAGCCCTTTCCAACAACATGAAATTTAATGTGGAGAAAAGCAAGGTTTTACACTTTGGCAGAAAAAAACCAAAGGTTTAAGTACAAATTAGGCGAAACGTGGCTCAAAAACAGTAAGTCTGAGAGGGACCTTGGAGTCCTAGTGGATGATCATTTAAACATTAGCCAGCCGTATGCTGCAGCTACCGAAGAAGCTAATACAATTCTTGGTTGTATGAACAGAATCAAAATCATGTGAAATATTACTACCGCTTTATAAATCCTTAGTAAAACCACACCTGGAATACTGCATCCAGTTTTGGTCACCACATTACAAAAAAGATGTTGAGACTTTGGAAAAAGTGCAAAGAAGAGCAACTAGGATGATTAAAGGCTGGAGGCTAAAACATGAAGAACGGTTGCAGGAATTGGGCAGGTGTAGTCTAGTAAAAAGAAGGACTGGGGAGGGGACATATGGCAGTATTCCAGTATTTGAGGGGCTGCCACAAAGAAGAAGGTGGTCAACTTATTTTCCAAAGCACCAGAAGGCAAGACAAGAAACAAAGGATGGAAACTAATCAAGAAGAGAAGGGGTGTTGTCTTACCTGAACGCCTTTTCTCAGCATGGTTATTTCAGCCCTCCTGCTCAGAGAGACTAGGAAAAAAGCTTTAGCCACGCCTTCCCCTGGGCATGTCTCCCAGTTTTTTACGAGGCGAGGTAGCTAAGCTCTGACACCGTGGCTCCAAAAAGGTAAGGTAGTAACAGAAGAGGGGTGCCCTCCACGCGAGCCTAGCCCGTTGTTCAAGGGAGGGTGTGGATTCTACACCACCATGCTGAGAAAAGGCGTTCAGGTAAGACAATGCCCCTTCTCCAGCATGGTGGATATAGAATCCACTGGAATGGGACATACCAAAGCCCCCCATGTCCCCTAGGGTGGGAAGGTCTAGGCTGGCGTCTCCCTGGAGGCAACCACCTGTTGAAGGACTCGTCTGCCGAACGCGGCATCCGCCGCGGCAAACCTGTCAATCTTGTAATGGGTAATGAATGAGGACGGAGACGACCAGGACGTCGCCCTACAAATTTCCTCTATGGAGGCCTGGGTGGCCCAGGCCGCGGAAGTTGCTGCGCTACATGTGGAGTGAGCCGTGATACGTGATGGGACGGGCAGCGACTGCGAGACATACGCCCTAGCTATGCAGGCCCTGATCCACCTGCCAATGGTGGCGGAAGATACCTTGCGGCCCATGCCAGATGGCTGGAAGAAGACAAACAAGGCCTCGGACCTGCGGAAGGGGCCTGTGCGCTTTATGTAAATGCGCAGAGCCCTGCGCACGTCCAGTTTATGCCACTGGCGTTCTAGTCTATGGGTTGGAGTAGGGCAGAAGCTGGGTAGTACGAGGTCCAATGACCTGTGAAAGCTGGTGTTAACCTTGGGGATGAAGGAGGGGTCTAGTCTGAGGACCACTCTGTCTTGGTGGAAGATACACAGGTCCTCCCGAACTGACAGAGCGGCCAGTTCCGAAATCCTTCTGGCTGAGGTAATGGCTATTAGGAAAGCCACCTTCAAGGATAGGAAGTGCAGAGAACATGATTGCAGGGGATCGAAGGGAGCCTCCATTAGGGCCTGTAATACTGTGGGTAGGTCCCAGGATGGGTATCTATGCACCGGGGGTGGGCCGGAGTTTGCCGCCCCCTTAAGGAAGGCGGAGATCGCTGGGTGGTGAGAGAGGGGACCCCAATTGTCACAGGTGAGGACCGTGGATAATGCCGCCACCTGTCTGCGGATGGTGTTGGTGGACAATCCCCTGGACATGCCGTCTAGCAGGTAGTCTAAGATGTTTGGGACGACTACTGATAGGGGATCCAACCCCCATGGGGAGCACCACTGGCAGAAGTTTTGCCAGGTTGCATCATAGATCCTGTTTGTTGAGGGGTGTCTAGAGGCTTGAATCATAGAGATCGCCTCTGGGGAGTAGGCTTGCTTAGTTAGGCACTCCCGCTCAAGTGCCAGGCGGCTAATTGCAGCCACTGAGGGTCTGGATGGCGGACCTCCCCTTGAGAGAGGGCCACTTGGTTCGGCGGGAGTCTCCACGGAGGAGACAGGGACAGATCCACTAGGTCTGCAAACCACGGGCGCCGTGGCCAATATGGTGCAACCAAGATTACTTCCGCTCGCTCCAGTAGCAGCTTGCGGATGGTGGCCTGAATCAGGGGGAGGGGAGGGAAGGCGTACAGCAGCCCTTCGGGCCTCTTGGATCGCAGAGCGTTCGTCCCCTCGGCCCCTCTGGTCGGGAACCTGGTGAAGAACCTGGGGAGCTGGGCGTTGGCCAGGGAGGCAAAGAGATCCAGGCATGGCCTGCCGAGCCTAGTCGCTATCATGTCGAATACTCTGGTGTCCAGTCACCACTCTGCATGGTCCACGGTTACCCTGCTCAGCGAGTCTGCCTGCCGGTTTGCCTCCCCCAAAATGTGCTCCGTCCTTATTGACCTTAGGTGAGTCTCTGCCCACAGCCCCAGCTCCTTGGCCTCCTGGAGGAGGGCCCAGGAATGTGTGCCCCCCTGCTTGTTGACGTGGGCCTTGGCCGCCACGTTGTCCATCAGGACTAGGACATGTTTGCCCGACACTAGGGGAGAGAAGTGGAGGAGGGCCAGATGGATGGCCCTTAGCTCTAGCCAGTTTATGTTTTGTTCCAGGTCGGCCCTGGACCAATGCCCCTGGGCCAGCTGGGTTTGGAGGTGAGTGCCCCAGCCGAACAGACTGGCGTCTGTGGTCAGGACTACCCTGGAGGGTTCCTTGAATACGGTCCCCTTGGACATGGCTGCGGAAACCCACCACTGGAGGGACGTGAGGACGTGGGGTTGAACCTGAACCTTCTGGGGAGAGGCGCTGAGGTTTTGTTTCTGAAAGGGGAGGAGGAACCACTGGAGGGTCCTCGAGTGGAGCATCACCCATGGGACTATCCCCATGCAGGATACCATCTTTCCCAGGAGTTGGGACAACTGCACCAGGGGGACCCTTCTCGTGCCCCGGATCTGGGATATCAGTTTCCGGATGCTCAGCTGTCACTCCTGGGATAGGTAGACCCTGCACCGTTCTGAGTCTATCAGGGCCCCCAGATGGAGGAGTCGCTTTGAGGGGGAAGTGTGGCTTTTCCCGAAGTTCACTGAGAACCCGTGGGACTGGAGTACCTGGATGGTGGTCATCAGGTCTGCTTGTGCTGACCGAAGGGACCTGGACTGGACGAGGATGTCGTCCAGGTAGCACTGCACGCGCACCGGCATCATCCGGAGATGGGCGGCCAAGACCGCTAGTACCTTCGTGAAGACCCTTGGGGCCGAAGAGAGCCCAAACGAGAGGGCCCGGTACTGGCAATGCCGGTGCGCGTAGCAGAAGTGCAGGAACCTGCGGTGGTCCTGGGAGATTGGAATGTGAAGATAGGCCTCTGTGAGGTCTATGGAGGAGAGGAGATCCCCCTTCCTGATGCCGGCCAGTATGGACCTTAGGGTCTGCATTTTGAACCATCGGTACACTAGGAACCGGTTCAGGCCCTTTAGGTCCAGAATCACCCTCCACCCTCCTAATGCCTTGGGGACCATGAACAGGATGGAGTAGAAACCTGTCCCAGTCTGGTCCCCTGGTATGGGCTCTATGGCCCTGATGTCCAGGAGGTGTTTGATGGCAGAGGATACCAACCGTGCCTTGGAGGGGTTTTGCGACACTGGGCACTGGAGGAAGCGATCGTGTGGGATCGCCTCGAATTCGAGTGTTAGGCCTCGCCTGACTGTGTCCCTGACCCAGGAGTCGGTGGTGGTCTGCTCCCAGACCTGATAAAAGCGCTCTAGGCACCCCCTATTGGGATCTCCCCGAGGGAGTCACTTGGGTTGCCGGAAAGGGCGGCCCCCCAACCCCCTGAAGGGGCATTTAGTCTGAGTCTGGCCCCTGGGTCCTGTATTTTGACGGTCCTGCTGACGGTCCTGCCTCTGGGGGAAGGAACGTGAACCTCTGGGCCCATCCCTGGACTGCCCTGTTCGAAAGGGCTGCCACCACTCCCAAGGGCCCGAGGGACGTGAGGACTGCCTGCGGGAGTCCGGCTGCTGCCATCTGTTAGACTTCCTGGAGGGGTGGGCAATGACTTTACGTTTGTCCCTACCCTCGACCAAATGTGGGTCAAGGATGGAGCCAAACAGGTCCTTGCCTGTGTACTTGGCTGAGGAGAGGCGGTGGGTATGGCGAAGAAGGAGGCTCCTGTGGCTGCCTTGATGGCCTGACCGGAGGTCAGGTGCACTTTTCTGCAGTTGGCCTCGAACTTCTTGTCCTCCGCTGTGAGGAACTCTGTCATGTCTCCTGAGGCGGCAGAATTTGAAAACAAGGAAGTTAGAGGGGAATCCACTGAAGGGACATCTAGCAGGGAAGCGAAAGATGGGGCCACATTATAGAGCTTCTTTTCCAGGGTGCTTTCCCTGGGGATGGTGGACAGGGAGGCCCACTGGGCCTCCACCGCATCCCGGAACACGAAGGGGCAGGGGATCTGCTTGTGTTCCACCACCTTCACCTTGAACAACGGATTGGACTCCTTGTCTGCTGAGGTGGAGGGTTTCTCCTCCTGCACGGAGGTTAAACTGGTAGTGGCGCATGCCTTTGACAATAAGGATGTGAAGATGGGGTGATCAAGGAGGCAGGATGCAGAGGCCTGATTGGGCTCTGCCTCCTCCTCGTCTGACATGGGGGTATCCGCTATGTCCGAGTCCTCGGACTCCCCCTCTCCCACCTGGGATGAGGCTTCCGAGATAACAGATTCCGGAGCTGAGGTATAGTCCTGCTGAGAGGGAGGACCGGTGGGAGGGGGTGGAACCTGAGGAGGAACTTGTGGCATCCTCGGTGGGGCCATGAATTGCGCGAAGGTGTGCTGCATGAAGGCCTGGAATTGGGCCTGGGACCATGCGGGCCCCTGGCCCCCAAGGGTAGCCCCTACCAATGCTGGGGCAATAGCCACTTGGGGACCCTGCTGGGGAGGAGGGGAGGAGTGAGAGGGACCTGCCTGATCGGTTTCCCCCAGAGGATCGGAGCGTTTCCAGCGACGACGGAGCCCCGTGCCTGGATCTGATGTCCTCCGGCTTCAATTGCTGCCGCTTGCCCTGTCGGAGCGTCTGGGAGCGCAGGCAAGGCTGCCTGCAAATCCTGGAGCGGATCCGAGCTCCAAGGGGGGGATGGAGTCTCTTTGAATCAAGGTTCCCAGCTCTGGAAGGGACAAAGTCCCTGCCCCAGAGCCTGGTCTAAAGGACAACCAGTTGCCCCTTTGAAAGTAATTTGGAAGCAATTTGGAAAAAATTCAATTAGAAACTGATTTAAATTAAGGTTGGAATAAATTCCAACGGAGCCAGGAAAAAGGTGTCTGCTCTGAGCCGAGACTAGGAAAAACTGGGAGACACGCCCAGGGGAAGGCGTGGCTAAAGCTTTTTTCCTAGTCTCTCTGAGCAGGAGGGCTGAAATAACCCATTCCAGTGGATTCTACATCCACCATGCTGGAGAAGCAACCTGGAATTAAGGAGAAACTTCCTAACAATGAGGGCAAATTATCCAGTGGAACAAGCTTGCCTTCAGAATTTGTGGGTGCTCCATCACTGGAGGTTTTTAAGAAGAGACTGGACAGCCCCTTATCTGCAAAGATATATGATTTCCTGCTTGAGCAGTGGGTTGGACTAGAAGACCTCCAAGATTCCTTTCAGCTCTATTCTGACAAATAATAGAATTAATTTAGAATTAAATTTAGAAAGCATATATCTAAAAATAGAAAAAGTGATCTCCCCTTTATCAAAACAAGTACATTTCCAGTAACTTAACATGTTTTTTTAATATTTATATATAATACGTGTAATGTAATCTAACAAGATAAGGCAAGGCAGGGCAAGGCAAGGCAAGATAAGTTAAGATGAGATAAGATGATAAGAGCTTAGCTATCCAGCTTAAGCAAATAACTCTGGATGGCTAAGAAAACAACATACTACAAATCATAAAAATAGATGAAACCAATATAAAACAGTGCAAAACCAAATTATTGGGCCTTGTTCTGCTCATTTCATTTTGTGCCACCAATCTTTCCACTTTGCGAAAAGAGGAAGAAGAGGAGGAGGAGGTTTGGCTTCTATGCCTGCTGGTGATAGATCAAGCCACCTATCCCTAGCTTAGTGCTCAAAAACCCCTCCTCCCCCAGGGAACTCTGCAACCACGAAGAATGACAGGAGCCACGGAGTGGAATGATCTCAGTTCCACAGTGACCTTGCAATTCGAAAGAGGGACTGCTCCATTTGCAACAAACCTGCTATATACCTCAGAAGATGAGTTCTAGGCCATGGGAGAGCACCTACCTAGGGCATGATTTGATTCCTGGGAATCAATTCAATCGTACCTGTTGGATATGCTCCCAGGTGCCAAGAAGAACACATGGTAAGGTTATTTGGAAAAGAGAAGGTTTGGGCAAAGGCACTGCTTTGGGGGCTTGATGGAGTAGATTGGGAAGAATTCCAGAAAAGATCCAAAGGTAATACTTGTGCATATATGCTTGGAAGAATGCCAAAATAAGCCAGTGCCTCTTGAGGTGTAATGCAACTATTATGTAGATTGCAAATATCCAATTGTCTCCATCTGCTCACTTATGAAGTCAATGCTTTGTCCTCTCCTGTCTAGACATTAACCTTTCCTGGATGGCTCAGCAGGTACGAAGCACTGAGAAGATAATTGCTGCAGCATCCACTGAGAATGCTGACCTGTCCATTATTTTTTTTTTTTGTATATGGTCTTCATTGCTTGGTGTCATATTCCATGAAAGAAACATACCAGCACAAACTTAAGAATGCACTGGATTTTTTAAGCAACTCTTCCTCCCTCCCTCCCTCCCTCCTTCCCTCTCTTTCTTCCTTCCTTCCTTCCTTCCTCCCACATGACTTGCCAGCAAAAAAACCCATGATCTTCTAGAATAGGGTCAAAATGAAGAGGCAACCCTGCTCTATTTTCAACAAATGAATGCACTAAGTGCATTTGGCAAAGATGATGTTCCAGTAATGTCTCATAAATATAAGAGACATGGGGATGTTTAAGCAAACAATTGTCTCTCCATCCCAACAATGGCAGTGAGCGTTAAATTGGCAACAATTATAATGCTAAGGAAAAGCAGTTTAGAACTCTTCTCCAAAACACTTTGAAGAAAATCAGGGTGGAGTTTCTCTTCCAGAAAGAGGACTGTCAGAGCCTCTTGCTCTTTCCTGGCGACTGTTAGCATTTCAAAATAACCATCCTTCCATCTTTACTATGATGAAGAACAAGGAGCTGCTGTGTTCAGTTTCCTTGGAAATCAAAGTAAGAAAGGCAAATGAAAGAGGAGATTCTTAATGTTATTAGTGCAGGTGACCTACATGCTATGCATTTGCAGTTCAGGGCAGGTGACAAACATTTCTGATTCATAAGCAAGGTTCATATAATCATAGGGTTGGAAGGGACCTTGGAAGTCTTCTAGTCTAACCCCCTGCCAAGACAGGGGTCCTTATTCCACCCTAGACAAATGGTTATTTAATCTTTCCTGGAAAACCTCCAGTGATGGAGCACCCCAACTCCGGGAGGCAAGCCCTTCCATTGATTCATTGCTCTCACCATCAGGAAATTCCTATTTTGTTACCACTGGGTTGCGAAGTAGATCTGAGTCTGAAAGATGGTGAAGCTCCCTGCAGGATCTGAAAAGAAGGGAAAACCACCAAGGACTGGTAAGAAACCTTGGGTTGTGCAGAGGGGCACACCAGAGCACACCCTCTCCTTTCAGCTCTGTTTTCCAAGACAGAACCAGTTCTGGGGCTGTGTGGCGTAAGGGAAACATCATGGCCTTGTGGTTCCCAATCATTACTGATTAGTGAACTCCTTTATAAATAATGGATCAATATTGATCTCTTTTGCCAGTAAACAGAGAGTGATCTTTATTAAAAATACACGAAAAATGCACTTTCCACCTCAGACAGATCTATCATTGCACCTGATTTGTCCAGGAGCAGCTGGAAAGAGAAATAGAGGGGGAAAGCACTCACTGCCTTTCCGAGGCAGAGATTTGGCCCTGTGGAGAATTTGTGGGGCAGGAATCTGGAGGGTTCTTGTCATTCCAGCAATTGCAACTCTCACCTCAGCTCTTGCACTGCTTTCAATCATCACCCAACCAATTCTGCTTTTTCAGCTGTGCACGTTTGAAGTACCTGAAGATGTTGGCATAAATCAAGGCATTGACCTGCCTGCTGTCTCCCTCTTATCTAAGGTCAAGAATCTCCATCACAGGAATTGCTCTCTCTGCCACTCAATAAAGAGCAGGCATTTTTTGGCCTAAGGTTAACAAACCCAGCAATCAATCAATCAAACAAATTTGGAATAAGCCATGCATTTTCTCAAATAACAGATATTTCCTTTTAAGTTAATTAGATAATTAATTGAGTCATTGATTGAGATGGGTGACTATAAAATTTGAATAAATAAATAAATATTTTAGGAATGGTTTTTTATTATCTAAGATAAAGGTAAGAAGAACTTTGTTTCTGCTTTTCAAAAGCAACTATGGGGAAAAGTGATTGACTAGTTTGTCTATTTCTACAGGTAGTTCATTCATTCAGCAAGCAATCAGATTTATGATGGCACTGAAAACCCCCCATCACTGGACATTTCAAAGAAGAGACTAGATAGCTCTTTGTTGGAAGAAAACCAGGTGTGGTTCCAAGCCAGGAGAAAGATGCTGAAATAAAATGGAGGCCGGCTGCAGGAAAGAAGATCTCTGTTTATTTGGTAGCCAGAAACTTCAGCCTTGCAAGGACACTATAAAAGGCTTGCGTACCATTTTTTCTGTTGCTGTTTGTTGGTGAATGAATAAAGAAGACTTGTTGTTCACACTACGTGTTTCCTTGCAATGCCTTTAACCCACAAACTTAACAGTGGTGACGAAGGTGGGATTGCTGCAAGCAAGACTACCAACAGAAGAAGATAGGATTCACCAAGGAAGTCCTGAAGGCCTGGGAAAATTCGGCGTCCAGAATCGCGACTCTGCCTGCCAGTACAGAATCGCTGGAGGTGAACTTGGCAGAAGGACCCTTTTCCAACAGAAGGTTTGCAGCGAAAGCATTGACGAGGGTTGCAGAAGGCTAAGATGTCTAAGATAGGCCGGTTGTCAGACTTTGATATTTCCCACCCAGAACGTTGGAACTTGTGTGTGGCGTGGGTGGAGAATTACTTCAGAGTCAATCAGATAAGAGAAGATGGCCTTAAAGCGGCTACCTTGCTGTGTGTTTGTGGACAAGAAACATTTGACATAGCATAGAATCTGGTGGCCCCGGCACTTTTGGAGTCAGTGTCTTATGCAGATTTGAAGAAGATGCTGAAAGAACATTTCCAACCTAAACTTTCAGTGATTGCTTGGCGACACGCATTCGAGAAGAGGGACCAGAGGCCTGGTGAGTCTGCTGCGGACTTTATTACTGCTTTAAGGCAAGCAGCGAGGCCTTGTGAATTCAAGGATCTGGAAGAGAGGCTGCGGGATCATTTTGTTTGTGGCCTAAGAAATCGTGAGCTGCAGCAAAAGATCTTCACCAAGGAAGATGTTTCGTTCCAAGATGCCTTGAGAGAGGTTGCAGCTGAAGAAGCAGCGGGCGGCGCTGTGAAGGCCTTGCAGCTCACCAGAAATCCTACAGCCATCGTTACCATCCATCCAGAGGTCGCTCGAGAAGATCCAGAACAGGATCCTGAAGAAGAGGTGGATAGGCTGCACTAGTCAGCGGAGAGGAGGCTGAAGGAGCATCCAGACAAGGCCCCAGCATCTCCCCGGTGTTTCGGGTGTGGAGGACGCCACAAGTGTGCTGACTGCAGATTCCGCTCCACCATTTGCCGGGCATGTGGCAGGCAAGGCCACATTGCCTCCGTCTGTTTGGGTTGCCAGAAGGTCCAGCCTCAGGAAGAATTGCTTCAGAAAGGTACCAGGGTCCCCAGCCAACACAGGGTGGGTTTCTGCGTGTCGCACAGGAGCATTTTAAGAACAGGAACACATAAGCCACTTTTTAAAAAGCTTCACGTTGTGTTAAAACAAATACCAAAAAGGATTAGAGACCTCCGAAAGAACTACCTCTTCCTGACATCCAGGTTACATCAAAGCAATGTAAATTTTAGATGGTTAACACCAGAGGGGCTTATTGTAACCTGGCAGGAGAAGAGGTTTAGATTGGATACAATAGAGAAAGCGGAAGACTTCTACAGGCAATATTGTGCTTCAGAGGAAGACCTGAGGGATCTCAGAGAAGAAAGAGTTATGGTTGAAAAAAGAAGAGATATTAAATGAATGTTGGAGAAAAGAGGGACAGAGCAAAACATGGAGGAAGTGAGGGGGGAAGAGGTCAAGGTAGGCTAGAACAACAGGGGAGAAGCTCAGAGGAGGCGAAGGAAACAATAATTACTAGAAGCACAAAGACACGACAAAAACAGGACAATGGGAGAGGAGTATAAGATTTGATCAACAAATATTAGAGGGTTGAACGCATCAGTAAAGCGTAGGAAAGTTTTTAGTAAGCTTATTAAACTAAATGCGGACTATCGCCTTACAGGAGGTTCACATAAAAAATGATCAAGAATATCTATTAGAACAGCCTAAATTAGGTAAGCTATATGTTTCACTAGACGAGAAAAAAAGAGGCGTAGCTCTGTATGTTAAGCAGAAGATAATTTTGAAACAAATCTATAAAGACAAAGAGGGAAGGGTCTTGATAGTTGAGGCTAAACTGAATAAAAAATATATAATAATTGTTGTAATATATGCCCCAAACGGAGCTCAAGTATCCTTTTTTAAAAACCTGCAGTGATATAGAGGGAGATGGTTTCTGTATAATCGGAGATTTTAATGTGATTGCAGATAAAACAAAAGACCATAAAAGTACGGAGGCAAGAAAAGGAAACAAAAAAAAAACACTTCCCAAAACCTTTTTTGAGATGTTCACAGATCTTAGCTTACATGACATTTGGAGGGAAAGGAATTATGATAAGAGGGAATATACATACTGTTCTAATAGACATAGATCATGGACCAGGATAGATATGCTATGGTTTACAAAAGAATTAGCCTCGGAAATTCAAGAAATTGATATTGAACCTAGCCTCTGGGCAGACCATAATCTGATAAATTTCCTCTTGAAAGGACAAAGAAGCAGGCCAAGATGGACTCTTCAAAGAGTTATTCTTAAAGAAAAAGAATTTAAGGAAAAAATGGAGAAAGAAATGCACTTTTTCTTTCAAGCGAATGACAATGAGGATACATCCTTGCAGAACATTTGGGATACGGCTAAAGCATACATGAGGGGTGTAGCAATTTCGTACATGGCTAAGAGAAACAAAGAGAAAAAACAATATAGGATGAGACTCGAGGAAAAATACAAACAGGCCGAAACACAATTTCAGAGAGATCCTGAAAACAAAGGATTGAAAAACAAAATGGATCCAATTAAACATAAACTCTGTAGAGAGGATTCAGAAAAGTTAGCACAAAAATTACAGGCAGGTAAGCAAAATAACTTTGAGCACACGAATAAACCCAGAAGTTGGCTGGCGTATAAACTAAGAAGGCAGAAAGAGAAGCTACGGATCATTAATTTGGAAAATGAGAAAGGAGAGATTCAGGGGGAGGAGATTATAAAAAGGGGGATCGCTCAAAGATACTATGAAAAACTATATAAGAGAAATGAGGGGAAAAATGTAGAAAGGATAATAGAATACTTAGAGAAGGCAGACATACCAAAGATACCAGAGGAAATAAAATCTATGTTAAATGAGGAAATAAGAATGGCTAAAATAATCAGGGCTATAAATAAACAAAAGATTAATAAGGCGACTGGCCCAGATGGAATACCAGCGGAACTATATAAAGAACAACAAAGTGCATTCAATCAATACCTACTAGAAGTTTTCAATGCCGTATTAACTGAAGCTAAAATACCTAAGTCCTGGTCAGAGGCAAATATAATATTGATTCCAAAAGAAGAAGCGGAAAAAACACTGATACAAAATTATAGACCTATATCATTATTGAATTCTGACTATAAAATTTTTGCCTCAATAATGGCGGAGAGATTCAAAAAGTACCTAACTGATTTCATATATTCGGATCAAAATGGGTTTTTACCAAACAGGCAAACTAAGCAGAATATAAGAACAATCTTAGACATTCTCGAATTTTATGAATCACATAGTGGAACTTCTGTTCCTTGATGCACAGAAGGCTTTTGACAATGTCAATTGGCAATTTATGATCCAACAACTAAAATCAATGGATGTTGGGGGAAAATTTTTAAACGTGATAACCGCAATATATTCTGAACAAAAGACCCAGATCATAACAAATGGAGAGGCCACTGATAAATTCAACATACAGAAAGGTACAAGACAAGGATGTCCTCTCTCGCCATTGTTATTCATATATACATTAGAAATTCTTGCCAGAGTAGTAAGACAAGAAGAGCAGATTAAAGGACTTAAGATTAAGAAAGAAACATATAAACTTCAAGCTTATGCAGACGACTTAGCATTTATATTAGAAGACCCAGAACAATCAGGGCAGAAACTATTCGAAATATTGGAAGAGTATGGGGATTTGGCAGGTTTGAAAATAAATAGAAACAAAACAAAGATTATTACAAAAAACATGACTAGCATACAAAAAGAAAATCTCAAGGCAAAATTAGGTATACAAGTAGTTTCCAAATTAAAATATCTAGGGATAGTTATTTCAGCACACTACTCATCAATTATGGCAAATTGGTAAAGAATATAAAAGTAGATTTAGACGGCTGGAAAAATTTACATCTCTCATTACTCGGGAGAATTGCAGCAGTGAAAATGAACATCCTACCTAAAATGATATTCCTGTTTCAGAATATCCCAATTCAATTAGACAAGAAATTTTTCAAGGAGCTAAATAAATTAACCTTAGAATCCCTGGTAGCTGGGAGCAAGCAGCTCACTCTTCCTTGTGGGGCAGAAAGGCAGCTGCTTTTGCTTTTGCTTGGGCAGAGCTTTTTCAAATAAGAAATTAAAACACGAAATAAAAGGGGACTAGGGAACTTGGCAGGAACCTTGGGAAGAATTACCTGCTGAGCCGTGGTAAGTTTGTGGGGTTTCTTGTTTAATTACAAATTCACCTTTTCCCCCTTTTTTAGCAGCCATATAAGGGGTTTCTCCTTCCCCTTTCTTCTAAAGTTTGCCCTCAGCACAGGTTTGGAGGGGGTGGAGCTTTCTGCTGCAGCCCCCCTGCTGGCTAATCCCTGGTAGCTGGGAGCAAGCAGCTCACTCTTCCTTGTGGGGCAGAAAGGCAGCTGCTTTTGCTTTTGCTTGGGCAGAGCTTTTTCAAATAAGAAATTAAAACAGGAAATAAAAGGGGACTAGGGAACTTGGCAGGAACCTTGGGAAGAATTACCTGCTGAGCCCTGGTAAGTTTGTGGGGTTTCTTGTTTAATTACAAATTCACCTTTTTTTTTTAAGCAGCCATCGCGCCCCTGACGGCGCGCGATAAAATCCTAAAACAAGTAAGAAAAAAATCCAAAAAGTAAACTGAGACCAAAACAAAAAATTTGAACAACCCAAAAAAGCTGTGTTTTTTTAAATAATAACTAGTATAATAATAACAGCAAACATATAATAACAAGAAATGGAGATAGATAGCCAGCAGACGGAGGGGAGCTTCCCAGTGTTTTGTATTGAGTGTCACATGTATGACTATCTGTCTGCTGGACAGAAGTCTTGGGTGTGTGATCGGTGCAATGAGCTCCTGGCTCTCAGGGAACAGGTTCTTTCCCTTGAAGCCAAGGTAGCAGACCTGGAGAAGCAGAGAGAGATAGCGAGGCAGGAGAAGATCTTCAGGGATGCAGCAGGAGTGTCCCACTCCATGCTGAGCAGCTCTCCAGCTGCTTTGGAGAATGGAGATCTTGGGCAGGGAGGACATCAATCTGTGGAAGAGGGACAGGCTCCCTTAGTTGAGACCCCTTCCCTGGAGGATGTGCCCATATCCTCTTGCACCGAGGATACTTCTCCATGGGTGGTGGGAGGGGGGCTTCTTGTAGTGGGTGATTCAATTGTTAGAAATATAGAGAGACAGGTTTGTGATGGAAGCGTTGACCGCATGGTAAACTGCCTGCCGGGTGCAAAGGTTGCGGACATCACGAGGCATCTAGACAGGCTGATAGACAGTGCTGGGGTGGAGCCAACTGTTGTGGTACATGTCGGTACCAATGACATTGGAAAAGCTAAGCGGAAGGTCCTGGAAGCCAAATTTAGGTTGCTAGGTAGAAGATTAAAGTCCAGGACCCCCAAGGTTGCATTTTCAGAAATGCTACCTGTTCCACGCGCAGGGCCAGCTAGACAGGCAGAGCTCAGGAGCTTCAATGCGTGGATGAGGCAGTGGTGCCGGGAGGAAGGGTTTAGATTCATTAGGAACTGGGAAACATTTTGGGACAAGCCACACCTGTACAGAAGGGACGGGTTACATTTGAACCATAATGGAACCAGACTGTTGGCGATTAATATTAAAAAGGTTTCAGAGCAGCTTTTAAACTGATTCATAGGGGCAAGTCGACAGGAGCTGGGCAGCTTCTGGTTCGAGAAGGCGCACTGCCTAATATGGAGGGTGGAAGTTATGCACACATTGGTGAGTCAACAGGAAAACTAAATTGTAATAGTCAAGCAGAAGGACATGGTAGACCATCTACAAATTCTACAACCAAATTCTACAGTCAAAATCCACAGTCAAAGTTGAAAGTGCACCAGAAAATTACATATAAAGGTCTGTACACAAATGCTAGAAGCATTCGAGCAAAAATAGGGGAATTGGAATGCTTGGTGAAGGAAAATAATATTGATATTATCGGCATAACAGAAACCTGGTGGACAGATGAAAACCAATGGGACACAAGGATTCCAGGTTACAAATTGTATAGGATGGACAGGAGAGGGAGAAATGGTGGTGGCGTGGCCTTGTACATAAATGAGGAGTTAGAATCTCATGAACTTGAAATTCAAGAAAATTCAAACTCACCCACAGAAACATTGTGGATAAAAATCCCAGGACAGGAAATTAATCTGATGTTAGGGATCTGCTATCGCCCTCCCAACCAAACTCCAGAGGCAGATTGCTATTTGGAAAATGAATTTAAGGAGGCCTCAAAAAGAAATAGGGTAGTCATAATGGGGGACTTCAACTATCCCCAAATAGATTGGGTAAATTCTTGTTCTACACATGAAAGAGAGACAAGGTTCCTCGACATGTTAGCCGATTATTCCCTTGAGCAGATGGTCATGGAACCTACCAGGGGAAAGGGGATCCTGGACTTGGTTCTAACTAACGCACAGGATTTGGTTCATGATGTCCTTGTAACTGAGCCCATAGGAACCAGCGATCACAACACAATAACCTTCAACTTAACCATGGATAGCAAATTGTCAGTGAAAACTAACACAGAGACCTTAAACTTTCACAGAGGGAATTTTGACAAAATGAGGAAAATAGTAAAGAAGAAACTAAAAGGAACAGTAAAAAAAAGTCAAATCCCTCCAAAATGCTTGGAAACTGTTTAAAAATACGTTACAGCAGGCTCAAATAAAATGCATTCCTAAAAGAAGAAAGAGGATTGGAAAGTCCAAGAGGATACCAGTATGGCTTACGAATGAGGTAAAGGAGGTTATTGGAAAGAAGAAAAACTCATTTAAGAAATGGAAGGCTCTTCCTACCGAGGAGAACAGGAGGGATCACAAACTCTGGCAGACCAAATGCAAGGTGATAGTCATGAAAGCCAAGAGAGACTTTGAGGAGCATATAGCCAAGAATATTAAAAATAATAACAAAACCTTTTTTTAAGTACATCAGAAGCAGGAACCCAACCAGAAAATCAGTTGGGCCACTTGATAACAATGGTCAGAAGGGGATAATCAGAGAAGACGAGATTGCTGAGAGGCTAAATGACTTCTTTGCCTCCGTTTTCACCGAGGAGGATAGAGAACATTTGCCTGCCACTGAATTAGTTTTCCCAGGGAGGGAAATAGAAGAATTAAACCTGATAGAGATAAACAAGGAAGATGTTCTTGCATGCCTTTCTAAACTAAACGTCAACAAATCGCCGGGTCCAGATGGCATCCACCCTAGAATTCTCAAGGAACTCAAGTGTGAAATTGCTGAACTTCTAGCTAAAATATACAATCTTTCTCTAAGATCAGGCACTGTACCAGAGTATTGGAGGGAAGCAAATATAACCCCGATCTTCAAGAAAGGATCCAGAGGTGATCCAGGAAACTATAGACCAGTCAGTCTAACCTCAGTTCCAGGCAAACTGATGGAAACCATTATTAAAGATAAAATTACAGGGCACATAGAAAAACAGGCATTGCTGAAAGAAAATCAACATGGTTTCTGCAAAGGCAAATCATGTCTTACTAACTTGTTAGAATTCTTTGAGGGTGTAAATAAATACATAGATAAAGGGGCCCCAGTTGATATTGTATATCTTGACTTTCAAAAGGCTTTTGACAAAGTCCCTCACCAAAGGCTCCTAAAAAAGCTCTCCAGCCACGGAATTAGAGGACAGGTCTTGTCCTGGATTGGTAACTGGCTAAATTGTAGGAAGCAAAGGGTGGCAATAAATGGACAATTCTCCGGATGGAAAGAAGTGAGAAATGGTGCACCCCAAGGTTCAGTTTTGGGGCCTTTACTTTTTAATTTATTCATCAATTATCTGGATGTAGAAGTTAATAGTGAGGTAGCCAAGTTTGCTGATGACACTAAATTGTTCCGGGTTGTGAAAAGTGAAACTGATTGTTGGGAGCTCCAGAAGGATCTCTCGAAATTGTGTGAGTGGGCAACAAAGTGGCAAATGCATTTTAACCTAAACAAGTGCAAAGTTATGCACATCGGGGCAAAGAACCCCAATTATACTTACCAACTGATGGGGACCAAACTTTCTGAGACAACCCAAGAAAGGGATCTTGGGGTTTTGGTGGACAGCTCGATGAAGATGTCAACCCAATGCGCAGCAGCAGTAAAAAAAGCAAATTCCATGCTTGGCATGATTAGGAAGGGAATCGAAAATAAGTCAGCAAGTGTTGTATTGCCTCTGTACAAATCGATGGTGAGACCACACTTGGAGTACTGTGTACAGTTCTGGTCACCGCACCTCAAGAAGGATATAATGGAACTGGAAAAGGTGCAAAAAAAGGGCAACAAGAATGATCAAGGAAATGGAGCGCCTCCCTTATGAAACCAGATTGCAACGCCTTGGTCTCTTCAGCCTTGAAAGACGGCGTTTAAGGGGTGACTTGATCGAAGTGTATAAAATCATGCATGGGATAGAAAATGTGGATAGAGAAAAATTCTTTTCTCTATCACACAATACCAGGACAAGGGGGCACTCCCTAAAGCTTATAGCTAAGAAAGTGAGGACAAATAAAGGGAAATATTTCTTCACCCAGAGGGTCGTTGATTTATGGAATTCACTTCCTGAAGGGGTCGTGACAGCTGTCAGCCTTGACAGCTTCAAGGCAGGGCTAGATAGATTCATGGATGCAAAGTGTATTGGTGGTTATTAAAACAGATGTCCATGTGCCGCCTCTATGTTGGTTGAGGCAGGCAGGATTCCCTTGAGTACCATTTGTTTGGGGGTCAAGGGAAAGGGAGGGTTTTGCCTTCTCTTTCTGCTCAAGATCCCCATGTACATTTGGTGGGCCACTGTGTGACACAGAATGCTGGACTCGATGGGCTTTGGCCTGATTCAGCATGGCTCTTCTTATGTTCTTATGTTTGTGTGGTCCGGTAAGAAGGCAAGAATAAAATTAAAGGCATTACAGGATGCCAAAGAGAGGGGAGGTTTAGGTTTCCCAGATTGGGAGCTATATTACCAAGCAGTGGCTCTAACATGGATTAGAGACTGGATAACCTTAGAAAATAAAAGATGTTTACATTTAGAGGATTATGATCTTCAGCAAGGTTGGCATGCTCACATATGGATGGGGCAAAGCAGAAACCACCAATATTTTTTAAGACATAAGGTTCGGCAAGAATTAATAAAAAAAACTGGAATATAGGTAAATGTCAATATTACACAAAGATTCCAGCTTGGTTATCGCCATTGGAGGCAGTCACATATCCCAATCTGTATAGGAAAAACAAGGCTATTATATATAAAGACATCTTGACAGAAGAAGGTTATTTGGAACAAAAACAAGAGCTACGACAACAAAGAATAGACCTGGAGTGGTGGTCTTATCTCCAGATACAAGCAAGATACATGAAGGATAAGCAAGAATGGGGTATTAACAGACAAGATATGGGGTTAGATAAAATATTGCTAGGCCCGGAGAAAAAACAAATAAAGAATATTTATAAACACCTGTTGGAATATAAGCTATATGAGGAGCAGGTTAAAGAAACAATGGTGACATGGGCAATAGATCTAGGATATAATATAAATATGGATCAATGGCAGCAACTATGGGAGCGAAATAACAAAATCACATTGGCGACATCATATAAAGAAAACCTGCATAAGATGGTTTACAGATGGCATCTCCCTCCGGCCAGATTAGCCAAAATGTATAATGGATACTCATCTACCGGTATGTGCTGGAAATGTAAAAAAGAAAAGGGCACCTTTTTTCATGTATGGTGGACATGTAGAGAAGCACAGGTGTACTGGCATATGGTCTGGGAATGGGCAATAGAAATGACTAGGAAAAAACATTCAATACAAACCTGAGACATTACTAATAGGAATACTAGAGAAAAATGTAAATAAAGAGGATACATATTTAATTATTCATGTGGTTACAGCGGCAAGGATACTATTTGCTCAAAAGTGGAAAGCAATGGAAATACCGAGTGGGGAAGTACTAATAAAGAAAATTATGTATTGCGCAGAACTAGACAGGATAACTAAAAGATTAAAAAAATCAGGAAAAAAAAGAATTTTATCAAATATGGAATAAATTTTATAGATGGAGGGAAAAAATGAAGGTCACAGCAAAGAGATAAGTTAAGATAGAGACCAGAAATGTATAGTTGTATATAGATATATTATATGTAATTAATGTACAATATGGACTGAGATGTCAGTCAAAGATGATTTACCATGTCCAATGTTTTTAATCCTTTTTTTTTCTTTGTAGATAAAAACGTTTTTAAAAAACAGCTTCACATTGATGTGAAGTTGCAGGGGGTTCCCTTATCGATGGAGTTGGACACAGGGTCTGCTCTATCAATCATTTCTCATGACACCTTCAAAAGGATTTGCAGCAATAGTGGCCTATGAGTAAAACTCAGGCCATCGAACTTAATTCTCACTGACTTCCAGAATTCCAGAGTCAGCGTGAAGGGGGAGGCCACGCTGAAGGTGCAGCATAAGGCTTTTGAAGGCCTACTACCGTGTTTCCCCGAAAGCAAGACACACCCGATTGTCAGACGTATCGGGGGTGTCAGGGGGTCAGCTACTGTAAGCCGTGCCCCGACCGTAAGACGGTATATCTTATACGGTGTTTTACTTTTGGGGAAACACGGGGGCGGAGGGGAGGGAAAATGGACGCGCACACGCACACCCGGTGGAAACGGCGGGGCTGGGGAAGAGACGCCGAGGGGGGCAGCCGGCTCTCCCTGCGCAGCCTGCTGTGAGCCGGCTGCCCCCCTCGGCGTCTCTTCCCCACCTCCTTCCCTGCTCCCTCGGCAGTAGGCTGTGCAGGGAGAGCCACAGAACTTCTTGCAGGAAAATGAGCTTAGGTTAAGAGACGAGCCAGCAGAGGTAGACAGCTTTTCACGGAGACCTCCCCCACCCCCAAAGGGAACCCACGCAGGCCACCGCGCCCAAGGCCTCTGGCGTGCAGAGGGAGGGGGCTGCCAAGCAGACGGAAAGGAAAGCGAGCCGACGCTGCCCAACTTCCCAGCCAGTCTCTCAAGAAGTGCAACGGGCTGTGTCTGCATCGCCAGAGGTCCGGACCACCACCCAATGTAAAAGCATTGACTTCCCACCGTATGCGCTCAGACGGGGGGCACCCCGCGTGCGGTCGGAAGACGCCGCCTAAATGAACGGGTGAGCTAAACTTTGCACGGGGAAGCGCTTCGGCTTCTCCACTCCCAGTTCTGTTCGCCGCGGAGAAGGCGCCTTGCTTAATAGCCGCGCTTTCTCTGCCTTCGCAGCCGCTACTCGAGACAGACGAACATCAGGGGAGGGAGGCAAGGTGGCGCGGGAGACGAGGCAGAACTGCCAGCAGCAGCAGTAGGAACAACAACAACGGAAGCATCGCCGGTGGCCGGGAACAGCCTTACAATACGCGGCGGGAGCAGCCGCGAGGACTCCTCGGGAAACGGCCAAGTCCGCCGCCCCTTTGCCTGCCTCCCAGCCGCGGAGACAGACCAGGGGGCAGCAGCGCCGAGAAAAAGGAGCCGCGACCAACGTCTGCGTGTGCGGCAAGGGAGAGGAGGGGGAACTACCGAAGACTGCGCCGCTTTGGAGAAAGGCATCCAGTGGGAGCGGCGACAGGAAGCGGCGGTGGTGGAGGATCACTGTACAGTCGGGGTGGAAGACGACTAGGGCGCAATCCTCCGTGGTGGTGGCGGCCGAGGAGGGTTTGGGGTGGCGGTTCGCCCCTTTTATTTTCCTCCGTCGCCCGAGACCCGCCGTGGCGTGGTTGTGGCTTCTTCGTTGACGAGACCCTTTTTTCCACTCTCCTGTTTTCCTAGGGGGGGAAGAGGCCTCTCCCCCACTCAGCCCACATAACACACACCCCGTTTCTTCCCCGCCTGGCGTGCACCCAGTGCGGTGGTTGGGTGAGTGCTGGTGTGGGCGCTCGCTCGCTCTCTGTTTGGAATATGGTTGGGGAAATGGAAACGAAGGAGAAGCCCAAGCCGAGCCCCGATTACCTGATGCAGTTGATGAAGAGACACCGAGGGGGGCAGCCGGCTCTCCCTGCACAGCCTACTGCCGAGGGAGCAGGGAAGGAGGTGGGGAAGAGACGCCGAGGGGGGCAGCCGGCTCACAGCAGGCTGCGCAGGGAGAGCCGGCTGCCCCCCTCGGCGTCTCTTCCCCAGCCCCGCCGTTTCCACCAGGTGTGCGTGTGCGCGTCCATCGGCTGGGGCGGCAGCGGCGGCGGCTCTCCCTGCACAGCCTACTGCCGAGGGAGCAGGGAAGGAGGTGGGGAAGAGACGCTGAGGGGAGGTCCGGCTGCCCCCCTCGTCTCTTCCCCACCTCCTTCCCTGCTCCCTCGGCAGTAGGCTGTGCAGGGACAGCTGCCGCCGCCCCAGCCGATGGACGCGCACACGCACACCTGGTGGAAACGGCGGGGCTGGGGAAGAGACGCTGAGGGGGGCAGCCGGACCTCCCCGCGCAAGCCGCCAAGCGGGTGAGCGGCGGCGGGGCGGGGAGCAGAGCCGCGCAAAGCTCTGGATTCCGCTCCCCCCCCCACCACGCCAGCCCCATCGCCTCACCCGCTTGGCGGCTTGCGCGGGGAGGTCCGGCTGCCCCCCTCAGCGTCTCTTCCCCAGCCCCGCCGTTTCCACCGGGTGTGCGTGTGCGCGTCCATCGGCTGGGGCGGCGGCGGCGGCTCTCCCTGCACAGCCATTGCATAACATGTAAAACAATGAAAAATGGTACGGTAAGAATGAACAGTGGAATACTGGAAGATAAAACAGATTTATTCCATGACAACCATGTCATCACCCTCAGGAATATCATCATAAACATCCACACTCTTAGGTTCCTGTGGATTTTCTTGGGACTTTTGGGACGACATTTCTTGCTGAATCAGTGGCCCATATTTCTCATGGGTAGCAACGGCACTGTCCTGAAATGAGTAGGCTTTGTCCAGGTAGCCAGCTCGCAGTGCATTTGCAACACAGGTGTTAGTGATCTTATTCCAAGAATTTTTCACCCAGTTAACAATCTCTGGCAGTCTGGGCTTCACAAAGTTCCCACGTACATTTCTCTCCATTCGGTTTTCAATGTAGTCATTGATTTCCACACGCAGATAGTCCTTGAACGGCTTGTTAATGGCGATATCGAGAGTCTGAAGATAAGCCGTCATCCCTGCAGGAATCATGATTTGGTCGATTCTCCGCTCACGAAGGAAGTTTTTCATGGTTTTGGCGCGGTGTGTGCTGGCTGCATCCCAGATCAGCATTCCTCTTTTGTTCCCGCGCATTACAAGCGGCAGCATTAAATCAAGCCACTTTCTTATAACATCTTGTGTGGCCCAGGCTTTTTCAGTTTCCAGCACATAAATGCCAGAAACCCGCTCAATCTTCTCCTTCTTGCCCTTTGCAATGAGCAGCGGTGTTGCTTTAGTGCCATCCAGACGAATCGTCAAAATGCAGGTGACACGTGCACTTTCATAAGCGGTGGAGGGAACGTACACTGAGGAGGCACCTTGGTGATCAATGGTGGTTTGAGCTCCTTGGCCCATGAACACGGCAGTTTCATCCATGGCGATCATGTTGCAAAGACTGTATTTAGAGAAGTCAATGTCATCCACAAACTTCTTGTAGGCTAATGCGCGTTTAACAATCTCAGCATCTTCCAACCTAAAGAGGGTTGTGGATCTTCTCAAAGACAGGGCATTGCGTTCAAGAAAGTTATCCACCCAGTGCTTTGATGCCTTGAATTGTTCATGGGAAATGTCAAACTGTGGCGAGACTGCAAGGGCATATTCCTTAATCTGAGCCCTAGTCACCACCAATGTCTTTGCTCTCCTGTCTGCAATCCACTCAGAGACCAGGCTTTCCAGCTCTGTATACATTGGTTGCCGACCACATCCAATCTTGCGCCTTTTACCCATTCCGCTCTCCACTTTTTCACTCAGGTTAGTGTATTCTGCACACCATTTTTGGACCAGTCGGTGATCCAACATTTTCTCCTTGCAGAACTGCGCTACATTTTTGCCCCAAGATTCTTCGACAATCGCTTTTTTATACTCCACGGTGTAACTCTTCCTTTTACCACTGGAACCGGAAGCACTCATGTCTAGGGGCAAAAATAATTACCTCAGCATATGGTACCGGTATAAGCACTGCTTGTGGTTCCGTATCACAGTCTCCCATAGGGTTACAGCCCCATACAGTATCCCACATAGCCTCCCATACGGTAGGAATTCCCTCCCCTTGATGCTTTACCTTACGCAGGCAGCTTCAATCCCGGTATACCGTACGTCAGTCAGGAAAGCCGAATGTTTAGGGACAACGCATGAAGCAAATAAAGTTTCTCTCTGAGGTTTCTGCCATTCGAATGGAATCAGTCACTCCTCTTTATTTGGTTAACATCAAACAAGGTGAATAAATCACATACAAAAAGGTTTACTGTGGCAGTTTACCGGTAACAATGGTTACATCCTCAATTTATTCACTTTTACGGTACCGTATGTTTTACATGTCCCACTTACCGGTAACACTTATACGGTATAAGCTTTTATAACAGCAGATGGTCAACACAGAAGTTATACAGATTATTATTGTCCTTGTTATTCTCGCCTCGTCCCACTCCCCCACCCCAAAGCTCACCCGCACACAGGCACAGATTTGGAACTTGATGTCTGTCATCCCCCCCTCCCTTTCTTGTTTGGAGGCTTTTTTAAAAGTTCCCACTGTGTTGACATGGATGACTATGAGGGGATATTGTAATGCACCCACTTGAACTGGCCGTAAACACCTTTTGGCTGTGCTAATTGCCGGCTGATTTACGGTACAAGCCTTTAGGCAAGGCAATTACCGGTATTCAGATCAAAAGAGTGCATAAACAAACAAATCCTCAGGCTGTTTGAGATAAGTTAAGCACATCTGAAACACACACCAAATTACCGTAGCCTAAGATTTACAGATCTTTGACAGTTAAATGAGTTTATACCGGTAGGAAACATACGGTATTATCTTGTAATTATCTTGTAATCTCCTGACCTCCTGACTAAGCAGGAGATATAGTACGTACTATATATGACATGCCCCGAAGGCAACACGTGGTGGGGATTTTGGGGATAAAAAGAAAGTGAGACGCTGTCTTGCTTTCGGGGAAACACGGGTAGATGTGGTGGTAGTTGGGGGTGATCGCACAAGTCTCATTGGACTCGATTGGTTCGAGGCCCTTGGGATCCAAGTGACTGGGCTTCACAGCCTGCAAACATTAGGCCTTGCAGAAGTCTGCAAAGAGTTTGCTGATGTGTTTAGCCCACAGCTTTGCTCATACAAGGGGCCTCCCATTGCCTTACATTTAGACCCAGCTATCACACCCATTAGGATTAAGCCTAGAAGGGTGCCTTTTGCTCTCAAAAGCAAAATTGATGCAGAGCTGGACAAGCTGCCTCAGCAGGACATCTTAGAACCTGTGGACTCTAGTCCATGGGAAACCCCCATTGTAATGCCTCTGAAGGCTAATGGAGAAGTCCAAATTTGTGTACAAAAATGTACACTGAACAAAGCACTGCAACAGCATGCATATCCAGTGCCTATGGTGAGCCACATTCTGGCCTCCCTCAAGGGGAAACTTTAAATTTTTGCAAAACTTGATTTGGCACAGGCCTACCAACAATTACCTGTTGATGAGGCAACCGCTGAGGCTCAAACAATTGTAACGCATCGGGGAGTCTTTAAGGTCAAAAGACTGCAGTTTGGGGTTAATGTAGCCCCTGATATATTCCAAAGTGTAATGGAGCGCACGCTCCATGGTATTCCTGGGGTCTGTCCCTACTTCAATGATGTCCTCCTTGCTGGGGAGTCATCTCTAAACTTAGCTGAAAGATTAAGGGCTCGTTTCCGCCAAGTGGGTCTGAAGCTGAAGCAAGATAAATGTAAAATTGGAGTCACTTCTACTGAATTCTTAGGCTTCAGAATTAATGCTCAAGGCATCCATCCTGCTGAATCCAAGCTCCAAGCAATTCACCAGGCCCCAAATCCCAAGTCCAAAAGCGAACTTCAGGCTTTTCTGGGACTCTTAAACTTTTATCATGCATTCCTTCCCCACAAGGCTGCAGTGGCTGAACCATTACACCAGCTCTTGGATAAACAGGCTCCATGGCAATGGACAAAGGTCCATGAAAGGAGTTTCAATGAGGTTGAGGCCTTGCTCTCTTCAAATGCGGTCTTAGCGCATTTCAATGAGAAATTGCCAGTGTGCATCTCATGTGATGCATCCCTTTCAGTCACTTGAAGGCTGATGGGACTCAAGTCCCTGTGGCCTACTATTCAAGGACTCTGTCATCTGCAGAGCATAATTACACCCAGATTGACAGAGAAGCCTTGGCCATAGTGGCTGGCATAAAGAAATTTCATGATTTCTTATATGCCGCCACTTCACGGTCTATACAGACCATAAGCCTCTGCTGGGTTTGTTTACCACAAACAAGCAAACCCCTCACATAATATCTCCTAGAATGCTGAGATGGTCAATTTTCCTGTCAGCATATGACTACACACTGATTCACAAACTTGGGAAAGAAATGGGCCATGCAGATGGCCTCAGCAGATTACCTCTACAAAAGATAGAGGCGGATCCTGCCCCTGCTATTCACATTCTCTCCATTCGAGAGTTGCCTGAATCTCCCCTTAATGCTAGGGACGTGGCTGCAGAAACTGCCACAGATCACACGTGTGCTGACATGGGTGTTGTCAGGATGGCCTGACACGTGTCCAGGTACTGAGTTTCAAAGCTTCTGGCAAAGGAAGCACGAGCTTTCCACTTTCATAGGGTGCCTTTTATGGGGTAGTAGGGTAGTCATCCCAGCCTCATTGAGGACTAGAGTCTTGATCTCTCTGCATGAGGGACATCCGGGTATAGTCCGGATGAAAGCGCTTGCGCGCAGCCATCTCTGGTAGCCTGGGCTTGATAAAGCCATCGAGGCCCAGGTTCACGGGTGCCAAGTGTGCCAATAGTCTAGGCCTGAAGTGCCTCAGCCCCTGTACATAGGTGGGAGGAAACACAAGCCCCTTGGTCAAGGGTACATACAGATTACGCTGGGCCCTTTCAGGGGCAATTCTTCCTTCTCCTCGTTGACAGCCATTCCAAGTAGTTAGAGGTTGTGCCTGTTTCCTCCACTACTACTGCTAGGACCATCCAGGTGTTGAGAGGAATCTTCGCATCCCATGGACTTCCAGATGTCCTGGTCTCAGGCAATAGCCCCCAATTCACTTCTTCTGAGTTTCAGGCTTTTCTGCAGGCCAACTTGATCCGGCATGCAACTTCAGTACCATTTCATCCATCTTCCAACAGCCAGGCAGAGAGGATGGTGTGCACTACCAAAGATGCTTTCAAGAGAATTACTTATGGCAGCTGGTATCACAGGTTAGTTGATTTCCTTCTTTCACAATGCACCACACCTTGCACAGCCACAGGAAAGAGCCCAGCAGAACTCTGCTGGGGTCGCCGCCTCATCACGAAACTGGACAGGTTGCACCCAGACCGGGTGGCTTCACAGGTGTCACAGCCGCGGGCACCTAGGAGACTACAGGTGGGCGATCCGGTCTGGGCAAGGAACTATGGACCTGGACATCTCTGGATCACAGCAGTGATATGCAAGTTCTCTGGGCTGCTGTCTTACGAAGTGGCCTTGGACAATGGGCGTGTCATCCGACATCACATAGACCAACTGCACTGGAGGCTTCCCAACAACACTTCTGCTCCTGGCTATGCTCTCGGAGGGGAGGAGGACCATAATCACAATTCTGGACCACAGTCTCCCCACTCTAGCAGTTCTTCACACGCTGCCGCACTTGTTCCATTGGCAGAAAGGGGGCATTCGCACACTTCAGCTATTGCTCCAGACAGGGAATCTCCAGATAGGGGGTTTGCCATGGAGGCAGCTCCTGACTCTGGCACCTCCGGCACATACATGGGGGCCATGGGTTATTGGGGCACATCAGCCACTCAGGCCACTCCAGCTGCTGCTCTTGGGCTCGAGGGACAGTGCTCCCAAGAGGAGTCCATTGTGGACTTGGGGAATTCCACCCCACCACTAGACTTGGGGAATTCCACCCCACCAAGGAACCTGGTTTGGATTTAGAGGATCCAGCCAGTCAGCAGCTGGGTGGGTCACCTGGATTTTTGGGGCATCAAAGTCCTGGTCTGCCTAGCCTGGCAGGCGAGCTGGCAGGCCAGGCACACACACCAGCCATAAGAAGGTCACAGCAGGCCAAGGGTCCACCTAAAAATCTTAAAGACTATGTGAGGTTTCTGTCTAGCACAAGGGAATCTTACTAGTTCTTCAAATTGCAGAACAAACAAACAAGGGGGTGCTACACCTCAAGGTATTAAGCATTGTGATTGTATTCTTGTACATATTAAACAATGGATGAGTGGTCTGCCTGTGTGCAGGCATGATGTATAACAACAACAACCTGCCAATTGAACACATGTATGTGTGCTGCTATAACGATAAGGGTACTTATTGTTTTATCTAGGGGGGAGGGGTGTTATGTCCTGGGCCTGCTGAATCATTCAGCAGACTCAGAAATGTTGCAAAGGGTTCCGGGCAAATCACAAGGCTGCCCGGGACCAGACTGGCTGTCTCCAGCCTTGCGCGCATGTTCAAGGCACAAAAACAGCCTTGCATTCATTGGCTGATGCTGGCCTTTGCAAGGACACTATAAAAGGCCTGCGCGCCACTTTTTCTGTTGCTGTTTGTTGGTGAATGAATAAAGAAGACTTGCTGTTCGCACTACTCATTTCCTTGCAATGCCTTTAACCCGCGAACTTAACAGTGTCACTCATTTCAAGTGGGCCCAAACAATAGGAGTCAGGCAGAGCCGAGGGTGCCATATCACTGCCAGCACTTCCCCACTTCTTGGGTGCCATTGCCTCCTTGGCAGCTGCCTCTTTCCTTTTCCTGCCCAGGAAGTCTGCCATGCTGATGGACATTAGAGGGACCACTTCCTAAACCATCAGTTTGGCTCAGATCCTGTGGTATGTCTGCCTGGCTTGAGTCAATGTAATTGTGCTTGAGTGGATGGTCTGTTTAAATTACATCTGCCTTCTCTCTCCTGAGTGCTCAGAGAACAGATGATGCCGCGAGCATTCTGCCATTGACATGGCACCTCACTAGCACCAGCTCTAATGGCTCTTTCGTACTATTTTTAAGGCCTATTTGTATTCCTTTATAGCCCTGGTCTTCAATGTTTCCCAGTTGTCTTGTCCATTCTGTATTATTGTTTTAATTGCTTTTTCAGTAATTTCTTGGCATCCTTCACGTTGAAATTCCACACATGAAAATATAGAGGTATTTGCAAGAAACAGAATGCAGCTTAGCACAAGAAAACCCAACCAAGCTGAGTCAAAGAGTGGGGACACATAGGGAGAAATGTAGAAAGCCACAGAAGGTCCCATATGGATCCAGAGAGAAGACAATGGAATTGTGTTAATTTGAAAGCCTGTGGAGAAGCTACATTGTTCACTTGAGCCAAAGGAAGTCCATTACTTAGGGCTTCTGAAATCTCTTTGGCCACTTATCTGTCTTCTTTTTCTCTCCCCCCCCCCCCCGAATAGCTTACATTAAGGAAAAATATGGATTTGGCACATAAAACCAAACTTCTTCTGCTAAGTGCCAAGATAAAGCACACATTCCTTCTCCTGCAAGTCCATTTAAGAACTGGGAAACCCCAGATAGCCCCAGACTCTGAGCTAAGCACTGCCCCTCCCCTCCCAGTTCCTTTGCCCTTCTCCAAATGGCTCCACAGGCCTCCCCTTCTCTGCTCTCAGCTTCTGAGCACAGAAACACCTTGGGGAGCCTGCCTGAGAGTTGCCCTCTTTCGTCTCTGGGCACTCTGCCCTCGACCTGCAATAGTATTGGGAAGCAGCTTGTGCAACATGAGTCCCTGTGACTAGCAGGGCCACGTTTTCCTTCATTTGGCTCCAGATCATATTCCACTCAGTGTTTCAACTGCTTGGGTTGCCCGATGCACTTTAGCACTTCGCTTTTTTCTCTGTAGCAGAGGCAGATGCCCCGTCTGGCTGGAACAGCTGAAGGAAACCCTCCTTAGTCTCACCCGTCATTCGGAGGCCAAGCGGCATCCCGGCTTTCCAGGAAGAAAATCCAAGGAAAGGGGGAACCGGGGTCTTCCATTTCAGTTCTGAGTTGCTTTGGCAATTGATGGGCAGTGATCTTCAGAGATTTGGGGGCTGTGGATAATGGTGTTGTGCCATATGATAACAAATTTTTTTACACAAAATATAGAATCATAGGGCTGAAAGGGACTTTGGCGGTCTTCTAGTCCAACCCCTTGCTGAAGGCAAGAGACTTTATACCATCCCAGTCAAATGGTCGCCCAATCTATTTTTGAAAACCTTCAGTGATGGAGCATTCACAACTCCAGTAGGCAAGCTATTCCACTGGTTAATTGTTCTCACTGTCTGGAAATTTCTCCTTACTTCTAGATTAGATGTCTCCTTAAGAAGCTTTCACCCATTACTTCTTGTCCTCCCTCTGGTGCTTTGTAAAACAAATCAACTCTCATTAGGGGACAGCCCCTCTAATGGAAGACAGTTATCATGCCATCCTTCCCTTCTGAAGGCTAGGCATACCTAGTTCTCTCAACAGTTCATCATACAATTTAGTTTCCAGACCCTCTGATCACCTTTGTTGTCCTTCCTTCCTTCCTTCCTTCCTTCCTTCCTTCCTTCCTTCCTTCCTTCCTTCCTTCCTTCCTTCCTTCCTTCCTTCCTGACTCTCAGCAGCCCCTATACCAGAATAGAACAACCACAGTCCTTCCGTCCAAAGGCAAGGTACAACTAACTCTTAAGTGATAAATCTTTGACTAGCCGAGCTTCTCCCACTTTAAATATCCCTAAGCCTTTCATTAAAATATCTAACCAGATTACAAGGACCATATTTTCCAGGATTTTTCCTCTCTTTGAAAGTGGCTGAGGTTCTCTAGCCTAGGCCATTCTACAATGCACAGGGAAGATGAGGCTGGTCTCTTTTATGTGCTACAAGAGATGGCAGGATTCCCATACCACCCTCACCTTCCTGCCTGCACTTCAATCTTTGGGGCTTGGACTGGACAGGCAAGCAGAAAGGAGACCTTCCCTCCCCCCCCCAAACCACTTTCTATACAGAGGCAGAAAGGACTGGGAGGGGGAGCTTTCCTTCTCTTTATTTTAATTGCTGAGGGGAGGGAGGAACAACTGTTGAATACTAAAATCCTCTTTATCTGGAATCCTTAGACAGAACAGAGCTGATCCTCCAGGGGGAATTTGCTCAAACAAGGCAGAAGCCTTTTGAAAGGAGAACAAGGGTACCTTAATTTACACTAGCAAAAAGATTTTGCACTGTTAGAAGCATTTTCTGTTTTATGCCACATGGATTTCTTTAATCAGCATAGCATGAGGCCTATTCTGTCAAATGCTTAGGGTGTAGTGTAAGTTAGTATAGTTCTGGGACAAACTCACAACCTGGAAAGAAAAAGTTAGAAAAATCTAGGAGCAAAAATTCCTAACAGTGACACACCAGCTACTCTGCCTTCAATCTAGGACCATCTTGTTTGGTGCAAAGTTCAGGCTTCTTAAGGTTATTCCTAGCTAGAGAGTGCATGGAATTGGGAAATGGTAGCCCAGAGATGGTTTTTCAAATAATCAAGCCCTACGCCATGTTGTGTTTTCAAAGTGATAACTAATACTTTGAATCATCCTGGGAATCAGCACAGCCCATGAGGCAGAGATGACACTGCCTGGATTGCTGCGTTCCAGATCAATTGGAGCTTCCCAGTTGTCCTTAAAGATGGCTGCATGTAGAGAACATTGCAGTAGTCAAGACATGAGGCACAAGGGCATGAGTGACTATAAGAAATCTGATCCAGGAAGAGACACCAGATGCAAATGCCTTCCAAGCCACAGTTGCTACTTGCTCTTTGAGCAGGAGCTGTGAATCCAAGAAGACACCCCCTCTCCCAGATTGTTAATCAATCTTGAATGGGAAAAGGTTATCCCATCCACACCACTCAGTCTTGTTGAGATTGAGTCAGAGCCATTTCCATTACATCCAGGCTGTAAGGCCCCCAACATATCGACAGAACCTTGATGGCTTCGCCTGGCCAGCTTGGGGTCAAGAGATATGATGCCAAAGCTCAAACTGGCAGATGACCTCACTTAGGAGTTCCAAACAGATATTGATTAAAAGGGGAGAGAATATTGAGCCCTGTAGCATCCCAGAAAAATGAACCTTTCCCCCTCCCCACCAACAATGACTAGAACTTGCTCCAAAGAAGGAAGAAAACCACTGCAAGATGCTTCCCATCCCCGAGTTGATCCAGAAGGATACAGTGGTGGACAGTATTGAGAACCATGAAACATCAAGGATCAGAAGGATGGATGCACCACCTCCATCCTGGTGCCACCACAGGTCATTAGCAAGCACACCCAAGGCCATTTCTATAGTGAATAGTGGTCTGAAACCCAATTGGGATCTCAGCAACTTTCTGTAAGTAAAACAACTTATAACTTGTAAGTAAATATAATTATAAGAAGCAATGGGTAGAAACTTGTTAAAGATAAATCCAGCCTATAAGAATAAATTTTCTCACAGTGAGAACAATTAGTGAATGGAGCAACTTGCCTCTCGGAGTTATGGGTGTTCCATCACTGGAGGTTTTCAAAAATAGACTGGACAGCCATTTGGCCAGGATACTGCAAGGTTTCTTGCCTTGATCAGGGGTTTGGACTAGAAGACCTTTGAGATTCTCTCCAGCCCTATGATTCTATGTTCTAAACATATTCTCTAAATTTAAGCTGGAACTTGAAATTATCAAAATGTTGTTTTGAGGAAGAATGATTACGAGTAAGAAAGTAGTGGGCTCACACTTGCATTTTCCCAGGAGTAACCCAAGACTAATGAATCCAAAGTACTTTTGTCACAGATTTGCCTCAGCACAACCCCTTATGAGCAGCAGATCCCATTCTACCAGAGGCAGCCATTCATGTGGAACACTTGGGCGCAGATGAGGAAAACGGGATGTTCTTCTCACAAGAGTTCTTGCCAAAGAAGCCACTTCAAAGAGAGAGCATGTGCCCTGTTCGGTTATGGATCCTCTGATGCTCATGCCCAGGCTGTTTTATGGCATCCTTTGATCCAGTCCCCACAGAGTTATCATGTGGGTGAATCATGTGAAGCAACAGTGATTCCACACTTCTGTTCCAGCTGCATCCCCTGGAGGAGGCAGAGAAATAATTGAAGGAAAAGGGTGTGATATGAACTTGTTTTAAATGTTAAGAAACTGGGTGTGACGGCCTCAATTTGTGACTGAAAGATCCATGTTTTAGAATCAGATTAGTGCGACCAGAAAACTTCCGCTTCCCCCTTAATATTTGTCTAGCTCTTTCACAAGAAGAATAATTCTGTTATAGTAAACCAGGGTTATTATTCCTTCTGCTGTAGATGGTAGGAATGACACAGACTAAGGCTGAGAGGTGTGACCTGTATAAACCAACCTAAGATTGTTGAGAAGCAAATTCTGAACCAGATGCTTCCTCTTTGCCTTTATACTGCACCATCAGTCTCTTATCCAGCATCTGGCAGGATACACATATATAACAAAGAAAAACTGCTGGTGCAGACAATTGGCAGGGCTTGTCCATTGACGACCACTTATCTTTTCCACTGATATGATATGAAAATGTGGGTACTTCCTGATCCATGTTCATCCTTCCAAAGTGTGCATGATCACAAGGGAGATCTTTGGCTGGAATGGAAGGGATTCCAATGTGTGTTGAGATCGCTCAGTGCAGCACAAAGCTCAGCAGCAGGAATATTTGTCTGGATCAAGGGCCAGCTTCTCCTCTGAATAGTCCAAGGGGGGGGGTTACAGTTCAAACATTACTCTGATTACCCTTCAATCAATATTCTCCTCTGACACGTTGACTCAGGTGATGCTGTTGTTATGCTGCATCAAGTCATAGCAGCACCTGGTGATTCTGTGGATAAAAGCTCTCCTAGCATCCTGTCTCTTGCTATATTGCACGATCTTTGCAAGTCCATTTCTGCACCTTCCAGTACTGCTTCCATGCCCTTCAGGTGCTATTGGCCTTTTCTTCTCCTTCTATTACCTTCCCCAGCATTACCATCTTTTGCATAGATGCATCATCCCTCCTGTTGTGTCAAAGTATGGCGGATTCTGTTTTATGATCCTTGCTTCCAGTGAGCATTTGCTTTGAATGTTTGGTCCTCTTGGGTGTCCAAGGAATGCGAAATGTTAATGTCCTCCAGCACCTGGAAGTCCAAGGAGTCAATCTCCTTTCTCTGTTCTTGCTCAGAGTCCATCCCTCACATTTGTACATCGTAGCAGAGAATTGAGTTGCCCATTCTAACTTTTGTCTTGATTGAGTTGCCTTGGCCTTTCTTGAGTTTACACAGCTCTTCAATGCTTTTGGTCTTTTGTCATTTTTTTCCTGAATCTCTTTTGCACTTTGATCATCTTTATCAGGTCTGGAGTCTAGAAAATATCAATTTCTTCTATCATTTTATATTTTTATGTGAAATTATTTTAGTTACCTAAAAGATATAATCTTAGTTTTCTTGATGTTCAAGAAAAGCCTGGCCTTTTAAACTCTCCTGTTTTACATTTTAGAGTGACCTTTCTTAGGTCTTCGGTTCCTGATATTGAGATTGTATGCCTATGTCGGGTGATTGACATTCCTTCCACTCATTTGGACATCAGCCTTTAGGTCTCCCGGCACTTGGGATGTATTCAATATAAAGACTGGGCCAGGACAGCAACAGAGTGCAGCCGGTCTCTAACCTCTTTTCCTTTTTTTTAATTAATTTTTTTATTGAATACAAAAAAAGAAAAGGATTAAAAACATGGAACATGGTAAATCGTCTTTGACAGACATCTCAGTCCATATTATACATTATTTACATACAACTTATCTATATACATACTGTACATTTCTAATCTCTATTTTTTTTTATTTTATCTCTTTATTTGTGACCTCTATTTTTTTCCCCTCCATCTATAAAATTTGTTCCATATCAAATAAAATTCTGTGTCTTCCTGGTTTTTTAATCTTTTAGTTAACCTATCTAGTTCTGCGCAAAACATAATTTTCTTTATTAGTTCTTCCTCACTCGGTATTTCCATTGTTTTCCATTTTTGAGCAAATAGTATCCTTGCCGCCATAGCCACGTGAATGATTAAATATGTGTCCTCTTTATTTACATTTTTCTCTAATATTCCTAATAATAATGCCTCAGGTTTGTATAGAGTGTTTTGGCTAGTCATTTCTATTACCCATTCCCAGACCATACGCCAATACACCTGTACTTCTCTACATGTCCACCATACATGAAAAAGGTAACCTTTTCTTTTTTACATTTCCAACATGTAGCAGAGTATCCTTTAAACATTTTAGCTAGTCTGGCCGGAGGGAGGTGCCATCTGTAAATCATCTTATACAAATTTTCTTTATATGATGTCGCTAATGTGATTTTATTATTTCGCTCCCATAGTTGCTGCCATTGATCCATATTTATATTATATCCTAAATCTATTGCCCACTTCACCATTGTTTCTTTAACCTGCTCCTCATATAGCTTATGTTCCAACAGGTGTTTATAAATATTCTTTATTTGCTTTTTATCTGGGCCTAGCAGTATCTTGTCTAACCCCATATCTTGTCTATTAATACCCCATTCTTGCTTATCCTTCATGTATTTAGCTTGTATCTGGAGATAAGACCACCCCTCCATGTCTATTCCTTGTTGTTTTAGCTCTTGTTTTTGTCTAACCTCTTTTCCAATGCTAAGCACTGCTCCCACCGGGTCTCTTTACTCTGAACAAAAGAATCAAATGCTAAGGTCGATCCTTTGCTTTGAGAGACTTCCAAAGGCTTGAATGATCAATATGATCCAAAGTTTTGGAGTAGTCCACAAAACAAAAGTAGAGTTCTTTGTTATAGACTCTTCGTATAAAATCATAACCATCATCTATTTATATTAATACCCAGCCTACAAAATAGTATTCCCTCACTGTTTTCACACGGTCACTACCAGTCTTCAGAGTAGGATGAAAACATAACTCTTTCCCCAAGATCTTGAGTTTGGGTGGATGAGCGGGATTTTTCTCCAATTTTTGAAATCCCCATTGGCTGTTGTCCTGGTGATTTATATCCATCAAGATCAGATAGGTGTTCTCTAACCATTTTCTTGCTTACTTTAATTTTTATTTCTAGTCTGTCTTTTACAGTTAGGTTTTGGTAGGTTGGGCAATAGTTCCTTTTGCATGAAGACTGATGCAAAAACATTTTCAAACATTTTCACTTAGGCTCCACAAAGCAGATTTTCTTTTGAATGACAGTTTGAAATGAATTCGCTGAAAGCTCCTGGCTAGATGAAGCTGCAGAGGAATTTCAAAGAAGCTGAACTGTTTTAGAATACATTTTTAGAGGCACAGCTTAAGTATCCGTAAGCTCTGAGGCTTACTGTAACACAAAATCTGCTGCAAATTCTTTCCTTAGATCTCAGAAATACCATTTTGTGTGTACACAAAGTGGGTTCACTGGAAAAGTCACTCAGCATTTATTCTTTCCATCATCTTCTCTCTCTGCTTGAGGGTTGGCCAGATCCCAGGGGGCTTCTAGGCATGATGGATGGTCTGAAAAAATCCTCCTATGATGCGAGAGAGAATCTGGTTTCAATAAAATTATTGGACTTTTTTATGGATGGATGGAAAAGCTGCAAACTATCAGGATGGGCTCCCCTCACAGCTGGATTATGTTTCTCCAACCAAGACCTTATTATTATTATATGGATAATCTACAATTAGATTCACAGTCAGACTGGTGAAAACTTAATAATTCAAGTCCTGACCAAAGACCTGAGAATTATGAAGGTAGCATCTAAGGCTAAGAGCATCATTATTATTATATACACAAAAATGTGAAATAGAATTTAGAATCATAGCTGCCTGGTTTTTAGTTGGTTGTGACCTTCATATATACTGAGCTTTTCCCAAGAATCCAGGATGTTATAGTCAGTGTACCCATGTAATATATATGCAGATTGAAGCAGTGTAGATTTTTGTAATGGACAGGTGGAAATTTTGTCAATGTGCAGATTTTCTAAGTGCCAGCCAAGATTTTGGGGCATGTCACCCAGTGTGCCAATAACCGCTGGGACCACCACAGCCAGTTTATGCCATTAATAATCATAGTTCTTATGATACATGTTGCTATCATTCCAATTTGACACAAACATCTGATCTGTATCAAATAAAATACAATTTATGTATCAACAAAGCAATATTTTAAACCATTTTTTTATTTTTCTTGAGAAAATGCTAAAAACCAAGGATTGCTTTTTCCCACTAAGATTGTCTATGCATTTTTAAGAGTACATTTACATTTCAAGAGTACATTTACATTAATTTTAAATGCTCTAAATGAAGTATTTGCAGAGAACAAATGTCTTCTCAAACCATCTCCAAAGTTGGAGAGTTGTTTTTTTGTTTCTAAAGCCCACGCTTTTCAAACTTCACATTAATCAATTGCTGAAAGGAACTCAATAGAGATGGTCAGGGCAATCATAGCCGCCCAATGTTTATAAAATAACATCTTTGGGGGAGAAATAATCAGATCTCTTCCCTGTTTCTTCCGTAATGTTTGCATTGTTCTGGAACAATTCCCTCCTTTCCTGTTATGCCTCCCTCTGTATAATAAGCAACTGTCTGTAAAAGGATGAGTAAGCTGAATTAGCTCCTAGAACTAGAACTAAGGGGAAACTTCCTAATGGTGAGAACAATCAACCAGTGGAACAGAAGTTGCCTTCAGAAGTTGTGGGTGCTTCAACATTGGAGGCTTTTAAGCAGAGACTGGACAGCCACTTGTCTGAAATGGTATAGGATCTCCAGCTTGAGTCGGGGGTTGGACTAGAAGACGTCCAAGGTCCTTTCCAACTCTGTTATTCTATGTTCTATGAGTTAAAAATGCCAAGAAGTGTAAAGAATGGGGAAATAGTTGTTTTCCTACTTAAACATTGGGTAGGTGGAGCAAATTTGTCACAATCTGAACCCACCAGAATTGACTTATGATAAGGAACTGGACGGTCTCGCTTTAGAAGCACAAGTTGGCCTGCAGACGCCATTTGAATATGAGATAGAGAAAAAAACATGGGAAGAAGAGAAACGTGTGATCAAAGAGGACGATATAAAAGAAAGGATTTTAAGTGAAATGTATTTAATGTTAAAAGAAAGGGGAAATGATGTTCTGTTACGAGTCATTCAGATTAATTATAACTCTTATACTAATTTAACAAAATGCATAATGGGAGATTTCTTTTTGGAGTGTATAGTGTGGCAGGCGAAGGCCCAATTATGGAAACCTGTTTGGACTAGAAAGAAACCCAGAATAAGATACAAATATTAAATCTGATTATAGTAATATGGTAAAGGACTTATAGCAATCTGGATTGATTTGGACTTGGACTTTGTTAAAAGGGCTTTATATGTTTTTAATATTAGAGATGGTATAATGAGAAAAGAACTGAAATATGGGAAATGATGGAATTAATTATTGGATATTTGGAGACACAGTGAAAAATAATAGAAGAGTGGTGAGAAAGAGAAGAATTTATTTTTGGAGTTAATAATGCTTAAATAAAAAAAAAACACTTGGGGCACCAGAATAGTAAACGAATATGTTAGTTTAAGATTAAATATTTGCAAAATTAAGAAAGCATGATACAGGATCTATGGGATGGATTGTAAACTTTTATTGATTAATGAAATTTATATAGAGTGATATATTCAATGAAAATTTGTTTTAGAAATGTTTTAATGAGTCTATAACAATCTAAATAGATAGAGAATGTTAGTTTATTTTTAATTATATAACTTGGATGAAATGTTATATTAATGAATTAATTGGTTTTAGAAAGATATTGACTTGATTATAATGTTTTTAAATAAATAGAATTCATTAAGCTTAAGTTTAAATGTGAAGAAATATAGGTTTTTATAGATTAATTTTTTTATTGATTAAGGCAGTTGATGCTTAGATATGGTAATGAATGAATTCATTTGAAAATGTATTAATTTGATTATAATATTCTATATAGATAGAGAGGGAAATTTTTAAGAATTACTGGGTATATATTTACTATGTTATTGTTTGTTTGTTTTTTAAAAACGGATCACCATGTTTCCATGTTGGTTCTTAAGCTGTGTTGGTGTAAAATGGAAAACTAATAAAAATTGTTTTGAGGGGGGGAAAAAACTGGCTGCCCCGAGTGGTCTCGGGAGAGTGGCCAGCTAAATGTGTGGCCAGAGCTTCACATCTTGACTCTAAACATCCCGCAGCCCCTGGTTCAGCTCTCCTGAACAATGGATGCCTGCAGAGGACTGAACCCCAATCAGTGCTGCTCCTCTTCTTAGTTTTTCTCAGGACCATTCAAAGCCTCTTTTCTGAACTAGTGAACTGGGTCTGGTCCTTAGAGAGACTCTGCTTTAGCCCTGATGGCACAATGCTTAGAATGTAGAATTGCAGTTGACTCTGCCCATATTTATTTATTTATTTATTTATTCGGATTTGTATGCCGCTCCTCTCCGAAGACTCGGAGCGGCTCACAACATATATATAAAAACAATTGCAACAAATCCGAACAACATTAAAAATAAAAACCCCATACATACTCATCAATCACACCACAATCAACAATCATCCCCAGGCCTGCCAGCAGAGGTAGGTTTTTAAATTCTTTCGGAAGGCCAGGAGGGTCGGAGAAACGCAGACTTCAGGAGGTAGTTGGTTCCAGAGGGTGGGCACCGCAACAGAGAAAGCCCTCCCCCTAGAGCCCACCAGACGACATTGTTTCATTGACGGGACCTGGAGGAGGCCGACCCTGTGCACTCTCACCGGTCGAAGGGAAGTATGTGGCAGAAGACGGTCCCGTAAGTATCCTGGTCCCAAGCCATGAAGGGCTTTATAGGTAATAACCAACACCTTGAATTGGGCTCGGAGACCAATAGGCAACCAATGCAGCGTGCGGAGAGTTGATGAAATGTGGGCACAACGAGGAAGACCCACAACTGCTCGCGCAGCTACATTTTGCACTAATTGTAGTCTCCGAACACTCTTCAAGGGTAGCCCCATGTAGAGAGCATTGCAGTAGTCGATCCTCGAGGTGACAAGGGCATGTGTGACTGTGAGGAGTGACTCCCGATCCAAGTAAGAACGCAACTGGTGCACCAGGCGAACCTGGGCAAATGCCCCTCTCGCCACTGCCGACAAATGATGATCCAATGTCAGCTGTGGATCGAGGAGGACTCCCAAGTTGCAAACCTTCTCTGAGGGGTTTATAGATTCACCCCCCAGGGTAATCAAAGGACAGATAGAAGTGTCCTTGGGAGGCATCACCCACAGCCACTCTGTCTTATCGGGGTTGAGCCTTAATCTGTTAACACCCATCCAAACCCTCACAGCCTCCAGACACGGGCACATCACCTCAACCGCTTCATTGATATGGCCAGGAGTGGAAATGTACAGCTGAGTATCATCAGCGTACTAATGGTATCTCACTCCATGGCAGTGGATGATCTCACCCAGTGGCTTCATGTAAATATTAAAAAGTAGGGGGGAGAGTTCGATCCTGACAGACTGAAGGTTGTCTTAGCCTTCAGTAAAATGAGGGCCCATATTGTTGGGGGCAATGTGTAAATAATGCTTCTATATTGTAACCTGCTCAGAGAGTGCTGTAAAATGTTATGAGTTGGTATCAGCATTTCCTAAGAGCACTTGGCAGTGAGGCCAAGCAGAACATGTTTCCATGTGCTTGATGTTTAAAGAAATTTTCAAAGCAACAATGATTTCCCATTCTCCAATGTTGCATGGTGCTAAAAACGAAGGCTAAAATATTGCTTTGGTTCTGGGTGGAAAAGAAACAGATATTAAATCAGAGCAGGATGGCCCATCTGCAGTAAGTGTGCTCATGAGCTTCAACTGCAATGAAATCATTTTGATGAGTTATTAAAAGTGGGGGGGGCGCTAATTGTACATTTGCTGTTTATTAATTGCCTCCTTTTTTCCCATGTTCTGAATCTCAGTGTTCAATGTCCCTGGTGGTATCTAAGAAGAAAAGAACTGCCGGAGGGGGGTGGCTGGTAGAGGAGGAAGAGGGGGCTGTGATTCAGACAAAAGCTCCAGCTGAGAGTGAAAAACAGGGAGCATCTTAAGACTGGCAGCCCTCCCGAGAAAACCAAACAGGAAACAGGACTAGATGAGCTAATTCTACTTGATTATAACTACATCAAGAGAATCTTGTAAGTATGAAGGCACAAAGTCCTCCTGTCCATTTTTCACGATTTGATCCATTAGGGCAGGTCCTTCCTTCCTCTGACCATTAAGCAACTGGGGGCTCCTGCCTCTCTTCTTGGATTGTTTCCTGGGCAGCATCTCTTCCCCTCATCCCCCAAGGTCATCCACACATTCCATTCACTACAGGGACCAACATGTATTTCCAGCTGAAGACCTGGGGCTGCATTCTAGTAAGCAGGCTTTTTTTTTTTTTAGATTTCACGGATGACATTGCTTTATTAGCGAACACTAAGACATAGCTGAAAGATACTGCATGCTGGCACTTGAAGCAGTGGCAAGTAAAGTGGACTTAGCAATCTGTAAAGACCAAGCAAGTTAGCAATGTTCAGTACAACACCCCAATAACATTAGGACAGGCCTTAAAATTTGTGGAACAATTCAACTGTCTTGGTGATGTCATGGATACAGATGGGGGAACCAAAGCAGGTGTGAAATTTTGAATAGGCAAAGCAGCTGCTGTCTTCCAACAAATGTGCTCAGTATGGACCACATCTATCAATATCAGATTACTTAATGTCATACCAATTGCCATCTGTGCCAGTCAGACCTGGAAATCTACGAGAAATATAAAATCAACATTTTTCAACAATATTGCCTCAAAAGGATTCTTCATATCTTATCAATTTAAGTCTATGATGAGTTTAAGAAGTCAACTTCTTGGTTTAAGGCAGCAACCAGCTCTTCCATTTCTCTATGAAAAGACTGTTGTTCCTGTCAGAAGTGGGTCCTCTCCTCCTCTATCTGCTTCCACCTGGTCTGAGCATTCTGAAGATTTTCTTTTTCCTCTTTAGCCATTTGGATGAACAATTCAAGATCAGCATTAAGTTTGTCTGATAAAACCGTTATCTCAGTTTGTGTCTTCTTGTTCATTTCTTCCTCCTCCAAAATTTGTTCACCTGTAACTGGGTCACAATTCCTGGCTTCCAATATCAAGAGGCAGCTTTCCTGAAATTTTTTCAGCTTATCATTTTCTTTTTCAAGAGTATCACATAGCTCCTTCATCTCTTTCACCTCATTCTGCATTTCCTCCACTTTTAAACTCAATTCACTTTTGACATTCTCCAGGAACTTGTTTTTGTTTCTGAGTTCGGTCTCCCGTTTGTATCTATTCATAGGGCTAGATCGTGTAGCTATTGGCAATCCTTTCTTCGAAGGGACTGGCAGTGCAACTTTTTTCACTGACTTCATGAGTCTTTGATTTGGGTCTTTGAAGGCAACAGATGCGGTAGGATTGTTTGCACCACAGGTAAAAACAGGATCTTTCTGGGGCTTTGAGTCCATCTCTTTGTTACGGCTTTGCTGCTTTGAATAATCACAGAGCTGCACCTCTGTGTCATACGACTCTCAGAGAAGCTCCCAGCGTAATCCCCAAAGGCTGCTTCTACAACAGCCTCCCGCCGCCATTTGAATCGTAAAGGGCGTTTCTAAGCAGGCATTTCTTAATTTGACACAGCCATTAAGAGAATGCCCACAGTATGTTGTCTATGAGTCCATCACTCAAATTCCATTTTTTACTCCCAAAGGTGGTGAATTCCTATTCAAAAATGTCTCTAAATGTTTTCAATTGGCTTGGTGTAAGAGTTTCCTACGAGCTGTTATTGTCATTGTTGGGTCTTTATTTTTAAAGAATTCAAGACGACAAATGTGATCACAGATCCATTTTTGTCAACGTCTTTGAATTTCAATACAGTATTGAATTAAACTAGTTTTCAGGGGAATGCCATTGGGGTCTCCCACATCCAGGCAAAAAGGAAGTCTTGGGTGGGAAAGATCTGAAGGGCAGGAAATGCTTTTTAAGCCAAGCAGTTTCTCTGTATATACGCGTGAGAAGGATCTGAGGCTATGGACCTATTTATTTATTTAATCAATTTTTGAAGATACCCAACTCAACAAGTGATCCTGGGTAAACAACAATAACAAAACAAAAAGAGTTACATTATAAATTAATATAGAAATTAAAATACTTAGTAGCTGAGAAAACTAATCCAGCCAGGAAAGAAATCCTTTCACAGGCCCAGAACTGCCCACCCATCACCTCCACCCTGGAGCCTGGCTAATGCCACACACAAAGATCTCCTTCCAGCCCCAGATGGGTTTTGGTAACACATGCCAAACAGCCCTCTAATCCATGATCAAGTCATGGATGAGGCTGCCTTATTATAGATCAACTTGGCATTCAGCCACAGCAGCAGAAGACAACAGAAGGCCTTGAAGGTCTGCCAAATGGAACTGAAGAATGAGACCAGAGGCTGGAATGGACTTCAGGTACAATAAGCCTGCAGCACAGCACCTGAGAATGGCCTGTCCCCTGTCTCCTGCCATATCTCCGCCTTCACCTTACCCATCGCTACTGAGATGCTATGAGGAACAATTGCAGGAACTGGTATGTTTAGTCTAGTACACAGATCGGCAACCTGTGGCTCCGGAGCATGCAGCTCTTAGAGCCTTCCCCTGTGGCTCCCAGCCTCCTCTGCCATTTGCAGA